>VZSV01000021.1:0-78531 GCA_013398735.1 Nothocercus julius
AAAAAGATACTTTTTTATCTTTCCAAAGATCCAAAATGCTGTTTTCCTCCACAAGGATAGCAGGCCAGACAGCAGACTCTGGGAGGCAGTCAGACTTCCTTAATCTGGGTCTTAGCTATCAGATCGCATTATTTTTTAGACAAAAAATGGAAAGGACAGGGATTTAAAGTAGTCCAGTCAATTTTTGGGAGCAATAAGCTAAGTCTAGCAGCCAAAAAAAGCTTATTTTTAAAGCAACAAAATGACCTCCGTAGGAACCCTTACACGTATTGTCATCCAAGCACACGCAGATTATCTTTCATTTGTGTTCTCATCCCAAATGGCAAAATAATCTTTTCAATTGCATGAGGAAGGCACCACTTGCCAACAGGAAAATGTAAAAAGCACTTGTTGTCTAAGGATATTTTGGGGAATTTTTTGATTTTTTTTTTTCATGTTATGAACAATCTGGGAAAAAAAGAGATATGATTTCTTTTGCAGAATTTATGAAACAAGATATCTGAAAATTTAAGCCGGCTACTGCTCTTCCTTTGTGTCTGCTGCTAGCTAGAACTTGTAAGAATCTTGCATTTTTTGCTATGGACAATCAGCCTGTCTGTGAGCAGTAAAGATGACTAGATTCTTTTCTTAAGGTTAAACAAGTATCTAGGGACAGCTGAATTTTAAGCATGAAATTTAAGTTAATTGAAATCAAGATTTTGAAGAATAGTTTGATTTTGATGCATTCAGGTGGAGGGAGCAGGGAAAGAGGTCAACAGGACAGCTGCCTTTCACAGAGATTTTATGATATGAACGTGGATCAGAAAACAAGGGAAATGGGAAGACTAAAACATGAGGGAAGCATTTGACATAGAAGAGGTTAACCTTTTTACTGTTCAAAAAATATTTGTTTTCATTAGGCTTTTCTGACTCCATTTTCTAGCCATTTCTTATCTTTCCGCTACAAACTTTTAAATAGTAGAAGGACGTTTTAAATACTAAGGAAAATTATTTTTAAAAGCTATTTTAAAAATTAATTTAAATGTAGACAGCCATAGCATTATGGCATTAAGACACCCCAGGGCCTTTTTTATTGGTCTATTAATACTTGCCTCGAGTAGTAGAACACACCTGAGGCAAGATTTAATGAACCAATAAAACATGCCCTGGAGTGCCCTAATGTTATATTGCTAACCATTCTTATTACATAAATACACTGTTTGCATACTTTCTTCATACATTTCAGAAAAATCTTCAATTAGCTGAAGATGATATGACAATTCTTATGCAGAGTTTCCATTAACATGTTTTGGAATGATTAAAATGATTTTGTGAAATATTCTCGATTGACCAATACAGTATACTGTGCCTACAACTTTGCAGACTGTCCAGCCACTGAATCCTCTAAGTTTGATGTTGTATTAAGCCTGAGTGTTTCCTGTCAGTTACTGAGAGTTTTCTAAAGTCTTCTCAAATAATTTGAATCTTTCCTGTTTCTTTTCATTTCCTCCCCTTCTCTTATCTTAAAATTCCCTGCTTGTTTTATGTATCCAACCAACCCACCCAAAACAGAAATTTGGCAGAAGGACTCGTCATAACCTGTCCCATTAAAGTCCTCAGGGATGTTGCATAATCTTGTCCCTTTGGTCAAAGGATGAATCTTGTTCTTTTTAAGGGGATAGACCTTTAGAGGTGTAAATCACCTTTAGTGGAGCAAAGCTGATTTACATTAGCTGATAGTTTGGCTCTCTTCTTTCCAGCACATTCAAAAGGATCAGAAATGTCAGGCTTACATTAAATCAAACCCCTTAAATGGAAGAAAGTATGGAGGGCATTTATTGTATTTTACAACTGTTGTTAATTTAAAGCCTTTGACTGTAGTTAGCTTTTGCACTAATGATCTGAAATGCTATAAATCATGAACAAAAATGGTAAACATACCTAACTGATGTGTTCTTAAGTAACAGGCAAAAGAAGCAAAAGATCAGTTTTGAATGTCACTGGCTGTGGTATAGATCCTTTCATCAGAGAATGAGAGTGCTCCTTGTACATAATTAGTCTTGCCTTACAGCTCTGTTGTGAGGCAAGATCATTTTCTCTGAAAGAAGGAAAGCCAAGCTTTATAGAGGTAGTTTGTAAGAATAGATTATGTCTTTTACAATCTCAACTTTGAAGTGACAGCTTAAGATACTTAAGTTTTCTGCACAGGCTATGAACTACTGTTTAAGTAGCAAGTGTGATAGAAAGTTGGAAAAGTCTTTGAGAATTTAGGCCCTAGATCACATGAGGTGTCTTCGGTAAGATAAGACAAATTTCATACTGTTAGCTTATGTGATAAAATGCTTGTGTGCGCACACCCAAAGGATCACATAGAGATAATGGTAGGTGGGAACCTGAATTCATGCCAAAGGATGCTCTGTCTAGGCTACCTTTAGACCCCTCACAGGAGGGCAGGTTCCCCTCAGAGGCTCGTCTCCACACACTCTGAGGAGCACAGAAGCACAAAAGCAGCTGGGGAAACCACAGTTAGATGCTCAGAGTAAAGGGTACCCTGCCCAGGCTCCTTCCTGAGCTCTCTAAGGATGGCATCAGTCCCAGGAGCCACAACACTCAGTAAGAAGAGCTTTTCAGGATTGCTGAAGAGTTATTATGGGAAACAGAGAGGGGGAAAAGGAGCGGTTGAGGTGGTTTGGGTGAAGCAAGTTAGCAATGAAGAGGGAAAGGGGGATAAAATGTTCTGGACAAATGTAAGCAGGTTGTTCCCCAGTATGCTTCTCTGGCCATGATCTGTGCCTGATCAGCACAGTCTGACCTATATTCTTGCTAAACTCATTTTCTAACTGTTTCGCTGGCTCAGGGGCTCTCTATTACATGTGTGTGTCTTTTGGTTTGTGTGTGCGTGTGCGTGTGTGCGTAGATGTAAGTGGCAGCAACTGGAGTGGGTTTATGGCTTGCAGAGACTGCGTGCCTATGGTGTCAGCAACTGGAGTCAGTGAGGGTTTTTAAGTGTGTATGTGTGTTCACAAATGAATATCAGGCAACAACAGACTAAATAAGACCTTTAGAGCATGAGTTAGCAGAATTTTTGAAAAGCTTAAAAGAGGAGGAAAAAAAAAAAAAAAAAAGGCCACATAGTTAGGCTGATGCATACAAACAGCAGGAACTTCACTTTGGGATTCTTCAGGGAAGGCTCAAATAGAGATGAAATAAAGACCAGGCTTGTTCCTTACAGGAATATTTGAGAAGTTGAATAGATATGAGACACACATACTCGTTAGGACAAAAGTAACTTTACCTACTTGTAAGTCAAGATCTTCAGCTATTGTGAATTGGCATAGCTCCATGGAAGCCAATGAAATTACACCAGCTTGTATCAGAGGAGGATCTAGCCCCTAATCTTTTAAGTAACAGGCTCATTAAATGCTTAGGGCCAAATTCTTTCCTGGCAGGATTCCACTGAACTTAATGGAATTAAGCCAGCAAAGCATTTGGCCATTATTTAATACAGATAACAATCTAAGGGGAACCAGGTTTTTGTATTTGTTTTTCTTCTGATACATTGGTTTAGCAAACTGTATGTGAATTTTATAAGACATAATATATTAAGTACTGGCTAAAAGAGTCTGCACAGATACCAGACAGGGAGAGCACGAGACCACTTGATGTGCTACTTTATTTGGGACAAACAAGAGTGACTTGGTCACAGGCTTAAGCCTTTTACTGCCTGCCCAAACTGCTATCTCTTTTTCCTATTTTCTCCTTTCTCATCATTTTACAAAACTCTCAGTTTTATAAGTTTTATATCAAAGTTGAGACTGTCTGTCAAAATTTATCTGTCAAAAATTATGCTCTGTTCACCTTATGATCAAATAGCCGAAGTATTTTTCCAGAGTCATTAATGGCGTGGCTTTTTTCCCTTTAAAGAGCATGATGGGCACATTCTGTTTAAGAATTTTTGTTGAATCATCTGTCAGATAAAGTGCTCAAATGACCAAATTTGCTTTTGCTGTTATCAAAGAGTGTTTCTCAAAAGGATTTTTCTTTCTGAAAAGCTCAAGGTATTTGTCTGACTTTTGCCTTAATTCCTTTTCTGCAACCTTGATGTTAGTTGAACCTTATTCTTTTGCCTTAATGTATGGATCATTTACCTGTGCTTGTAAATGTCTGACATGAAATATGGCTTCGATTCTGTCAGAAATGCTCTAAAATGGCCTGGTTTTCTTCAGTTTCTTGAGCCAAAATTTGACTTTCTTTGCCTTCTCTATTATTACTATATCTGTTAGCTATTGGCCACAGCAGTAGTTAGGACTAGACTTTCTAGGAAGACTTTATATTCTGTACTTTTGGAACTCAGGTATGGAAAAGTGAAGGTAGATGGCCGTACTAATCCCAGAAACATAGTGTTTGTCCGGGTAAAGGCTTACCATTCAAGAGCTTAATGTAAGTATTTTGTAGCTGATATCAGGCATCGCATGAACATCCCATATTAAGGTTAAATTTAATTCAGTGGTCGTTTTGTGACCCATATGTAGTTCTGTAGAGACATGAGTAACCCAAACATTAAAATCCAAAACAGAATCACTGGTCCCTTCTACACCCTTCCTATTAAAGCTGGGCCAAGAGAGATCAGTGCAAACTATTTGCAGTTGTGGGTGATGTAACACAGCTCAAGGGCATGGAGTACCTGGCAAGCAGAACTGTCTTTGAATAGACTTAGATGAAGGACCACCAAGGGAACAGAATGAAAAGCACTGGAAGGGAAATGCATTGCCAAGTAGTACCCAAAATTTCAGATGAGCAGATGAGCTCCCTGAGCAAACCAAGTGGCGGATGAAGAGTCTGGAAACCAGGTGGTAGGAAGAAATGACTCATTTGAATTTGCACTTAAAAACATAATCGGATATCAGAGAGTCTGTATAATTTCTGGCATAAACAGAGCTAGTGTTTTCAGATTTATTTTATGTTTTGAAATAGACTTAGAAAGTGTGTAAAAGATGCAGCCATCCATATGTAACAGAAGCTGCTTTCTTCTCTCTCTGCTCCCCTCTCCCAATTTGGATTTCTTTGAGTCAAATAGTGGCTAAATACTTCACTTTAAATTAATGTGATAGGACGAGAGGAAGTGTGAGTGTTGTAGTAACACCAGCCTACAGAGTAGGTAGAAATAAGAGTTCCCTAACTCTGTGGTGAGGTACTACAGTGGAAGCTACAGAATTCTTGCTGGGCCTGGTGAGTGGCTTAACAGGTCTCAATCTGTTTATTTGATTTTTTTCAAGCTGTACATCAGCCTGTGAACATGTTTTCAGTTGTACTGAGTAGCTGAGTTGCACTCTTGCAGTAAGTGTCTTTGCGTGTGGAAGGATGTGTATTCACAGTGATTGGCCTTTTACTTTGAAAGAAAAAATAAATGTAGGGTTGTGTCCTGAGTTTAAATTAGTGAGTATGTTTCAAAATTATTTTTTCTCTTCCATGCGTGAGTTGATTTATTTTTTCTATGCCTAGATATAAATTAAGGAAAAAATATTTGAGTGATATTGCTCAAGTAATTATGAGTTTATTCATGCAAATAAATATTCTTATATTCACTTTGTAACATCTTTTTGGCAATATTGACTTTAATTACATAAGCATTTAAAGGAAGACAGGGATGTAGTGCATACTATAAAAGTTACGTGCAAATAAGGAGAGGATTTAGGTGAACTGCAGCTCTGTAGTTACCTTGCAGACAGAAAGACCCTCACATTGTTGGAATGCTGTTAAAAATAAGAAAAGATTTATTTTTTTAACTGATTTTCTCCTCACAGGAAAGGGACTAATTAGCAGTGTACTGAGGGCCTCGGGACTGTTTCTCATCCGAAGAAGTAGATGAATAAGGCAAATATTGTTCCAGACTACTCAACATAAGTGAAAGATGCACCGGGAGTTTAGAGTTGAACAACAAATCCGACTCATGGAGAGGGGGGGGCTTTATACCTTTCCAAGATGGCTTATTCCAGAGATTAGTGAAGCTCTTGACCTAATAGAGGCAGGCAGTCCTGGAGACCGATCTAAGTAATTCCGGCTTCTTGGCTGATCTGCGAGCTGAGGCAGTTTTGCAGACTGCAGTGCTGGGGGATGCAGTCCTCATGCTCATTTTCTTACCTGTGCTTGGGCTGGGGTTTGCAGAATGCTCCTTCAAAGCCAATTTGAGAGGCATCACTAAATACCACTACAGGTACTTCATTTCGTAACTGATCTGCCAGCAATGTGCCCTCGTGGCCAAGAAGGCCAGTGGGATCATGGCCTGCTTCAGGAGGATCTTTGCCAGCAGGTCGAGGGAGGGGATCCTGCCCCTCTGCTCAGCTCTGGTGAGGCCACACCTGGAGCACTGGGTGCAGTGCTGGGCTGCCCAGAACAGGAGGGACGTGGAGCTTCTAGAGCGGGTCCAGCGCACAGCGACAATGATGATTAAGGGACAGGAGCATCTATCATATGAGGAAAGATTAAGTGAGCTGGGCCTGTTTAGTCTGGAGAAGGGAAGACTGAGAGGAGATTTGATCAACATGTTCAAGTACCTGAGGGGTGAATGTAGGGAGGATGGGGCCAGGCTCTTCTCTGTGGTGGCCAGTGACAGGACAAGGGGCAATGGGTACAAGCTGAAACATTCTTCCATATGAGGAAGAACTTCCTTCTTTCCTGTGAGGGTGACAGAGCCCTGGAACAGGCTGCCCAGAGAGGCTGTGGAGGCTCCTTCTCTGGAGATCTTCCAAACCCGCCTGGATGCCGCCCTGTGCCCCATGCTCTGGGTGTCCCTGCTGGAGCAGGGGGGTTGGACTGGATGATCTCTAGGGGTCCCTTCCAATCTTAACTGTTCTGTGATTCTGTGTATGAATGGAAGAGCATTTTTATTATCAAAAGAGAAAATCTGTGCAGATGGGAGGTATTATAAATGCCACAACTGTTATAAAAACTTGAGCTGCAAGTTGTACCTTGTTTTTCACTACAAAATCTCAGTCTTAAAACACAGACTCCTATTAGACTAGGCTATCTTGGTTCCCCTGTTCACACAACATCAATATTTGCTCCAGTAGATATCAAATAGATATTATCCTCTACTAATGTGGATGAAATTCATCAGTGCTTACTTCTTATGAATTTCTAGACAATTGTATTATCTCATGTTGGAGTTTATTCTCAAGAAACCAGACTACTGACAAAGTTTCAAATATAAGCAATGACTGATATGCCTTCCAAATTTACAGTCTTTTCCACTTCTTATAATTCATTGTTATTTGATTCTGGAACTGTAATACCAGCTAATAAAAGAAATTATAATGCCATTATGTTAGACCTTGTAAAAACACAACATAGAAATACCAGACAGATTCTGCCTTTAAGCTGGCATCTGATCTCACAGGTTTATTTATCAGGAAGTAAGTTCTATATTGTAATTTGGTAGTAAGTCTTCAGCAGTCCTTTTTATCATTAAGGCTGTTAAGGAAGGCATTCAAATAAAGCATTATACTTATTTCAGCTCTTTAGCGAGCGAGTTAAGAATCTGAAAAATTCTCAGTTCTGCAGAAGGAAGACAGGAGAATGTTAGAGTAAAAAATCTAGGTTTATAAAACTTACTTTTAAATTAGGAGACAGTTTTAAAGAAAGGGTATGATTTATACAATTCATCATTTTTGATTATTTGCTACTCAATTGGTAATGATTATAGGTTTAGAAACCTTTATTTGTGCCTCTTCCACTTCTGCTTAATTTGTGTAAATTGAGTACACTTTGTATTTGTATTCTTCTTTGCAGAAGAAATATACTGTATGTGTAAAGGCAAATGGAACCCATAGTTCAATTCATAGAGGAGGAATGTCCAAAATTCTTAGAAGGACTAAATGCTGCCTATTTATGCAAATTATTGGTGCTAAGAGTCTGAACCACTGATCTCATGCTCCTTGTCAATACTTATAATGCGAGTTTCGGGGCTATTTTATTAATAGGACCAGAAAGTCCCGGTGTTATTGCTACTTAAAGATGATGAAAAATATTTTGTAAAACTAAGATCTGATTAACTTTGCTTATATTTCTGCTGTCTTTATTTAAGCTGTTCGTTTGTGGGAATTATCTGATGTAGATAGATCTGATTTGTAGAGCCAAGATTTAAGCTTGTAAGGTAATTGAGAAAGCACAAAGCAAAAGGGAAAATATTATTTCAATTTACCTTCCTTTATTTGAGAAATAATGCAGTTATTTGATAGTTTTGCAATATTGGGAAATACTGTAAATATTTATCCAATGTTTTTTACTGTTGTACTCCTGTTTCGATAGCA
Organism: Nothocercus julius; assembly: GCA_013398735.1. Lineage (NCBI taxonomy): Eukaryota > Metazoa > Chordata > Aves > Tinamiformes > Tinamidae > Nothocercus > Nothocercus julius. The sequence goes on from VZSV01000021.1 coordinate 8,289, forward strand.
TAGAAGCACTATGATTCCTGTTAATGCCATTATGATTTTAATAGTACATATGTCTTTAAACCTTTAAAAATGCAAATTATTTTCATATTTTTGCACAACATGAAAGCATTCCTGTTTGACCTGATTCAAAGCCAACTGATGTTAGTGAAAAAATCCATAGTCAATTTTTGGCCTCAGTCAAATGGAAGCCAATGGAATTTTTATCATCTTCATGGGCGAAGAATTAAATCCAGTAGTCCAGTAAATATCCATCTCTCTTGTGTAATCTTGAGCTTTTCCTCTCTTTGTTCATGTAATTTATATTCCTGCTCTTGTAAACTAAATACTTGTTTGAAGCAAAAATTAAAGCCCCCTCCTATTAACTTACATAGTTTACTATACCTGGAGGCTATGACTATGGATGTATCTTGGCATTAAGTTATTGGGTATATGTTTTCAGAGGCTCAAGCACATCAGATTCACCCAGGCTTCAGCCTATTGGATGGAACCTGAATATCTGAAAACAAGATTTTTACTGTATAGGTATGCATACATAAATAAACAAGTCTAATTCTATTGAGGCCAGTGGTGTTTTAGCATTTGCGTTAGTGTTAACAAGATTTAATTCACATGCTTACACTGTGACAGTGAAAAATTCACCAAGACAAATCACTCTAAATGCATACATCTGCAATATGTTCACTTATTCAGTATATTCACAGCATTAAAGAGCAATTGCAAATCTATATGCCTATCAGTGTACTTGCTTATTTTCTGTAACCACAACTCTTTTGTGTTAATTACCGTTTTCAGGAATCTGCAGTCTCCTTTTCTTTGTCTAAAAGGAAAAGCAAGAATTTGTTAAATGTTTTTAAATTGCTTCTCCAACTAGTATTAGTAACATTTTGCATTTTTAAGGCTTTTATTTTTTCAAGACTTAAATTTTTAACAAGATATTGCTTACAGCATTATTCTTTATTTTGGAGATGACAATAAAAAATGTTTTCTCCTTGTCTGTGATTTCCTAGGATGCAAACAGTAACTCATTTCACTGAAAACTAATTTTTTAACCTTAAGAGTGATGGTTACACTGGCTGGGGGGCTTCAGTAATAACAGTTTATTTTGTCGCTGATCTGATTCCAGACTGAAGAACGTAGCAGAAGTTGTGATGAGATGGGATAGGGTAGACTCAGGTAACTTTCTTGTAGCAGATATTTTTGTGTCTTAAAATGACTGTGTGCAGCCCAGTTAAAGGTAAAATGTTCCCTGGTTGACAAAAGAGATCCTCTATTTGTTGCAGTCAGTGGACCAGGATCTTACTTGACAATGAACAATGAAAATTATTTCAGAGTTTCTTCCAAGTTGGCCGCAGTACTAGCTAACTAGCACTGGGTCTCTTACCAATTCTCTCACAAGGGCATTTTTTTTAATGCTGGTATTTTTTGCTGTGGTATTCGCAGGAGAGGTTCCTGGAATGGAATGGTCCCAGCCATCCTGAGATGTATGCATTGACTTTAACAGTGAACTTAGAAGCTAGAGTGACAGATGTTGCAGGGAGGATGCGAATGCCAATGGGGAGCTCAGCGGCCAAAAAAATGCATAGGTGGCTGTGGAGCCAGTGAATGTAAAGCACTGTGAACATATGCCCTTTTCATTGTAAGGTTTCTGCATCAGCCGTTTCATGGAGATGGAAAGGGAGTAGAAATGGAAGAGTCCTGTAAAATTCTGAAATTGCTCAGTGTTTAGTAAAGTGACTTTTATTGGACTGGAAAATTAATGGGGCTAGCAGATTTGTGTGTATTAGCATCACTGTAATTCAGATTCCTGGCACTCCTGTCAGACCTGATACCTAAACAGCTGGAGAGCCCTTTCTTTTCTGTAGAGGAATTGGCCTTCTTTCTTATTTGGTGCAAAGTGTGTGCCTTCGAGGAGAAGTGTGATGCTTATCTGGTCCTTCTCTCCTCTTACGCTGGGAGAGCTTTGACGTAGCTAGTATCAGAGAGCACCGAGGGTAGCCACGCTGCAGTGGAGGTGAATCAGAAGCTCCCAGTAAGGACAAGCCAAATCAAGTGCATTGTCTGAAGAGATGCAGTCCCACAGTACCCAAGCAAGCAGCATAGAGCAGGCACCATGTCAGAGCTGGCCTTGAGCATGGGCAGCCAAAGCTCTTGAGGCATTGTGCGTTGTGGGTCTTGTCAGGGATTTATTACTCTGTGCTGTGCTTTACTTCATGGAGAAGACCATTCAAACTGTCATTAAGCTTATTTCTGCAAAAGTGTCAGGTTATCTAATGCATACTAGATTTATCAGTCAGTACTTTGCATAGTCAGACTGGAGCTGATATCCTAAAATTAAGCAGGCACTTCTCTTTTTTGCTCAAATTGGCAGTGCCCAGACCTCAGTTAGTGATATGTCTTATTTTAAAGGCCAGACAGCTGAGATTCAGTGAAAGTTTTATATCAAATCATCAGAAAGTCTTGCTGGAGCTTTAGGAATGAGTGCTGTGCCATTTGCTTGTCTCTGTCACAGTCCTGGAGTGCAAAGATATTTGTATATACCCGAATAGATTGCCAGAATCAATCCACTTTCCTGAGATGAACGTGGACATGTCCGCTTTTCCACAGTAATGTGAATACTCAAATCTTTCCACATAAGAAACTCATATATTTGAGTTTCACAGCACTCCCTAATAAGGTTTTATAGCCATTAGTGTCAGTGCCATATATCACTGAGGCATTGAGAAAGTAGAGTTTCTTTCCCAAACCACCTTTCTAAGCATCCAAGATGAAGTGATTTTATAGCTTACACTTCCACAGATCTTTCAAATCCCACAGCACAGCTTGTTTCACCTGAGCCTTGAAGATTTTTGTAAATGATTTCCCAGAAGCTCTTGAGGGGGTCTTTTCTCTTTCTTTATTTAAATTTAAGTTTAAAATATGATTAGATTCTGTTCAACACAAAATTGTTTCAGGATACATTGCAAGCAATGTGTGTACAAAAGGTAGTCTACACTATCTAATAAATAAAATTGTGTAATGGTTTGAAATTTCAAATGTGACCATTTACTTTAATATTTGGAAGTGTTTCTTAAACCTGTAAGCTTGTGACATTTTTCCACACTGACAGCTAAATAATGAATTAATGGCTTACTGTCCATGGCAGCCCGAGGGTTTCAAATGAATGTTTAGTCAAAATAATTGGTGCTTTAATCATTCTTTATGAACCAAAATTGTTCCTTAGCTATAGAGGCGCTCTAAAGCAAATATCTATGCTGCAAATGTGTTCTTATATATTTCTAAAATTATCAAGTTGGTGTCTGGATGCAATTTCTTCCTCAAAACAAAGAGGAAATGTTTTGTTCTCATAATGACCATCTACATAGCTACTGACCATGGATCTCTTCACTGACAGTGAACAATTAATTGTTTTAGTTTTAATCTGCATGTGCATAAAGGCAAAACAATAAGTTTCCAGGGCAGACTGGAGGGTATGTGAGAGGCACCTCATACCCTGTGCAGTCAAATGCAGTACATCCATCTCTTGTATAATAGTTAAATTAGGGGATCTGTTCAAAACAAAGCTGTCTCTCAACAAATTCTGACCCTCTTAGGAGGTGTAGATTAGGTGACATCTTCTGTGTAAGTGGAGGAAAAAAAATATGGAGTAAACAAGGAAGGAAACCACAGTGCTAATTTTGTAATTGGTTTCATGTGAGTAGACTCCTGCACTTGCACAATATCCTGCTGAGGTGATGTTTTTGGCCTCACCAATGCTTGGTACCACATAAAGAGGAGATGCTAACCCTGTCAGGATGTATCAGAACTTGTTAAGGGCACTGGGGGATCTGAGGAGCCTTCTGTGTCTGGTTCAATTGCAATGGAGAGAAGGACCTACACTGTAGCACAGTGAAGGTGATTTAATTTCTGGAGCAGGGGAGTTTGTTGAGACCACAGATTACTATAAAGTTTAAAGGTATCCTCGGAGGAGGTTTAGTCATCTAATGACTAATGAAGTTTTCCATTCCTTATGTTCTTTTACTGAGTAGCTGTTACTGACCTATGCTAGAGACAAAGCGTGGACTAGAAGAACCTCTGCTCTGACCCGATTACCATGTTATGGGACTAACTCCTGAGAAATGTTGCTTCTCATATAGTGATCCAGGATGGTTTTCTTAGAACCGTTGTGGACATTTTTGGTGGAGTTTAATAAAATAATAGGGTGGACAACTTGCAAAATTATTCTCTTAAGGACCTGCCTCTATCTATTTAGAATAAACTGAACATATTCTTCAGGAGTTCCTGCTGCCTGGTATGGTTTTAAAGACAAGATAATGTTTTTTAGAAATTGATTAATGAGTATCAGATAAGATACTTCTGGCAGCAGTGATTCAAGCTTTATCTACAGCCAAGGAATCCCTATGTCAACGCTTCTATCTTCACAACTCCACTTCAGTTTGAAGTTGGTCCTTTTCCAAGCGCTGGCTTGTGCTTGCTCTCTGAACTTCCTGCTTCCTCCCTATGCATGTGATTGGCTTGATATGACATTATTTGAGTATAATTCTTTGAGAAAAGTTTCCAAGATGGGGAAAAAAATGATAAAGTGAATGATTGCAAAATGTAATTATTTTTCTCCAACTATTAATGCAGGAGGAAAATGGCTAATTTGTAGCAGATTTCTTCCTACTTGGATAGTGTGACTGTTTCCGATTAAAACGGAACATTCTGCAGAAGTTTTACTTCCTGGCTTCCAGCTCAGGATACAGGGCCTGCTGCTGCAGCAGGGTGTTTTTGTTGTGCATGTATAAGAGGAAGTATGGCAATGATGCTACGGGTAAATTGTCATTGTGAGCTCGGAGGAATAATGTCTTGGGAGGGGAGGAAAACATCCTAGCAAGACTCAGCTGGCTCTTGTAAATGTTAGATATTTTTGTCTGACTGCCAAAATGTTTCTGGCTTTCTTTGAAGCTTTTCTTTAGCTTAATACTGTGTGGTAGTTAAAGTGTGCAATTTCATCCGTACTTATTTTTTTTCACCCTGACATATCCTTGGTCTGGACAACTTTATATTCCTTCTTGAGCTGTTTTTATTTTTTTCCTTTTTTAATTATTTTTTTCCTTTTTTTTTTTTTTTTTCCTCTTTCAGTATGATGTGGAGGAAAGATGAAAGGGGGTCAACATCTGCTAGAAAGTACTTATACTTAAGACAGATTATCACTAATGATTATCTATATCCCCAAATGTTTGTTTGTTTATTTGGCTGCACAAGAAAGCTTCACAGTTAATGACATTATTCAGAAATAGGAATTAAAAATAGGGTATGAGGCCATCTAGACCTTGATGCTATGATTTTTGATTTTGTGTAACAATGTGACTCTCCTAGCTAAGGGAGCGATTATATTCAGTGGACAACAGCCTCATTATGGGTACACTCAGTGAAAATCCCTTGCACTGCTACACCTGTGCCACACTAAAGGCTTGTTACAGCTTGAAAATATTTTACATATGAAACTTTCATGCTGGACTAATTAAATAGCAAATCATATTGGCATAAATAAAATAGTATAGCTTCCTATACTGTAGATACAGCTATTTCAAAATTGAAAAGTGAAAATTGGTGTTGCAGGATCCCTGACAAAAGTAAGATACGTCCACTGCTGGACTGGTGCAATTAGTCTTCAGTTTTATTCAAACAACCTAAAATGAATTTTATTTTACAAAAAAAGTTCTCCTCACCAGAGAACATTTAAACAGTTATCTCCAACTTTGAAGCACTGTGATTAAAGTGTCTAGTAGTTGATACGAATGGGAATTGCTGCATATCTTAAGAAAAGGCCACTTGTTCTGATGTTCATCTTATCAAAGAGGTAGGTAGGCATTATAAGTAGTTCTGTTGACTTCAAAGGCACCAACCCTGTTAGAAAAGCTAAGCAGGTGCCTAAGACTTTTCGGGATTGAAGAAGGGTGGCAATGATCATTTGTAATTTTGGGCTGTTATTCTCAAACCAGCAGAGGAGAAGTTATTTTAATAATGATATTGAGTGTTATGTTTCCGTGAATTTGTCTAAAATAAGTTAAGATGAAAGACATGTTATGGTTTGAATGGGCATCATTATGTTTGTAAATTATCGACAGTAATGTTCACAGGATTTTCTTATCCCTAGTTTTGCTCTTCAAACTAAAGGAGGAAATTTTACTTTTGTTTCACTAAAGATAATTGAATCTAGTAACAGCTAATGAGAGTTTTATCTAGATATACTAAGAAGCAATTTTGGAATTTGACTATGCCTGGGACAATTAATCTAAATGTATATGTTTATAGACAAGTGAATCACACTTCTTGAACAAAGGGAATTATCAGCAGCTTTTGTGTGACAAATAGTTCATTCCTAGAACTGGGAGATACTTCATATGAAAAATTTATTTTTGTCTGAGGTGATCTTATACCTTGCAGAAGCATATCTTAAATAGTAATAATTACTGTGCTGTTTTCAATTTTGTGCAGTCTCTGTAATCTGTGTTTCTTATTCATTGTTCATGATGATAACGTGTTGGTTGAACGTAAGATAATAAAAATGGTTTTGGCCAAATCTCTGTCTATGTTGTTCCACCAGAAAAAAACCATTCAGTAGTTTCTGCCTTTACTGGTGGTGTCTAGCTATGAGGTGGTATGTTATTGGTGGACTTTTAATTTAATTTTTAATAGTCCTAACTAGATATGTGTTTTGCAGGTGTATCAGCACTTTATAGTTACCTCTCATTTCACTCTTGTATGAGTTTTTGTTGTGTTAAGGGAGACAGTTAAAAAAGAAAGAACATAAGTATACCTATCATATCAAAGCGCAGATTACACTTCCTTTGTACTATGGTGTATCACCAGACGCTTTAGAAATTAAAAAGGCGTAGTTGTGATGGCAGTTATGGTTGTGCTATATGCCTCGTCTAGCAAGGATTCCTACATCTTTTTATTTTTTTCTTTTTTTTTCTTTCCCCAGTATGAATAAGCATTTTCTTTTCACTCTTTCATGGAGCAAGAGAGAGACATACAACAATTCGAAGAATACAAACAAGTACACTAGATTTCTTTTTCTTGCAGAGTCTAAACTATCAAGCCTTGAAAGTGGATGTCACCTTTCAGGTACAAACTCTGAGTATATATTCAGTATACACACATGCTATTTAGACCGCTGGATTCCCTATATATTTAAATACAGCCAAATAATCTCATTATAGTGGCTGTATTGGCTTATCTACTACTTAATTTTATGTTGTTTTTTTTTTCCCCAAATTGACTTGAATACTGATGAAAAAATTTAATATATTACAAGGCCAGTCTTGAATAATACTTAGACCGTCTTAAAATCATGGACTAAGTTTTGTTTTTGTTATGTAGTAATAGATTTGGTGTTTTGTTTGTATTTTGATTTTTGAGACAATAGAGTTCTTGTTTCCAAATGATTCATGATTTCCCCATCTGAAATTGTGTATATATGTTTTGTGTAATTTGTATCTGTTTCTCATGCACTCTATAGATTACAACTGCCAAAGTCCTAAGGAAAAAAATCAAGCCTTTCAGTTTTTATCCTGGAAATGTGCTAAAGTTTGATATCACTTTTAGAGTAGGCGTAAGAAATACATGAGTATTACACCTTTCCATTGAATGCACATAAAACTCATAAAAATACTGTCTGTTTTGATTGTCTTTTGCTTTGATATTCTGAATTTGCTTAAATGAAAAGCTCACAGTGGAACCTGACTGAAAAAGTGATAAAGACAGACTGAAATGAGAGAAGATACCTGTACTGAAACCTCTTAGGTTTGACCACTGACCTTCCCCTACTAAAATAAGTTTTGCACCTTTTGAGAACCCTAATGTGGGTATTCTAATAGAAGAGGTCTCCTTTTTTCATCATCTCCTCATCTAATAATTCCTTTGTAACTTTTTTTTTTCATTCAGTGTTCATTAATTCACATTTTCATTTCTCTGTCCTTGACCCCAAACTGTCACACCAGGATGACAGTATCATCCACAGCATATTGGGAACTATTAATTCTCTTTTCCTTTATGCATGTCACATGCAGATGGGGCCCTTCCCTGGCAGCCTGTGCTTTGAAGCCGTTAATGGTACTTGAATCTGTGGCAGGTATTTTAGTCTAAAATGGCATCTCAGGTGAAGGGAACAGGTTCATCTGCAATACAGCTTCAGTATTAGGAACATAAGGTTGCCTCACACTGATAATGCACCTGGCCCATACTTCAACAGTGAATGTTACCCTACAGTCCAGAGGAAAATGCAGGAAACTTCAAGTAGTAATTTGGAAATGCTATGCATACTGAGGAATATATTTAGTTCCCATATTTTATCATTATTTATTTGCAAATATACCTACTTTTTCCTTGTGTCTTGGCATATATTGATCTTGTGACATATTTTGTATAATTCTGAGAAATTTTTCACTGACCATCTGAATCTTCATTTTATTTTGGAGAAAAAAAAAATCCTTCCAATGTTAGATGAACAAATACAAAAGAAACATTTTGTTTCTTTTGTAATAAATGAAGGAGACGGAGTTTCTCAAATAAGAAAGAAATTTTAAGATGCCTCCATTCGTGGAACATGTGTATGTGTACACATCATATATGTATATAATGCTCATGAATATTCACAATGCCTGTACCTATACATGTATGAATGAAGTCATTTACAATCTGAGGGACTGAAATTCATATTGAGGATAGGGGGACAGGAAAATGTTGATTTTGGGGTTTCAGTGCAAATCCCGTCAAGTCCTTATTTAGCAGATTCTCTCAATTACCAATAAGCATATTTCCAAAAGGACAGATTAAAAAATGCTACACAATTTTTAGAATAGAAGATGGTACGGATGGCCAACAACCCAAAACAAAAAACAAACAAACAAAAAAAACAACCCTCTTAATGCAGAATCTTTACATCCTTCCTGATGCCAAGACTGCATCCGTTTCTGGTCAAAGGCTATCAGAAAAATTAAGGAGAGAGCATCAAAGGAAACACTTAGATAAAGGCATAGACATTGGTAACTATCTTCAATGTTCAGCATTTTAACCAGCATCACTCATCATCACTTATGGGTCTAAAGTCAGTGTTGTCTTAAATCCTAGGAGACTGCCTCAACTCACTCGCCAAGTGTCTCCCTCCAGCAGCTGTTCTGACCATGCAGTGAGCATCGCTGCGGTAGCTCTGAGTCGTAAGTACCATGTTACCTTTTGAAAATGGCTTATTCAAACCTCACATCATCATGGCCTCAAGAGAATCTACCTTAGCAATTTGCCCATCATTTGACAATGTAAAACCAGAAGACATATGCTATGTAAACTTGCTGCTTGAAAACATGCGTTAGTAATAGCAAATGACAGTCAGATTAAATGGTTGCACTTCTTGTGTAAGAATATAGACTTTCTTTCCCTATTTTTAACATTAAAGGGCAGGATAATTAAGTGGACAGCCAGAATAACTTAAGTGGTACTTTTAGAGATTGTTTTTGCATTGCAAGAATCCCTTTCTACTAAACTTCTAGAAGAGCAAAGCAGCTAACTCAAAATCCAGTGCTGAGGAGATTGATGCATATGGGTTGTTCTCCATGTGATAACTAACATTCATATTTGTTTTCTTTTCCATCATCTCAGCTACCTCCTTGCTCAAGACATGAAATTCACTCTCCTATGTATTGCTGGTAAATGTGTCTCCGTAGGTGTGTTTTCTAGTCACCTTACATTTGTAGATGGTGGAAATAGTTCTCAGAATACAGATTCATAATATGGTTAAGAGAATTCATTTCTTTTTAGTATCGTCACTGCTGCAACTCTTTATAAACTCTCTTGTTATGATCTTGAATGGAAAGGTGATAGTAACTTTGACAAGTTCTAATGACCCATTTTTGCTGAAGTATTTTTTTGCTCATTAAACATGTGAATGCTCGGTTTCTAACTGACTATAACTAGTCAGCATGGTAAATGTTTTGATTCAGATTGCAGGTAATGTATTTCCACTACACTTCTAATATGGCGGCCATGACAGAGATAACACAAGAGCAGCAACAGTTTCTGAAAACAAAATTGACCCTATCCGTCATGAGACTGCAGCCTTCCTGCTGTTTCAGAAAATCACATTCCCTTTAAACCATCAGATATTCAGTGATATTGATGATCTCTTGAATAACATAGCATAGCAAGTACAGATTTTTATAGCTATAGGAAAGAAAAGTAACGTTCTTTTATATTAAAATATATGTCTTCTTTCCTGTATTCTGTTTATGTGGAAAAGGAGCCACTTGTGTGGATGGTCAGTATAATACAGGAGGAAATGTCCAAAGTTCAGATTTCCCATTAATTATTGTTTGAAATTTATCTTTTATAGTAAAAATTAAAGGAGCAGCAAAACTCTGTGCAAGCTTTTCATTGGTGTTTTAAAGTTTAGAAATGTATAAAAGACTAGTTTTGTACAGGATTTGTGAAATTACTTGTATTATTTCTTAACTTTCATGTTTCAACAATAAAATTCAGTCTCACTAGACAAAAGTCTTATAATCATTTTCACATTTGCTATGCATTACTCTCCCCCTTTTCCTTTTCTTAAATAAATAGTACTTTGCAACAAATTGATTTTGCTAGATAGTGCATTGATCATGCACCTTGCCTGGGGACAGAATATAGCTTCAAAAACAATAATAACTAAGACAATCATCTAATTTTACTGAAATAAAACTGAAAATGTACAGCCAATGAAATAATCTCTGAGACTACTTTAGGTGCATTTGTGCTTGTACTTTATCCTCAATGACATAGTAATCTACTAAAGTTCTTCTCTCGATTTTTCTCTTTGCAATCTGGAAGAACAGATTCACCAGTGATTGTGCTCATTTATAAAAGCATCCAAAACAAAATTGAACCCCAAGGCTGATAAACTATAAAGATGCTGATCAGATCTGAGCAGAATGGACGGGATGCTTTGGGGCTTGCTCAGCTAAAGACGGCTCTACAAGACTGATGGCTTTATATACAAAATTACAAACGCCATAGCTTTGTCGAACGAATGGAAATCATAAAATATGTTGCTTGCCCTTTATTAAGTAAAGAATGGTATTTTGTAAAATACTTGCAAAGATTTACTAAATTTCTGTAATTTAATTCCTGTCACTCTATTTTCATTTCGGTGTAGAAAACTTAATCAAACAATCATTTGGAAAGAACAATCCAATAGAGTAAACCTTCTAGTCCTGAAGAACAAGTGGCTAATTGATTTTGCTTATCAATATATATCAAGTAGGTGCACAGTATCTGCCTTATATAAAATTCATTCATTTACGTCAGCAATGTCATAATTAACAATGATTTAAATATACATTCGCTCTCACTAAAATTCATCTTTAAAGGAGATGCTGAGTTTAACAGTCCTCTATGAATTAGGCACTTAATGGAAATCATCAGAAGGCAAATGCAACAAGCCAAAGATCAGAAACTCCACTGCTTCTTCCAAGGTTAATATCCTGACAACTCGTATAAGCTTTGGCTTAGGGGATAGCTTTGTGATGACATGTAACAAAGTTTTTGATGTGGTGACTCATTTTTTGTAACGATTTTTGAAATATAATCATGTATGACAGAATAATTTAAATATTTTAACAACTTTATTTAAAAAAAAAAAAAAAAAAAACTCATGGATATCCCAAAGATTATGTCATGTTCTTTCATTTTACAAATGTGCAAGTTACTGGGTGTCTGCGTACCTTGAAAATCAGTGACATTAAGGGAGAAAGCAGACGCTACCACGAAGTCACCCTGTTTTAATCCTGAAGTATATACTTTTAGAGAGGGGAAAAAAAGAAAATATCTTGAAAAAAGAAAAAAAAATCATTAAAAATTATTTATTTAGAATTATAAAAAGAACATTTTCCCAGATGATTGGAAAGACCTTTTTAATGATAAAGTCTGCCTCTTAGTCAAGTCAAATTTGTTTTCACATCAGGAGAAATATTGTATTGTCCCTGAAATTCTGTGATTTTAATCACTTGTGACTTTAAAATTAACACCTATTGCATAGTAAAAGCCAAGTTTCTAAAATCCTACTAGCAATTTGAATGAAACAGGACAAAGAATTAAGTTTTTTTGTTTTTGTCTTTTAACCTAGCATCCTTGGATTCATATTTTTTCCTATAATCCTCAGATCATTAATATCCACCTTATATGCAACATATGACTGTGCTGCATTCATGGGTGTGATTATGCTAGTCAAGTAAAAGTGCTTGAGAAGTAGACTAAATTAGCTTCAGCTTCCATGCCTGCTTACGAATGGTTGTTTCATACTTCTGGACTGCAGATGCAACCATAGAGGAATCATCTTCTTGTTCCATCCTTGTGCAGCACCTAGTGCAGAGGCGGTTCTAGGTAGTGACAAGGGTTCCTGTATATGATATAAGTACAGACTGTTTTGGTTAAAAAGAAAAGCCCTTGGATGTTTTGGAGCAACCAGCATGGTCTGATTTACCTTCTGGGCAGGTTTATCTTTCTCCATTGTGTGTGGGGGAAATTAACCTTATAATTTATGCACCTGAGTTAGATTGCATGCATCCTTCCTTCTTTCCTCTTTATGTCTCGTATAACCTGCTTAAAATACACCCTGCATCTTCTGGTCGTGACAACTGCGGGCATGTTGCTCACACATCTGATTGTGGAAAACTCGACTAGATAAAAAGAAAAGATCATTTTAGTTGTTCCAGCTTAGATTTTTTATATAAAATATTCTCTTCTTTCTTCTCCTCCATGAAGCACTGCTTTAAATGCACTGTTAATAAATTCTCATAGGGCAAAAAATCTGAATATTTTAAGCTAAAAACAGTAGATGCACCACTATACATGAGGGAAAAATGAAGTGGATAAACATGTTTTCATTGCTGGACATTGTTGCATCCTTTAGACTGACTTATATCTTTCATGCATAATGACAGCTAACTGAATAGAAGGAATAACATATTGGTTCACAGTGCCATGAAACAGACTTGCATATTTCCTGTTTTTCCATTCTGTGATGATGTGTAAAGATAGTATACTTATTTGCTATGCAAAGCTAAATCTCTTGTTAAAGTAGACAGCAATAATATTTTTTTCTGCTGTGAAATTCTTTTGATCTGAGAGTGATAGCTATTTTTTAAAAATTGTGAGATAAAATAAACTGCTTGTTGCTTATTTTGCTTAAACATTTTTTTTTCTAAGCCTGATAGGAGCAATTCCTTTCTTTCCTCTCCCCTTTTTAATGCAGAGAACTGTTTTAAAATGGTATAGGCTAAAGAGAGACTCCATAATGCGCTTGTAATTTTTTTTTTACAGTTCTAGCTTTAATTCATAATTACAAGCTTATTCCAATCTCTGCATTATGGAACCACATTTTAGACCAACAGCTGTTATCTACTTTCTCTTGTAGCCTTGGGGCATGCATATTTTAATATTCATTTACTATGTGCCGATAAACTAAATACTTCCTACTGGAAGTCTATGAAATTAATCACAGTACCTTAGTTGCTGTTCTGTCTTCCGTATAGCTCATATTTTTTAAACCTACTATATGATATAAATTCACTATCCTCCTATCCTCCTCCCAAAAATGGGGAAGGGGAAAGATTATTTCAGAATATACAAACAGGACAAGCTGATTAAATCTGTGATAATTAGGAAATAGTGAGAATATGGTATAGTCATTCAAATGATCCAACCTTTTCTCCTCTTCCTGTATCTTGTGTAAAATTAGTATAAACCTTGCCACTTTGCCTCTGGCAATATTTTAATAGCTGGCTTTGTATTTGAAGGTTGTGGTTTTCACTATTATTTAAATAGTATTAGGATCTCTTATGCATATAATATAGTCTAAGGTTAGATATTTTCCAGTCTTCCAGGCACAATCACAGCTCCAAACACCTTTGTGTTGAAAGTATAAACATGTGGCAACTGTGGAGCTGAAATTCAGTGAAAAATCGGGACATAAAAGTCCTGCAACCCATTAAAGTTTAAGGCTGTTTATTGTGCAGCAATGGATAAAGGACTGGTAAAATGCTGTAGAAGGGCATGAAAATAGATTACTTCAAGGATGAGTTTGATGATAGAAGGTAATAATATAAAGGATGGGATGCTTAGATATTTTTTTCATACATTTGTATTTCTAGAGTGGTGTCCTCTTTCCTCAAATTACGGATGAATGGCAGCTCTTACAGGCCATGATAAACAGTTGATACCTGCTCCTGCTGGTGTGGAGAATTTTGCCATGGAATTTGGTGGGAACAGTGATCTAAAATCCCAGTGAGACATAACATCCATATTGTGAATGACCACCAGCTGTGCTGTGCTAGGCACACCCTCTATTTTACGGCTGGGTCAGACATTGCATACTCTGCCTTACGGGATGGTACCTGAATATTCCCCAGCAGTGAGTGCAAGCAACTTTAGGCTAGATTCGGATACTGATTTTTGGAGAATGAATAAGACATGGCTGTCTGAAATCACACACCGTGATTCAGAAAATCCCTGTTCAGCTGTTGGCTGGGACTGCAGATTCCTACACTCACAATGTACCTTCCTGCTCGACCCCATAGTTGTTCCGATGTTGCTCGTGCCGTTGGAGCCCTTCTTCTGTGCATATACAGAACTAGGAGCAGTCTGATTAGCTTAGTGTGTAAGCAAAAATAGACCTTCCTTCATCTAGGTCCCTGGGAAAGAAAATCTAGTAGGCATATGTAGCCACAAAGTTGCTATCTCTTGCTGAACCAATGAATTTGGATTTCCCCTTGCCTAGTATATAGCTTCAGAAGGAAAGACGGAGAAAAAAATCCTTATTCTGGAACAGTCCGTATTTTGGTTTTCAGAGTGCTCTCTGGAGATATGAGCTTAAAATCCCTGAAGCTGAGAAGGATGTTGAAAAAAGACCCAATTGCTAAGAAAGTGTGTGATTGCTAATCAAAAGGTGAATGAAGGCACCACCATATTCCTCTTGCTTCATCAAAAGAATAATGAAAGCATCTTGTCTTCCACCTGGTATCCACACTGATATCCCTATGCTTTAAAAAGTAGCAAAAGGGACTTCAGACACACTTTTAAATTTTTTTTCCTCAGTATTTCCTAATACTGTCCAGTTCCTTGTTATTTTTCTGGGAGATAAAAGCTTCTGAGACAGAGGACTGGCTGCAGTGGGTTTTGTCTAATTAGGCAAATCATCTGAGAGAGAAGTACTGTTTTATTATGCTGATATTAAAATATCTTGAGGAGGAGCACATCATTATATTTGTAATCAAATTAAGATATAAAATTATATCTAATCTAAAATTTGCATCTCTCTTTAATTTGCCTCATAAAATGCATAATAGACTATAGAGTGCAGTTCACCTTCAAAAACTCATTGATGTCTTTTATAGCTCCTGTGAAGTGCCTTGCACACCACTGAGGGCTAAAAAAGTAGTAAAGAAAAATGAATATCAGTTGAGTCTTTTCTCAATAATTCATCTTTTTTTTTTTTTTTTTTTCCTCGCATTGGCTGTGGACTGCAACACAGATTCCACCAAACTAGATACAAGAAACTTGCAATAAGCAGTAGATGTGAACTAATCCCCATGCGAATCAAACTTTAATCAAACTTCCAGAAGCTGACCAGATGGCAGGCCATGGAAGCTTTCCCTTAGCAAAATGCTAAAGCTTTATAAAGCAAAAGTGCAATTTGCAAATACTTTTTTTCTCTCTTGCACAAAGTAGAGCCTGAAGTGTTCTTTTTTTTTTTTTTTTTCCTGAAATGTATCAAAACTGTATTTTTAGTGCCATGTGAATGTAAAAAGTGTAACACAGGAAAGTTACTTAGAAATCCTTCTGCCTTGTACAGTACAAAAATAGCAAAATACCTGCATGTGGGAAGGCCCAGAGGTTTTGTTCCAGTGCTGCACCTCATCTGTGCAAAATGCGATCTGGCCTGTGCCGTACAAGGGTTGTCATATGGCTGCTGTATCTTGAATTCCGTCTTGCCTGTCAGTGCATGTTTCCCATGATGGCTCCTATTGCCTGATCAGAGTGTGGACCACTGTTTGACGGGAAGTGCAGTACCACTGCAGGGAACTGAATCATCAGACTGTGTGTAAAACGGTGGTCTCTGCTAGATGCAGACTGATACCTAGCTAATCCAGGACAGAATGCTGTGGTTGACTTCAGTGAACCACAATGTTTTAATTCACAGTAAAACTAACTTGAAATGTAGCATGACTGTTTTGATTTTCTGATTGAAAATATCTTTGGTAAAATGTTTCTCTAATAAATGGCAAATTTGGAAAAACAAGTTTTTATTCTTACAAAAAAGTCTGATGTTTGCAATGAGCGCTGTTTTTATAATTGCAGACCTTGCTTCTTGCTGTAATTCTCTGAAAGTTAAGGATGCTACTCAAGAGAATAGGATTATCTGTGTGATTGTTGTATTATTTAAGCTTAAGGCATTAATATTTACTGATAGCTGCAAAACAGTCCAATAATGGATCCTTAATTTGCATCAGTATCTGATGTCACTGACAGATGTGTCGTTATGTAGTTCTAAAATATGAGGTTTTCATCTGTTTTAATGGATGTTTATATTTTTATATAGTAGTTTTCAAAGTTTTTTTGATTAGTAGATCTCTAAACCTTCTCAAATGAATGTCTAAACCCTTGTATAATGAAATTTATAGCAATCGACACTGTTACTTAGTCACAATAGAGCTGGTCTGTGGACCATGAGTAAATAAAAAAGCACTGAATTAAACTGTTGCACTACATTAAAAAAAAATGCTTATTTTTTAAGAGAAAGCATAGTGTAGCAGAAGACACACATTAACTGTTCTGTACTTTTATGTATGTTCCTGTCACAGGAATTGCCATGTAGAGTATTTGGCTAAAGAAAGAAAGCATAAAATACACAAAAAGCTTTCCAGGTAATGAAAAAAACTTAACAGAGAGAGCCCCAAAAAATGCTGTGAACAAAAACAGGTGAAGAAAACTACCCACTGTTGCCAAAAAAAAAAATCTCATCAGCTGTATTAAATGTACGGAATTGTCCGCTTTTGGGGCTTCATAATCAGCTGCAGACTTTGGGTTCTAGCATGTTGTAGTTAGGGAGCTATTTCAAGACCTGAGTGTGTTGTGTTTTTAGATAAATGTGAAGGATCAAGTATGTATTCCAGCTGTTGCAAAAATCATTCTATAAAGGATAGGTAAAGCATTCATTGTTTTTGTATAGAGAATGCTTTGTTATGATGGCTGAGCAGTGTCTTCATGCTCTAAATTGATTGACTTTTTTCATTAGTATATTAACATGTTTATGTGACCTGATGATCACTCAGATTGCTGCCTTATTTTCTCGTTCCTATTCTCCTTTGTATAAAATGATGTTTCAACTGTGTATCAGTTTTCCAGTGTTAGCTTGATTTTTACCATATGACTTTATTCTTCTCCCCTCTACCAAAGCTCTTTTTTACCAAGGACCTTAACCATCATTTCTAGTTAAGCCAAAAAGACTTTTCTTTTCCTTTCCCAGCTGGCATTCCTGCCTTGCTGCCTGTCTTTCATCATCTTATTCTTTAAGTCTGTACAGCAGAGGCGAGATGATTCTTAGAGCCAATATTAGCTCATTTTAAGATTGATGGTTAAGTGGACTCTTTAATTTATTTAGATAATAGTTTGTGCCATCAAACCTTAACCTTATTGATTGTTTGAAAAATCAAATTTGTCATTTAGTTTCCATGATTTATCTTAAGAGATGGGTGATCTGAGTCACAGTATTATCTTTAATTTCTTGTATAGAGGAAAATCAGTTACAAAGCAAACAAACAAACAAAAACCCTTCTTTTATCTTTGCAACCATTCAGAAATATAGTTGTTCAGTTTCTCAGCTGTATGAATAAATAAACAAATATATGAAACAACTCTCTTTGGCTATTAGACTATGCCTGGTGTGAGTGCCTACATGAATATTTATTTGGGCAATCTTAGCCACTCTTAAGCTTTCTGAAGACATTTGTGTCACTGAAATCTTGGTCAGCTAAATGTCTCTAATTGTTAAAATGACAATAACAATGGCAAGAACTATGAAACAAATCAGAGAGATATATTTATAAGATTGCTTGCTATTTTGAGGTTTGCAAATTTATATAATTTTTTAGCCTTCATAGTCTGCCTATTTCTCACTTTAACTGTCTCTTTTTCTAATTCTTTCCTACTTTGCCTATTTTACAGTGCAAAAGAAGGAAAGTAAACAAAAGAAGGGATGAGAAAGAAGTTTCCCTCATCTAAATCTATTATCAGTTATGTCTTAAGGTCGTATTTCATGATAATTTGAGGAGACAAAAAGAAAGAGATTTCCCAGTTTCCTAAAGACAAAGCATCCTTACTATATTTTAGCTATCTTCAATTCTTATTCCAGATAAAGGATAAAAGAATGAAGGACCCTGACAGTCCGTATTTCAACAATCTGTAGGGGAAGTGAAGTGGTGTACCCTCACATGTCGTCTTCAGATTGATGGCTTCAGGAAGGAAAATGAAGGATACTCCTAGTCTAGAAGTCCTGAACTCCGGCACTTTTTGACCAGTTCAGATAATTTCAACATACTTTGTTCCCTGGTGCACATGCTTTTATACGAGACTTAGCTTGTTTCAACTTAAAAGCATACCTGGAGGAAAACAGCTTGAGTGACATGTTACTGAAAAACATATTTATAGATATTTTTGTCCAGGTGGTTCTAATTTCCTATCAAGACTTTATGAGAACTACAGTGTAAGATCTAGAGAGCAACTGGTGTAAAGAAAAATAATAAAATAAATGACAGTACTTTTGAGGTATCTCTCCTATTCAGAAATGCAAAATCAGAAACAATTGCATACAGAATACACAAATACATTGTTACAGAGTTTTGTAGAATGTGTTGGAATATAAGTACCACTTCCTTTGTTTGATGTTCTTCATTTTCCTTTCTATGTATGTTTCAGGAACTGCTTATTCATGCACTGAAGGCATATGAAAATAGTATTTATTTGTCTGCAGGTGTATTTTGTGTGCATAGAAAAAGACTAGTTTTTGTTCAGAGAGAGCTGAACTTCATGAAACATAGATTTGGAAGTCATTGTATTTTTTAACCAAAGCCAAATAATTAACATTTTAAAAGTTTTGAAGTGCATAGTTCTACACTTGTTATGGAGATCTGGTGAAGTTCTAGAAGGAAAGGAAATAAAATATTCAGTTTCTCTCATGCCTCATCACTGTCTTACACTGCATCAGTGTAAACCCTATTTCTTTACTCCATAAAACAGAATATACAGTCTAGACCACATCAAATAAGGTTTAAGAGATCACATAGAAGATCTTCATGTTACTAGAGAGGATTAAAAAGAATCAGATCAATAACCATTCAAAATGACATTTGTTGTCATTCTACGTATGACTACAACAGACTCCATTACCATTCACAGAAAGCACATACAACAGAAAAGGAGACGGGAAAAAAAAAAAAAAAAAGACTAATTCTCCTTACAGAAGGCCAGAACATAGATGTGGCATGTCTCTTTATTCTCATTGTTGGAACTAATGTCTAACCCAAGGAAAACTTGACTCTGACTTAAGGAATACACTTGTTTCTTTTTCTTTTTCTTTTCTTTTTTTTTTTTTTAAATTTATATTTACATTCTTAATTCTGCTCAGTTATTTTTTTTTCCCCTGACAAATATACTACGAGATGTTAGGTTAATCTCCGAAAAAGAGAAATGTGTGCTTAACGTGTTCTTGATGCACAAAAGGGACTTTTCAAAAGCTTAAAATTGCAAGTGGCTTACTTTCTGATTCCAAAGTCAATATTATCTATTTTTTGACAGAAAGCTTTTATATTTTTCTCAATTTCCACTTTTAGATATTGTGCTTTCCTAGCTTGGGATGTTTTTTCCTCCCACAAAGGCATATAAAGTTCAGTTTCTGACACAGGAATAATTTCCATGGCAACAAATCATAAGATGAGCAAAATCTGACTGCAGAAGACTGTCAGTGGTAGGGATGAACGCTTTGGAAAAAACCTTTTAATAATAACAGGGCTAATAGAAAATTATAGAGAAAGTTAAAAGCTTTTTGTTTAAATGTTCTCTGTTTTCATGTTGGCTCAAGGGTAAAAGCTATTTTTAAGAGGAGTGTTCCAGAGCAGACTGAAGTGACTTTACTGGGATTTGGACCAGCTCCTAATAGAACACTGAAAAAAAAATAGCACCTACATATCAGTGGGAGATTCCACACACCGTATTCATTAGGAGTTTGCATGAATACAGATTACTATATTATAACTTTGTATATAGTTACATAAGTGTATGTATAAACCTCTAATATAACTATGTGAGTTGTATAAATATATTAAATGCTTTCTCAGGATTTTTAGAATGTTTCATCAAGCATATCCTATACCCAATAACAATGTTTGGGATCTTGCCTCTGACATTTTAAAAATATTTTGCAATGATTTATTAATTTGAGTATAATAATGAGGTGTTTAATCTTTACAAAGAACCTGACACAAATTAGGTCAAATATAAACAATTTTGTTGTATTTTACTGATAGTTGTATCTGTATTAAGCAGGGCAGCGCTGTTTATGTGTATCTTGTTAATAGCTGCTTTTTTTTCTTCCATATTGATTTTTAATAATGCTAATGCTGTACTTTATTTGAGAGAGGGGAGAGGAGATAAATTCTAATCTTATTATCACTGGCATAAGACTCCTTTGACTTCAGTGGGTTTCCAAGATTTTGTGCCTCATGACATGGACTCAGTGCATGTTGAATTGATAAGGGGTAGAGAAAGCCAAGCCTGTCATCTGATGTTATAATAACTTCATCTTTTGGATGGCAGTTGCACAGGGGCAAAACCTGAGGTCCTTAGTCATTTTGACTTAGTCCTTTTTAAAGCAGTCTTCCGCTGTCATCTTTGTTCATTAATGCAGTGGCATGAAGGCAGTGCAAGATGCGTAATAAGTAAGGATGATGTAAATAAAGGGGGATAAAGCTACTAGCTGAATTCAGCTAGTAGATTTGTGTCAGAGTAATTAAAAACAGAGGCTGACTGTGACCAAGGAGCAGGTCTCAGGCATTTGTCTCAATATTTAAGATTTAGCAGGGGGTTCTTTGTAACCTTAGTCAAGATAAGATTCTTTGTGCCAGTTTTCCACATAAATCCATTCTTTACCATGAAATTATAAACTTCTGGGTAAGAAATTGCTTTTTACTCCTATATGGGAAGAACTCAAAAGGAGAGAAACCTGATCTCAGGTGATTATGTGGGTTCTGATATCAGTTCAACCACAAGAAACACTAGGGGCAAAAGTCATACTGTGTCTTCCATATATAAAGATTGTCACTTTAGACAGGCAAAATAAATACATTGTTTCTCTATATGAAGTGTATACAACCTTTAAATGGTATAAAATATATTGTAAAAGCCAAAGAAGTGTCCCTGTACTAAAAGCTGACTGGTTGACTCTGTTGCCAATTTTATAAGACCTTCTGAAATTGTAATTATGGCCTTATTGTTGGTGCATAAAATAAACATAGTCACCACGAATACTATTGTGTACATTGCTTGAGAAAATGTCTTTCATTCTTCATTCATTTCGTAAGAGGCAACAATTCAAGAGCCTTCACTCTAGTATGTAATAATCACTTTGTCTCACTCATTTGTAGCTGTTGACTTTTCTAAATATTTTTTGATCAATAGAAAGAAATGTAAAAAATCAGTAGATTGCAGCTTGTAGCTGGAATTGATAGATAGTTTAGGTGTCAGGCTTTGAACTCCTTTGGCAATCAGTAGTTGAAAGAAATTACCTTACTTTCATAGCTAGGATCTTCTGCCAAATATACCCTGTTCACTTCTACATCTCTTACATATTTTAAAGGATTAAAGTTAAAGATGAGATTAAAAACTTTCCTCCTGGCTTCAAAAAGAGAACAGAATTCTCTGCACAAGCATAACTGACAGCATCCCATGAGAAAAAAAGAAAAACACTAAAGATGTTTCCCTTTTTCCTTAACCATTTATTTTCCTTTTTTATTTTTTTTAACCTAAACATCTCACTGAAATGGGTCTTTGCAATATGGTGTTGTTAGAGCTTATAGAAATGTTATACCTCGTAGTTTGACATAAAGTATTTTTATTTCTTTGAACTCTTCTTTGAATTCTTAATTCTTAACAGTGCAGTTAATTCTACATGTTGTGGCAGAATTAATTATGTTGCCATAACATCACTTTCCCCTAATAAATTTTCCACTGTGGGGATTTCAGAACTTCAAAGACAATACAACATACCTTTTGCTAACCAGATGATAAGGTTTCATCTATGCAATGGAGCCAATGATTATTTCTGAACCAACATATAATTATGAAGACACAGTGAGAGAACTTTCAACATGCTCACAAGTGGCAGAACTAAACGCAAGTAGAAATGTCGTGTTGGGGTGGAGGTTCAAAGTTAGCATCCAGTTTTCGATTCTGCAGCTGCTATAATTACACAACTCTGTAAATTGGAGTCATTTATCCTCTGCCAACTGCAGTAATTAATTTTCTCTTCAGTCAGTGGAGGGGGGATTGATCTTTCCTTTATGAAAATCTTTCTCACGCAAATATCACTTTGCTTTTCCATGTTTCCAGTTCTGGAAATTTGTCCTTCTATATAAAAGGTATTACTGAGCAGCAAGGAAGTTGAACCTTCCCTGCCTGTGTGTTGTTATCTGGGTGGCAGTGATGAAAATGAAGATTTAAAGTGTGGAATTTTGTCACGGCACTAATAAGTACTAACTGATAGTGGAAGGAGGCTGGCTTGTGAAGTAGCAAATGCTGCAAGGGGTTGTTCGCATGCAGAACTTAACTTGTTTAAATTAGTTGGTAGATACCTGGTATGTCTTGTGTCTAAAGGCATCTTGAAGATCTATTAAAAATGTTTATCAGTTGTATACCGTTCTGATTGGAAGTGTGTCTCCACCTGCACTGTAAACAAGCCACACCTTAAGAAGAAACCTCAAAAAGCATATCTTCTGAAAGTCAGGTCAATTTTATATTATAGGTCAATTTTCATTTGGATTGTAGCTTCTTTGAACTCTCTGATTGCTTAAAATGCTATTGCCACATATTTATTGCCATTTATTGTATAGGAGAGTCTAAAGTCTAGCCTTTTACAGACTTTGCGTAGCACAATATTGTTATGCTAACTCCTTTGTGTTTGAACACAGGGGTTGAATATAGCTGGACATGAAAAATGCTACAGCTTTGACTGGTGTTTAGCATTCCAGATAGTCTGAGTGGACCTCACAGTGTCCACAACAGTGAATGTGTGATCGAGTCTTCTGTTGTCCATAACCAAATTGACCTCTGAATTGAATCTGCAAAATAAAGTCACTCTGGCTCTCCAGAGAGCTGCTGGGTCAAATATGTGGCTTGGCTGGACATGAGTCAGGATGTGATTTCTCCAAATCCTTTACCATGGTCCTTTCAGGTCAGGGAGAGTCATTTCTGTGACGCAGCTTGGGAGAAGGTCATTACCCATCTGCGCTTGTCATCAGAAAATAAGGGAGACTTCCATCTCACGGCTCCACAGAGAACCCCTCTTCTAAGACAAATTTTCCTAAAGTTTCTTTTTTGGTCTCAAATGCTAGATTAATTTGGCTTGTTCACATATGACCTCATACCTTCTGGGCCAGAAATGCCAGAACAGTAAAGCTGTTTTGTATTTTTTCCAATGGTCTAGTTGGCCCTGCTGAATTCTGAGATCTAAGCTGCTCTTAACAACTCTGAAGCTGCTTCTCATCTCTAGTAGTGACCTGTACTAGTGGACCACATCGGCCTCCAGCTGCCAATTTCCCCACCTGACATGAGAGGTGAAGAGCTAGAGGAAAGTTTTTATCTCCTCCTGGTAAATAAAGTTCTGTTTCATATAGGGAAGGTTATCCAATGCTTCTTAAAGATTGTTTCTCAGTAAACAATTGTAAATAAAACTATAGGAGTCAGAACACGTGTAACATAAAACGTGAAAGAAACATCCCTTTTGTTTTCTGTCTCTAAGCCTATATATGATGAGATTTTTTGTGTTAGCAAAACTACTGTATTTATAGTATTATGATGGCCCTCAAGTAGAAATACGGTTTTGTTTACCTTTTGATCATAAAGGAGAAGTGGGAGAATTCTCTGCAAAAAGAAATTCACTATATCCAATTTGAGATATTTGATAATCCTTGTTTGTATCAGAGTTTAGCACAGTTAAAACACATCAAACATAATCAAGCTATGTTTATCAGCAGAAAACAGCAGAAGTAAAATTATTAAAAATCCTTTGAGTTTCAAAAGCAGGAATACAGCATGCTCCTTTGGTGTTTAACTTCATATAGTGATTCAGAATGATCTGCTTCCAGGCCTTGATCCTTGAATATTTATACTTGCTTTATTGGTGTTAGCGGTTTTGTTTATGTTTAATAATTATGCAGCTCAGAATGGATGTTGAACGCATTTCTGTAAGTCTGTAAAAATCACTATAGGTTTGGACGGGAAAAGCCAGCATTTTGACAGTAGACAGGCTTTTGAAATTAATAAATTATTTATATTTAGGAAGCCTGGGGCAAAATCCTCAGGTGGGATAAATCACCATAGCTCCTTTAACTTCCATGAGATAAAGCTTATTTTCACCAGCTGGGAATCTAGACTTTGTTTTGGTTTCCCATTTGACAGAGCTGAGCCAAAAGTGAAGGAAATGTTTCATAGATACATGTTTTTCCTGGAAAAGAAATTAAAAGAAAAAAAAAATCTGAAGGGGGGGATCGAAGTAAATGAGCATCTCTGTATTGAACAAAGGAATAGAAGAGAGGGGCTAATTGTTTAATTAGTAAATGTCTGCTTGGTTAATGACATATTAATGAGTTTTTAAGACAGTCATATCATTTACCATAAAAGACTCATGTGTGTATCCCTGGATGTACTGTATAATTAAGTAATGTGACCCATAGGAGTTCATCATTTAAAAACCTGTCAGCTGTCACATGTTTGGTAGCAGATGAGGGGCTCAGTGAGGGGAGTGGGCTCAGGAGGGCTCACTAGGAGGACTTAGATGGGAGTTTAGACCCAAAGTATCTCCCTCTATGAAATCTGTTAATCTGTAAGCAGTGCTGCATCTGTGTATAAAGACAGCATGTGTATGAAGGGTGGATTAGGATTTGTCCATTAGTCCATCAAATCCATCAAGTTTTTTATTGGCAGAAAGCCGTTTAGTGGGGGTGGTAGATTTGCTCCCTCATAGTGCAGTTCCGTTGTCTGCAATGGAACCAGTGTGTTAGTGCTGGCCCCAGGTGCGAGATCGACCAACTGATGGAATTTGTGCTATCCTTTAGTTACTTCGTCTCTTCCAAAAAGAATTTCTTCCTGGTCATAGATACTAGGAATCCAGACCCAAAGCTTACAAAACTTGGGGTGGGCTTCAGGTGCAGTGTGTATGGGGGTAAAGATTATGCTATCTTCTGGAGCTAAGTGATTCAGAGAACTATATATATAGAATATATAGGCAAAGGAAATATTCCAGTTATGAAAGCATGTTTTTGGTCAACATTGCTAATTTTTTTTATCTGATTTCTATAGCAGTAAATGAACTTATGTAATAGTAAAATATTTCCAGAACCCATGATAGGAGAACTGCAGCTTATAGTAAGTTTTCAGGTAATTGGGAACTGGATATTTTTGGATAGTCCTCTTTCAATACTCTCTTCAGGTTTGGCAAGGAAATAGAATTAAATAAAAGACCTAAATGGAATGAGTCCGGTGTAAGCAGGCTGCCTAGGTGATTATGCCTTCCTCCTAATACAAAACAATGAAAACGAAGAGTGCTACCTCAGCGATGAGGATGACTGATACTCTCAAAGACAGAAAGAGTTAATAGATCATTTTTCTGTGTTACAGCTGACTCAGAGCCATTCTTATATTCTAGTATAGTTTTCTGGATTGTACTTTTAGAAAGGCTTTGCTTTATTCTTTATTCTTTTTTTTTTTTTTTTAATTTTATCTTTTTGGCAATGACAAACAAGGTACCATTGCTCCTGATAGATGAAGCTTGAGTGCAAATATAAGAAACCAGCTAAGGCTTAATTCTGATCTCCACTCTGTGGGTGTGGATCATTAATGATTCATTGCATATTTTGAGTAATAAGCTGTCTGCATAGTGGAGCGCAGAACATAGTCCTAGGAGACTATTGCATGTGTGATGCATATTCAGAATATGTAATTTATTAAAGTAGCTATCTTGGGTTAAGGCATTTTTAGAGTGTATGTGTATATATTTGAAAAGACATGGCAGGGAGACAGTAGACATACAAATGTGGGGAAAATATTTTTAAAAGCCACGAAGCATGATCTTCTACTTGCAAATTAATAACATTTGAGAAAAACTGGCAAAATGAATTTGTTTACCTATTTCAGGTAGTTTGGATCCTTTTATCTATTTAAAATACAATCTCCACCTTGCAAAATGGATGTAAAATCAAACTGGTGTAGAAAAAAAATGCTTTTCAAGAATGATGAGTATAATGGAAAATGAAGAGTATTTTATTTGGGTGTACAAAAATATTCCTGTGAAAAACAGCAAGCAGAATTTTGTTGATATGTGTAAGATGTATATCTACTTGAGGATCTATATGATCTACCCAGTGATCTATTTGTTGATGATCTATATATAATATGATCTATATATCTACTTGAACCCGTTCTGTACTCCATTTCAAGACGTGTAATTATCGGCCTGACAAAAATATATTTGTCCTCTTGTTCTCAAGTAGACATTTATAGTAAAGCAAAACAAATCCATATGTCCCTTTTTCTCTCTTTCTTTTTTTTTTCTCTCTCTCTATATATAAATACAGCTGGCTCCTTAGCACTGAGTTAAAGTCATAACAGTTTGTTCTGGCTGAGGATCTGCCTCATTATGTATACTGTGGAACATGTTAAAAGTGATGTTATCATTATACATTCTATTTTACATTCAACATAAATTTTCATCATTCCTCTATACAGTGTTTATGCAATACAAGAATTTGAATGGAATACTAGTATGACTGATGTCAATTTGCTCCCTCAAGTCAGGAAATTAAAAAATTAAGGCTTTAAGAGAATAGAGAAAAAGATCCTTTCCTTTATAGGAAAAAGATCCTATATTCTGCACATGGATGAAAAATATACCTAGAAGAAAATGCTATATCTAGGAAAAATATCTCTGTTTCAACTCCACATGCCTCCTCCCCCTTCCCCCCCCCAAAAAAAAAAAGAAAAAAAAAGAAAAAATATTAATCTTCTTAGTAAATATGTAGTGGGATTGCTGTGCTCAGATTGAAAGGTGAAGTTATGTCTACTTTCTCCATGCTGATGTCTGACAATCAGAAAATGGAGGAAGGGAAATGGGAGGGAGAATAAGCTAAAATGTGAAATAACTGCTCTCCTTTTAGACCAAAATTCACGCTTTCCATTCTCTTTCCTCTTTCAAGCACTGGCAGGAATATGTTCTTTCAAGCACTGGCAGCAAAGTACACGTACCCTGAAGACTGTGACTAGCCAAGAGTAGTAAAGTAGTACTGCTATGTTGTATAACCCTAGTAATTGCTTGAAGAAATGCGTGTGCTGAAGTGCTTCGCTTTAGGAAGGACATGGAGCCAGATTTTGGCATCCTTACTGACAGGATGAAACCATGAAAGAAGTAACTTTAATACAGCAAGGATATTTTGTTGCCCTATTAATACTGCTCTTTTCTTGTTTGGTCTACGCATTGGGTATATGTGCATCCAATAAACAGAGCTACGCACTGGTATGTGTAGATGTGTTGCATTTGCTTTTAATGTAGTTGTCTTCTGGTATGTGTACATTATACATGGCTAATAATAGAAGTGGAGAAAGAGAAATATAATTGTGTATTTTTATATACTGTAGTTGATATAGTGTGGTTTGTGCTGGGAGGAAGGAGGATTATTTGATCTGCATTTTAAGGGAAAGTGATACTGTGAAGTTGTCTAAGTTTGTAAGCTTTCCCTTTGAGGGAGATATGTGTGCAATCTGCAGGCCTGGCTAGCTCTTTGATGATAAATTTGGACTCAGTTTTTAGTCAACTACAAGAAGGTGCCAAAAGCATTGGCATCTGTTTTAGAAAATTGGCAGAGTTTCCTTGGCTGCAAATTTCTTTATCCTGTCTCATTACTTTACTGCTATCAGCTTTTACCTGCATGAAGAAAGACCAAAAGAAAAAGGCAAAAAAAAAAACCCTTTAAAACTTAAGTAGCTATTACAACAACAGAGCCTAAACCACTCAGGGTGAAGATTCTATAATTTCCACTCTTTACACATACTAGGTGCAATCAAACAACTTGAAGCAATAACACAGGGGGAAATATGTTCTACATAACTTGACTTCCAAATAGCGATTATCCCTTCAAGGCTATTTGTTTTCCCAAGAAGCTGTCTGATTATAGGCTTCATGTTAAACCTGTTTCAGGTGATAACCTGCCTACACCCTGGCTTCTGTTTCATTAACCGAATTATGGCTACCGTGAATGAGCAGGAATTGCAGGTTTCTTTTATGTGATGAAATATTGTCTTAAGCAGACCAGTGCAGTGCTACCAGGCACTAGTTCAAGGAGATCACAGGTGACTATGACTGTATGGCTGAAATCCTAGAATCAGCAGCAGAAACCTCATACGTATCAGTTCAGCTAAGCTGGCACCTCTGTTGTTTGCAAGAGATCTTATTTTAGTTGCCTATGGATAACCATTGAGCTACCAGAAACTGGACCGTTTCATCTGTTCTCAACTGGGAGTAAGTTGGGGATAAAGTAAATAGGAGATAAAGCTGCCTTAACTATTTCCTGTTTTGAGTACCCACCGTCATGAAAAGATGGTAAATGAAAAGAAAACTAGTGTCACAGACTAGGCAGTTTGCTATACAAGCCAATGACACTTGACAGAGTGGATCTCTGTAGACTTAGAGAAGAATAGATCCACCTCTGGATACCATTTAACTTGGAGCACTTGTGAGTGGAATTTTATGGTGAATGGCCTCTTAAATGGCCCTGAGACTCTGTGACTTTCAAAGTTTTCACAAATATTATCTGAAATAGTGGGGAGAATAAATTTCTGTTTTTCAAGTTTGTGGGGCATTGGCCATATGTCCATCCATATAAGTATTTTACATTTCTTTGGATCATTTCTCTTTTTTCTGCACATAGAATCCTCTGGATTGCTAGATGAAGTTCTAATACTTTTTTTTTTTTTTTTTTTTTTTTTTTTTTAAGAAAATACACCCAAATAGATTGAGGATGGTCTCTGCAGACAATCTTGCTGCTCGGCATCAAAATTATATTCTGAAAGAGGTGTATCTTAATTTTTACAGCTGCAATGTAGATGTGACAAAATGGTGGAAGCTTTACAATCTTTTCCCAGATTCCGTATACTGATATTTTACACATAGAATATGATCTCCCTTCCTTCTCTTTCTTTTTGGCTCTTTTATTTGCCATTTTTTCAAGCAGGACAGAATTGCTAAGAAGCTAGTTCTGTGTCAGGAGCTTCAAGGTACTGAACTTTAAGGAGTATGGATTGCAATTGGATGGGAGCCCAATACAAGGATCTCTTAACGTGATGGAATAAGAAACTTTGAGCTTTGTTTTATTTTGTTTTGTTTAAAGGTAATACTTTAAAAGGTGTGCTCCAAAGAATCAGTCTTTGATTTAGAATACTTTGTTTCCTGCTTCTCTGAACATGTGGGCTTCAGATCTTTTCATGATTAAACTGTTTTTACAGACGGGAATTCCTATCAATTTATTTACAGTTTCTTTTGCCTTACACCTGACCTCAGCTGCATAAGGTAACAACTGGGGATTTTTCTTCTGTTAGCTTTTTGGTGTGTTTACAGGATCTGTCTCACGCCTTCCATTTTCTTCTTCATCCGCCTTTATTTCACACTTATGGGTAGCCGGTCATGCTGTCTCAAAGCCAGAAGCATGGAAACAGTCCTTACTCTCTTCACTAGCCAGACTGAATAGTTGTTGATGCAGGAACTGCTCAATCATAGCAAATTTGATGCAGAACAAAAAATCTGAAGGCTAATACCCCTTTATAGAAGTTTGTCTGTTGCCCCTAAAAAAAATTTTGGAAACCCCAAAATAAGAAGAACCTTACAAAGGGTATGTGAAGCCAGTAAATCTTAAAGGAATGTAGTCAATATAAACTTAACATAACTTTAGACAAGGACTGATTTGTGTTTTGTTTATAATAAAGTTGTTTTAATCGAAGCTCAAATCTCACCATCCCAAGAAAGGGTGGACAGCTCAGCAGTGGCTGTGTCTTCTGCTGCTCAGCTCTGGAATTTTAATTTTACAGTCACTCTTTTATGCCTAAGTCTTTGTAAGGATATAATTGCACTCTTGCACTCTTTCTATGTCAGGAAATAAACACCAGGAATTAAAAAAGAGAATGATGGTATAAGAATAAATATGTATAATCCACAAATTGTATAAAATATAAAAGTAAAAAAAGTATAAAGCCACAAATCTATGAACCTGGAAATTATAAGCAAGTTCCTGTTCTGATTGAGAAATCGGGTTCTGGAGCATCCTTCTGATGTGAACAGTGGAAGTAAAGAAAAAAAAAATTATTTGGTGACCATGTGTGACAAATTTATGAGAACATTAATGACTTTAACACCTGGGCTTCAGCTGTCTGGCCTAGCAGCTGGGGTTGGCCATAGTGACCTACCAGATCCTATCCAATCTAGTTCTGCTATGATTCATTCAAGTGAAATCATTGAAAATATTGACATCCACTGGATCTCCATGTTGTCCCTTGAGAGGGAAGCAATGTACAGCCTCTAGAAGCTGCACTGTTCAAAAGTTATGTCAATTGAATGATTAAAATGAATGGAAGAGAAAATTTCCAATTTTAAGCTCAACAATCACAAGGTTTTTTTTCCCCCTTTTTTTTTTTTTCTCTAGAATTCAGAATATTACAAGAAAAAAAAAAAACCCTGAAGCTGTGACCTGCATATGTGTGTGTGTTAATACAATACTAAAATATCAGACATGAAATGGTGATGATCTTCTTAACATCTCTTCATTTACAGGAATACAAAAAGCTGTAATTTGAGTGGCAGCTCTTATCCATGAAGCATTATTCTCTCTCTTAAGCCTTCATTAGACACATCATGTGCCATTAGATTCCCCTATATTACACTTAATCTGTCTTCCAGAAAGTAATAATGCCACATATTAGAGTTAAACCTTAGAAACATTAAAGGGAAGATATTTTAACCTGAATTAGGAGTGTATTTAGCTAGTCATAAAGCTTTTCTCTTCCCTTAAGACAAATACTTGAACAATTTAACAGGCTAGGGCACAATAGTTATACTAAAACAAATAGATTCCTATAATGAACTACGTTTTCCTTTTTTGATTGAATGCCAGACCTGCTACAATTACGCTGTAAAGTAGGTCTCTTGCTATAGGAAAGCAGAGAAATCTTAAATACATCCCTGTCATCTGACAATCCCCAAGAACCTCTTTGCTCTTTTTAAATCTTTCTGTCTTTGGCTAGCAGCCAAAATCCACTTTTAAATAGTTTAAAGACTTAGGGTTTGATCCAAAGTCCATTGAAGTCACTGGAGATTTCCAGTGCCTTCAATGGTTTCAATAGGCTGTTGAAACAACCCAAAGGTTGATGTTTCATTTACTTCAGGGTTACTATTATCTTACTTAACTAGGGTAATAGTAATTATAGGCAACATAGTGGGACAAACCCTGCAATCCTTAGATAATTCCTCTTTAGGCTGGACTCCTGTTCGAGGCAGAGATAAGGAAGGAAATATTCCACTTTGGCATTTTAATTAATGACAATAACCAAAGGCATAGACTTTTAATTTCTCATTAGCTGTTGGTATGTTAGGTCAGGTAAGCAGTGGACATGGCGGAAAAGCATTTTGTCTTTAAATGTTTGTCTCTGAGAAGTGGTGTTCAGAGGATTAGGGCATCCATTTCCTTGTCAAATAAGTTTTATGCCACACCCTTAATCTGTCTGTCTGAAGTATCTTTAAGAAGAGTTCATAACAGTAAGAACAAAACCAATAGCCTAATTTTCCTTTCTTTTTTTTTTTTTTCTCCTGAAGAAACTCCAGTAGGACTGTTTCTTTTTTTTTTTTTTTTTTTATTTTTTTTTTTAATAATATTTATTTTCCTGCTTCCCCATTTTTTTCTTCTGTCAATGGGTGGGCATGATGAAGTCAGTGAGGAACCTTCTGTTGTCCTCACAGTAGAAAGGGGAATTAAGAAGAGATAGGCACCCACCAATCCTGGGCCAGGGTGGACAGGAAGGGCTGCCCTTTATGTCCTCTCCTGAGCTAGAGGCCCCTTGCTCCTAATTGCTTGACTTTTCCTCAAATTCCCAAATCACCCCAGAGCTCCACCCATTCCTTTCCCTATCTTTGAAGGGGAAATTCATAGAACTCAAAAAAAAAAAAAATCTATAAGGGAAATCTATGCAAATTCTCCTCTTGCCCTCGTACAAGCTATGTTTTGACAGTTTGCTATTTTGTAATTAAAAAAAAAAAAAAGGAAAAAAGTTTACATATGAAAATTCTTGCTCAGCTTTTAATTGAAACCCTTGTCTCTTTCAGCTAGTGCCTACCTAAATAGCTTTAAATTCATGGTCTTACTATCTGTGCTGAGTGTCTATCTGCTGTCGCTTGTGGATTATGTGATTTTGTTATATAAAGCACAGTGCACATTTGAACATGTCCTCTGAGCAGCTCAGCTTTCCCAAACCCCTCAGAGACCTATCTGTTATAGACTGGTTCTTTTCTTCCATTCAGAAACATGCTTTAATTGCAGAGAAGTCTCTGAAATGAGAAGAGTTGCTCAATTTGATGCTGTCTTTGTGCCTTTGGCACATAAGAAAAGCAGGTGCATTTATGTATTCAGTAGTTGCTCATGATTTAAAATGTAACCTTTTGGTCTTTTGTGTTTATTCCTTTGCTGTTGTAGATGACAACATTAATACTGCTGTGTTTTGTCGCTAGAATCTATATCAAAGATATAAGCTGTGTGGGTACAACTAACCACAGTTTTCCAGTGTGATTCTAGTTACTTCTGAGACTGAGTTGTAGCTACTTTGATACATGTATACACACAAGCAGAACAAGAACCAGCGGAAAAATGACAGTGAAAAAGCTGCCATTTTTAAAACTTCAGCGCTTCATTTTCAAAGGTCATGTTTATGACATGACATTTTCTGATAGATATCACCCAGTGTTATTTACACTATTGCCAGGCTAAAAAAAAAAAAAAAAAAGTTAAAGAAAATGGCAACCACCACTGTCATGGTGATAGTGTCAAATATTTTTTAGATTTGGTCCTTGGCAAATGGGATAAGTTCTTGATAGGTGAAAATACTTTTTGAACTCATTTTATGAATTGTTTTATGAATTCTTTTTTTATTGGGTCTACTGGTGACTGAAGTTCATATAGATTAACCAAACACTTCTCTGACAAATGATCTCTTAACATGTATCTTTTGATTTGCTGTAAGATTTAACTAAATTAAGCGCTAGTTCAGCAATGTATGTTGTCAGTGGCTGTTAAGAACAATTTTAGCCATTATAATAGTGCAGAGCACTGGGGACACCCAATTCATTGCATAAATAATGTCATTCCAATATAAAAATATTTAGGTTACAGGCTTCCGGCCAAGCTTAGGCAACTTCCCAAGCAAAATAAAGCAAACCAAAAAGGTGCTTTTTCGCTGTGCCCAGAATAAGTGTAGCCAGATACGGAGTTAGCCCAATGTGATTACTTTGTTTTAATCTCGTGCTTTGGCCTTTATGTAGAGTGGACATCAGCAGGGACCACAGTCACAATTTACCAGTGTGGACTTGTCACTATGAGCTAATCAGTACAGCATGGAATTGGAGTGGAGAATAAAGAAATCATGTTTTCTCTATTGAATAGTATAATAAATATTCCTATATTTAGTAATGTAGTACTGTTTGTTCAGCGTGTTTTTCTCAGGAGAATGTGTGCCTTCGGAGAGATCATCATGGTACCATATTTCAGTAAATATAACTATAACGAAAATTAGAAAAATGATCAATTACTGATTCTGCCTTATTTCTACAGTGTCCATCAATGTGTTGTTACAAAATCTTTTTCTTCTGTGATATTTTCCACAGCTGAACAATTACCAGGACAACTCCTCCAATATTGGCAGTGCAGGGGTAGAAAGGACATTGCCATTATATAGACTGATCTTAGGTGGAGAAGTTTCTATGACACTGGGGTAAAACTTGAGTATACATGCTGCTGACAGACTCTGCTAATGGACAGCAGGATGAAGAGCATTTTATCCAAAAGACTCAGCCAAAATTTTATCCAGAAGAGCCATGCAGAAGGCTTCTGAGAGTAGGAAAACTTGATTCTAGTATACTCTACTATAATACAAACACTTTCTTCTGTCTAGTTCTTTTTAATTTTGAAGAATGACAAAGAAAATTAACTTAATTACAAAGTTAATTACAAAGTACATGGAGAGATTACTTCACACATTACTGAAGTATATCCTCTCTCTGGGGCAAAACTTAGCAATGGTTTAAGAGCATACAATGACACACAGGAATTTCTCATTAATACAATGCCAGCTTCTAGATGTGATTTCCCACTATCAACTTCCATGGCTGTGATGAAGCTGAAGTTATAGTTTTTGTTTTAGAAGTATCAGAAAGATCTTTTTTAATCCAAAATATTTTGGGGATCTTGACTGCATCCTAAAAATGTCTCTTGCTGGAGTGTCATTTGTGCAGGAGTCAGTGGAGCAAGATGGATTTAGATAAGCTGAGGGTTTTCCCATTGCATCTATGCCAATATTTTAGGAAATTACTTTGCCTCTCTGTAACTATCCAGGAGAATTTTTTTCCAGTAACAATTCCAAGGTGTGAGGGTTTAACTGATGATTTTTTTTTTCAGCAGGGTGTTTCTTAGATAGCCCCTTCTAAGTATTGATTCGTTTAAGTAGTGAAATAAAGAAATCAGCACAAAGTAATATAGTTATGGTTTTGATGGAGTTACAGATTTTGACCTGGAGAAGGATGTGCTGTTTGATGGGTTGTGCGTTAGAATGATGGGTTAGCATGTTCCAGTACCCACTCAGGCTGCACATGGTATACAGGGTTATGGACAGCAGAAGACAAAAGCAATAAGAGAAAACATAAGAAAATTGCTGTGGACTATAATAAAAAATGAATCCCACAAGAATTTTGGAATATTTATTTAATAAAATCCATATGTTTTACCTATGACAGAACTTTTTGAGCCATAAGCTAGCATTCCTAAGTAATTCCCCAAATTGGACTAACTGGCAAGGATAATTTTTTTTAAGTCAACATAACTCTATTTATTATATTTGACAAACTAACTGCAGTTTACTTCAGGCTGTTGTATCTGGTTTCTTACAGTATGTTTCGCCAGCTCACATGATAGCTCTTTGGTGCAGACCTAGCTAAATCTAATTTACATACTGAAGGCTCTGTGGTCAACTGGAATTATGTCTTTGCCTTGTAATTCTGTAAACCTGGATTCACATGTGGCGGGAGTTCGATAGAATAATGTATTTGGTGGTCTCAATTACCAGCATGTCACCAGAATAAATTTGTCTGTATTAGACAAACTAGTTTGATTTGATGAAGTCCAGGCCAATTCACATCCTCTGATCTAGAGAAGTCAAGTAGTGCAAGAAAATGGCTTGGGTCCAAACTAGATTAACTCTGTTCCAGGTATCTGGTGTTCACAGCTGGTGCTTGCATAGCAGACACTGTAAGTTTCATTGACCTTGACAACACTGAGGGTAATACTTTCATGAGAATGGACAGTTGTTGAAATGGTTTAAAATGCATATCACATGGATTCTTTTTTTTCGTCTTCTAGATCTATTAAACGTTGATCTGTGTTACTGCTTTTCTTGACTTTCTAACATATTTACAGAACAATATCCTGTCCCAGGCCAATGTAGGTTTTTCTGAGTTTTACATCAAGACATAATAGCTTTAACCCAGATGGTAGAAATAATTTGCTTTCTTGAAGGTCTGTCATTTGGTCTTTTTGACTGATTTTCTTCAATTTGCTAAGACAATGACTTTGTACACTTTTCTATATTCCTCTGAGAGCGTACAGACATAGAATCACAACATTGCAGAAAAAAAAAGCAGATTGGAAGAAACTTGTGCAAGTCATCTGATCCTGCTTCCTCCTCAAGATTCTTCAGTTCAAAGCTGAATTAAAATTTTGAAAATTCCTGAGGATGGAGATTCCTCAACCTCTCTAGGTACCTATTCTAATGCTCAGCTGTGCATATTAGATTTTTTTCTTATCTTTTTTGCCATTTTCCCTGTTGCAACTTGTCACTGTTGCTTTTTGTGCTTTGTGTACTTCTCAAGGCATTTGCTTTTGTCTTACAGCTTCCCCATAGATAGTGGAGGACAGCAGTTACATCTCCATTTAGCCTTTTGTTTTCCAAGCTGAACAGAATGAGTTCATTCAGCTTCTGTTTGTATGTCATGTGTTTCAGGCACTGACTGGAGACTCTAAATGGACTGGTACCTCTCTTGCAGTATGGTAACTTAAAACTGGGCACAACACCCCAGATATGGCCTCAAAAATGCAGAATAGAAGAGGATAATTACTACCCTTGAGCTGCTGCCTGCACTCTTGCTAATGCAGCCCAGTGTCTGGCTAATCTTCTTAGCTGCAAGGGTGCTCTTCTGACTTATGTAGCGGAACTTCAGAGATGCAAGACAGCATGAGAATATAATGACATTTGGAAGAGTCCCTCAGGACTCATTGAAAAGTCATAACTGACCTGCCTGTGCTCATTCTCTTTTCCTCCCTCCTCTTCTTTTGGGAACAGGCAAGTTTAGCAGGTCTTTTAGGTTTAACCTGAGATTTCTTTATCATTCATTTTTCTTCTGCATGAACATGTTCTTTATGTAAGGAAAAAATAGCAGACTCAAATTTGTCTTGATCTTTTACACTCATCAGTGGATTTCTTTAGCTAAAGGAAGTAAAATTTCCTATCTTGTGCCTGTCCCTCATCAAATTTATGGAGGAGTGTGTTATACAAGTGCCTTCAGGAAACCTCCCAGGGAAAGAAAATTGAGTCATACCTCATCTCAAGATAAAGGGCAACTCAGAGTAAAGAAGATACCTACAAAATGTTTGAGGTGAGAGGGAATCTGGAGCCAACATCTCTTGGGTATATTTGCAAATTTTATGCTAAAGACTGAGAAAGTTCTCCACCTAAGAAAATTTGTCAAAGTTACACCAAGACTGAAAAGACATTCTTTTGTATACTCAGGGTACATTTTAGTTTCTAATGCACTTAGAATACACTTGTATTTAAGTGTAGTCAACTACATGACAAAACTGTAGAAAATGAAGAAATATATTTTTAATACTCCTATGTAAGCTGAGAGTCTTTTCATCAGCATGACTGATTAAATGATGAAACACGCAATCATATTATGAAATCAACCACAGATTATCATGTGAAGAGATTCCATGAAATAGTCTGGAAGGAGTGCTCTCTTCTGCCACAGTGTTGCAATTTAAGACCAAATGACAGCATGGAGGATAAATAGATTTGCATACCAGAACACTTTAATCATAGATATATGCAGTTTTGTGAATTGAATGACTGCTCTGTTTTCTGGGCGAGATGATGCAGTCTAGGAGAGAAGTCAGAGATGTGGAAAGTTCGGCCTTGTTGTTCATTACACAGTCTGCTGTTCTGTGGGGAGGAGGTTGTATTGTGGGAGGAAAGTGGGTAGGGTCATCACAGAGGTGCTGCCCAGGCTACTTGCAGTATTTGTGCAAGCTGTGGGGACCTCTGGGTTCACCTCTGCTCCAGGAGCTCCCCAGAGGTTGGAGAAATGATCCTGGATCCTGGTCCAGGGTCATTGGGTTCCTTCCCTGGAGTCATTCTCTGAGTTGCCCCAGTATTCTTAAATGTCCTTAGTGATAGGATTAGGTAGAGAATACCTTGTTGTTGGTTAGTCCGTCCAAATTTCATATTCTCTTCTGCTGTAACTATTGCTTGTGCTCACAATCTGCTTGCATTGGACACTTGTGGGCACTTTTTCACTTCTTGATGATCAATAAGTTGTTTTCATAGTTTGGCTATCATCTTGGCCCTTCTGTTATTTGGGACAGATCATATTTAGTCAGCTTTTACTAGAGCAAAAAGCTGGTTAAAGTTTAATGACTCTTGCTTAGTATTATCTTAACTTGGCATAACTCTTGCTAACTGCTAAACAAGGTCACAATGGTCATTAGCTAAACCAGTCTTTGTGCAGTTTCAGAACTCTGACATTTTTTTTTTTTAATAGAAGGATGGGACTGCTTCTCATTGTATTAGTATCTCTAGATGCAATCCAGTGCAGTTGGCAAATATTTCTGATGCCTGTTATGCAAATTTATTCCTATTCTTTGAGAAAAATGAGCGTACCACACCTGTTCACAAGCAAAACGCATGTTGTCCAGGCCAGCTGTCATCTTAAAAAAATATTAATAAGGCAGGAATGCAAATAATAACTGAAGTTCTATGAAAAATAATGTAATTAAAATAAAACAAGAAAAAAAAAAAAAAAAAAAGCCAGCAAATAACACCACAAAATCATAGCCATTCCTAAGTCCAACTGGGAACACTAAAAATTGCAGAAGAGTCCCAAAACAGAGATTGGAGCCCTGCAGTAGTGGCCTCACTATGGTAAACTAAATCATCTGTACAAGCTGGTTCCAATAAACCATTCAATGTGATAAAGGGATGCTATTATATTACAAAGCCCAGAAGGCTGTGGCATTTCCACTATCATGAGCCGAATAGGTTAAAACTATTTTAATGCAAGTGGCATAGCTTTCTACAGTAAAAACAGAGCTACAGGCAGAAAATATCCTGTTATTAATGTATACAGTAGGTCACCAGGACAAATTAGAAGGAAGTAATCTGGTTTGTTCCAATCATTCAATACTGTGAAAACAGTTTAAGAAACTATGTAAAAGCAGCTGGGAAGCAAATAAGTTTTATGAGAAGTCTTGTAGTAAAAAGTTTCTTTTGAAAAAACAGCTGTGTATTGGTTTTGTAGGGGGGCTCCTTAAGATTCAGTCATGTTTTCTACTCTGCCAGAGGGAATGTTAACCCAGAATTAGCCTCTAAAGGAAAGACTCCTTGCCACCTTGCATGTTATTGTTTTATTCTTTCTTTCCTGGCTTGGGTACTAGTGGTGCGACAGAAGAGACAGTTGCCTGTGAACAATATATTCCATTTTGAAACATCCGTTGTTCTTAGAGTTTTGTATTGCCGCTGTGGTCACTTGACATTCAGTGAAATAGGATAAAGACAAAACAAAATCTATGAGCCAAATGCCAGAATCCTTACTCACGTTCCATTCCCTGCTTGTGGAAAAATGTGCAAGAATGGGCTGAAAGGACAGGAAATCACTGTGAATTTCATCTCCTCACAGTTTCCTCTGAATTCTCTGGTCAGAATTGTTTTTTGAATCTCAGGTGCTTCAGGCCTCAAAATCTACAGTGCGTATTTTAGGGAATCTGAGGGCCTCAAATAGTAAAATATACATCATAATGATATTTCTGTGGCAACATAATTGTACTGAACTTCCCTGATAGTTTTTGAGGATGGTGTACTTCTTAAAGGTGACTGCTGGACAGTCAGAAATCTTGACTCCTTCTATTATTTTCTCTTGACGTTCAATTATGGTTTGGGCACATCCGCAGAAGGATTGGAAGAAATAAGCCATTACATTCCCAGGGGGTCTTAGCTATTAGCAATGGCTAAGGCTAAGCCTTAGCAATGTGTTCCTCCACATTATGTGATGTGGAGGAACATGATTCCCTGGCCAAGTAAAGTCTTCTGAATTTTATCTGTGTCAGCTTAATCTAAGGGAAGCTTAATCTAGATGCTTAATCTAAGGGAAGATTATGAGCAAAAGTGATAAAGAACCTTTGCTGAATCAGTCCTTTCTGCACAAATCTTCTCCTGGCTATCTCAACTGAGCATGTAGTCAGCAGGTACCACGAGGCTCAATGGAGTACCTGTGGTTTGGTTCAGGTCCTCGGGAGTTTAAAATCATTATGGTTCAACTCGTCTCTTGAGGACTTGCTCTGGCAGACATAGACTTTATGTTTAGCTGTGATTTAACTCTGATTCACAGTACCAGTGCCCAGAACCACAAATTACCCAGTAGAAAATTAGAGCCTTAAGTGCACCATGTCGTTTGTGTATGTCCGCATTTAGACATCACCTGTCTTCATCACAAATCTCCTACCACTGCCATAGCAATTAGTTATTTCACGATTAGCATGAGAAAATGTGACCTTTTGAGAGCTATCTCCCCCATCCCGCCTTCCTCGGAAACTCTTGATCCTACAGTATTTGAGATAGAAAAACAAATTCAAATATTAAGTAAAACTTCTTGTCACAACAAGTATGGAATAAAAAAATGATTTGAAATACTCAGTATCGTTTATGATGTAATCTCCTGGCAATAGAAAGCTGGCAATGTGCTACAGTCATGCTTTCAATTACATTACTAAGTAATCACACATTAAAGTCTAATAGCAAATGATTCTTTATTCCCAGGGTGCCCTGTCCAATTGTTTTCTAAATTGGTTTCAGGAATAAGGATGCAAGCATGACTGCAAAAATATTATTTATGGTTTAGAAGTCATCTTTGGTATCCTTTTTTTTTGTAGGTGCTTTCCAGCAGATTTTTCAAAAAGTAGTTTATTATTTCTAGGTTCATGTTTTAGTTTGACAGTTAAGAAATGCTTAGACGTCATGATAAACTTGCTTGGACTGATAGATAGAGTTGTCAAATTTCCATTGCCACCAAATACATTGCTTGTCCTGTAGGAAATTACTATTCTCTGAGGAAGGACCTCTGCTGGAATTCAGTATTTTTGCCTTTCTATGTGCACTTGCATCTCCCCTTCTTAGTGCCTGCAGCAATTGGTATATAGTGAAAAGAATATACAGGCTTTGTGTCCTGACGATATTGGATTCTTCAAATACGACAAAATGTAGAACTTATGGTCCTTCCCCTTTCTAAAACAAAAGATGAAAGAATATAAAGAAAATAAACTCCCTAAAGAATAGAGAACTTCAAAATTCAGGGTAATTCTTGAAGCTTGAGAAAGGTAAGAATTCAGATTGTGAGCGGAAAAAATGATATTAAATGTTTAAAGTTTGCTTTTATGGCACTTTGCATGTTGAAAAACTATATTTTTAAATTTGAAAATTTCCTTTTTTTTCAGCATCAATGCTTTTAAACCTCTTTAATGCCTTTTACTCATACTAGTGCTTAGCGAGAAGAGTTTATACATTTAAGTTCATTCTCACATAATGCAGAGAAATCAAACACTTCAAGCTATAAAGTCTAACTTAATTGAACCACCACATTTTAACTTCATCAAAGGGATGCTACACCTCTTTTGTTTCTTGGGTGCTTGAGTTCAGGGACAAAGATGGAAGACATGCAAAACAGACTGGTGTGGAGTGTATGCTACGAAAACAAACCATGAAAAAAGAAGAGAGGATAGTTGCATGGAACTGCTCGAGACCCAGCTGAAACATCCAACACCATCATCAGCAGCCACCTGAGTTCTTTCTTTTAGGACAAGAGGAAATGGCCTCAAGTTGCATTAGGGGGGGTTCAGGTTAGACATTAGGAAGAATTTCTATATGGAAGCAGTGGTGGAGCACTGGAACAGACTGCCCAGGGAAGTGGTGGAGTCACCATTTCTGGCAGCGTTCAAGAAATGTGTAGAGGAGGCACTTAGGGACATGGCTTAGCCGTTGAAGGGTTTACGGTTGGACTCGATGATCTTAAAGGTCTTTTCCAGATATTACGATTCTATGATCCTATGATTTTGTGCTAAACGTGGAGGTCAATTCTTGAAAAGTATAGGTGATGTAGATGGGCCAAAGACGAGCCTCTATGATTCCCTACTGCTACCATTCCTCATTATGGGAAATGTCTCCATATTCTCTGGTATCTTCAGATAAATAGAGCTGCTTTATTATTACTACTACTATTATCGTTATTGTATCTGCATACGTATATATACAAATATATATACATATATACATATATACATATATATATATATATATATAAGGATACAAGCAGAACTTCTTTGTATTAGATAGCAACTGTCTCCTGTTGTCTGTGTGCTCCCCGTACTGCATGGTTTCATGTGTGGCAGGTAGATACTGTGAAGCTGATCTTTTCTGTTTCATGCTTCCTTTCCTCTCACACCGTGCGTGTCATCC
Source organism: Nothocercus julius (assembly GCA_013398735.1). Lineage (NCBI taxonomy): Eukaryota > Metazoa > Chordata > Aves > Tinamiformes > Tinamidae > Nothocercus > Nothocercus julius. The sequence goes on from VZSV01000021.1 coordinate 50,706, forward strand.
AGTGGCATAACACTGCTATGGGATACATAGACCCAGCGGGAGCCCAATGTGAACACCGCCGAGCTGCCCCAGAGCCCAGTATGAGCCCTGCAAGGTTTGATGAATTCTAAATATTAATTAAGTCAGGTGGCTAGTTTTAGTTAAGACCATAAGTGGGTCTGATCCCTGAGAGATTTTGATATAGTGAAAATGCAAGTGCTAGAAATTACATTACTGTAATGACTTTTACATGGATCTATATGCTGAGACTGATAACAGATAGTGAAAGGGTTTGCTTGCTCTGTAGGAGCTGTATCATCGAAACAGCAATAGACCATAGTGAGAATATTTAATATAGAAATGGACTTCAAATTAGTGATATTGGCCTAGATGGAGAAGGATCTGGTTATTTGATTTGATAACCTCAGCCAGAGTTATATTGCAGCACTTCATATTGCTGTGGAGGTCAATAAAGAACCACCTCTGATTTTTTTATGGTAGGAAGCTGTTACAAGATATTCTGGGAGAAGGAGCTTGAAGAAAGCTAGAGCTCTGGCATTTTCATTTCCCATCTTTTCTGGAATTTCAAGACATACAGCCAGGTCCCTGAATTTGTTTATGCTGACCTATCTGAAAAGAGCAGCAGCAGAAGATAAGGAGTTTACTTTGGCAGTGTTTTTCATCATGATATGACCTGAAGATTTGAGGAGGACATATTTCAGAGGTGACTCAGCACCAGTTCTTCTCTCTGACCTCAGTCCTTAATTACTGGCAACTTCACTAGGCTTTTGTTTTGATTCAGTCTGAGTAAATATTCTGAAGTATTCCTATATTAGTTCTTTTTTTTTTTTTTTTGATATAAAATGTAAAAGCACTATGGATTTCTCTATGTCATAAAGTGCTCAGAATTTGAAGGCAATGATATAATTACTAAAGTAAACAAGTAGATGAAATATTTAAGTGTTCCTTTCTCCCTATCTTATAAATGCTCTTCAGAGAATTTAATATTAAAATATGCAGTATTCAACCATAATTTGGAAGAAAGTCCACACTATCTGTTTCTTGCATTTATCAGGTCACTTCTTGAGCTGAAGTAAGATCGACTGAGGACAAGCCCTAAGCATAAAAGCATCAGGTTAATAAAAATGGCAGTTGCAATAAATTACTTTTAAAGAAATATTTTTATTGTAGGATATCTTCCTCTTCTAGTATAAGGGGAGGGAGCCAGAGAAGAAAATGAGGTTGGAAGAGTTCCAAACAGTCTGAGCATAATTTGCTGATGTTTGGTTTGTGCTACAAATGTTCAGAAATTAATTAGAAAACTGTCTAAATTCCCTGAGAGTACACTGACATGTTGTCTTTTACCAAAGCTGGTTGCTAGTAGTCAGAAATGCTTTTGATATAGAATTTATATCAATCATGCTAAGCAATTGTCATTATTCCATTTTCTTTTAAGGCCTGGAGACCTTTAAATACTCTAGCCTTTTTGTGTGTGATTTGGTACCCAAAAAAGGTAGGGGACAAGAGGATAAGGAAGAGTTCTTGCTCTGAAATATGGACAATCTAAAGATAAAAAAGCATGCACAAGATGGCTTTACTCACATTTAATGTTGTAGGAATGGAGATACAGAGTAAGATTTGCCCTGACTGAGTAAAGTGCTTTAGGTATCTGCCTAACTTAACCATGTAATTCATCTCTTGTGGGTATATATGTTAGTACCGAACTGTACAAGGATCTCAATGGCTCATCTAAAAACATATTTAATGTCTATGACACAGGCAGCAAGTAACCCCAAATCTCCTGGTTCCCAATCCTGTGTTCAAACAACAGTCTCAATTTAAAAATGAAGCCAGTAGTGTTTACTGAAAATTGTAGAGTTCTTACTTTTTCTTTGCCTTTTTTTGCTGTTCTTTTTTAATTGTTTTGTAAAGTCTAACAACTGTTAAGAAACTTATGATTAATATGATTTTTTTAAAAAAAAAACTTTTTATTTTCAGTTATTGTCTGAAATGGTGTGAACAAGGTGTGATCCCGTTTCTGCCTGAAAGTTGTGTGTCTGCTTTGGGATCACTCTGGCCGGATGGCTGTATCTTGCAACTCAGTTCAAATTACTAATTCAACCTCATTGCTCTGGGAATGTCTTTGGTCATAGAACTTTGGGTCTGTTTGGAATACAGGGATATTTTCATGTATTTTTGGAAATATGATTTTAAAGGTTAGAAAGCTAACAATTTTTTAATCAACATTCGTGTTTACAGCTAAGGGAAATCCTAATTGCTCCTCTTAATATTTTTTTGAATTGTCAAGATTTCAATCTTTGAACTGCACTCAAAGAATTTAAGACTTTCTGTCTTTCTACTGTCTTTCTACAGACAGCTGGAGGTAGCCTTATGATTACGGGCCCTGGTTCTAGTGGGAGACTTTGACCATGCCAATATCTGCTGAAGAAACAACACAGCAAGACACAAGCAATCCAAGAGTTTGCTGGAGAGCATTGATGACACAGATGATGGAAGGGCCCACAAGGAGGATTGCACTGCTGGACATTGTACTAAGAAACAAGCAAGGCCTAGTTGGAGATGTGAAGGCTGGGGTCAGCTGGATCCTGCAAGGAGGAAGCAGGGACCTTCTTGGAAGGATCTCTTGGAATATGGTCTTATAAGGAAGAAGTGTCCAAGAGACCTGGCTAATATTCAATGATTGCTTCCTCCAAGCTCAAGATCTGTGCATCCCATTGAGTAGGAAGTAGAGCAAATGGAGCAGGAGACTTGCATGAGTGAACAAGTTGGCAAAAGTCTTGGCAAATATTGGGTGACAAGTCTGGCAAAACTAAATAGAAGAAAGAAATGTACAGAAGATGGAGGAAGGGACAGACCACTTGGCAGGCATATAGCAACATTGAATATGCAGGGATGCAACAAGGAAGGCCAAGGCCACTTTGCAATTGAATTTGTGAAAGGATGTCAAGGACAGCAAGAGAGACTTTTTAAAATACATCAGTAATGAAAGGAAGACTATGGAGAATGTAGGCTTGCTGCTGAATAAGGCAGAGGCCCTAAGTGACAAATGATACAGAGGAGGCAGAGATACTGAATGTCTTCTTTGCTTCAGTCTTTACCAGTAAGACCAGCCCTCAGGAATCCCAGGCCCTAGAGACAAGAAAGTCTGGAGGAAGGAAGACTTTTATTTGCTTGTGGAAAATTGGATTAGAGATTGTTCAGGCAGACTGGACTTCCACAAGTCTATGTGCCCTGATGGGGTGCACCCACAGGTGTTGGGCAAGCTGGCAGATGTCATTGCTAGGTCACTCTCAATCATCTTGGGAAGGACATAGAGAACAAGAGAACAGTTGTGAGGACTGGAAGAGGCTAATGTCATGTCAGTTTTCAAAAAGGGCAAGAAGGAGGAGTCAGGGAACTGCAGACAAGTCAGCCTCAGTCCCTGGAAAAATGATGGAACAGCTCATCGTCTAAGCATATGAAGGATAAGAAGGTGTTCAGGAGTAGTCAGTATGAGTTCACCAAGGGGAAATCAAGTTTAAAGAACCTGATAGCTTTCTACAATGGGATAGCTAGGTAGGATGAGGGGAGAGTAGTGAATTTGTCTACCTTGATTTCAGCAAGATTTTTGACACCATCTTCCATAGCATTCTCATAGCCGAACTCAGGAAGCGTGGAATAGATGAGCAGGCAGTGAAGTGCATTGAGCACTGGCTGAATGGCAGAGCTCAGAGGGTTGTGCTCAGTGATGCAGTCTTGTTGAAGGCCTGTAGCTGGCAGTATCTCTCAGGGGTCAGTACTGGGTTCACCCTCCTCATCAATGACCTGGATGAAGGGTCCACCCTAAGTCCACCCTTAGCAAATTCGCTGATAATACAAAACTGAGAAGAGTGGCTCATACACGAGAGGCCTGTGCTGCTATTCAGAGGGACAGGCAGAGGAAGCTGGAGAGATGGGCAGAGATGTTCAGGTTATAGAGATGGGCAGAGAGGAACCGCATGAAGTTCAGCAAAGGGAATGCAAAGTCCTTTATGTAGGGAGGAATAACTTTATAATGTATCTTGACTTCAGTAGACATATAATCCTTATATGCTACTTATATTTTGGATTATAATTATAATTTGGATTATAATTGGATTACAATTTGGATATAATTAGACTTCTTATAATTATTGTGTACTGTACTTGAGTTAAGTGAGATCCTGCATGCTCAGTAATTTTGGACTTCAGCGCCATAGAGATTAACATCTATGACACTGAAAAATGGCAAAAGCCTCCAGGGAAATTTCAGATACAAGAAAGTGCAGTGAGCATGTCTGTATAACTGATCATACCTTGACTTAGTAGCTTATTCTGAAATAAATGCCACACAACACAGCAGGGGAAGTTTTCAGATGAGAATGTAAACTCTAAGCAATGTTCAAAATCATAAATGCATGACACTTTCTTCAACGGAAAACCCTATTATGGAATAATATTTTTTTCCATTTAATTTAAAGAACATGACCAAAGTTAACTAAAAAGTGATTCAGTTTAATTGTTTCCAAGGAATCAAATAACTTATTTCCATGGAACTGCAACTTAAGTCTAAGAATGGAGGAGCTGGTGAACACATACTTTCATCTAATGCTTAAGTAAGTATCAAATTTACGATTTTTGTGGACTAAGAATTCCCAACTTTTGCTCTTTTCTAAATTTCAGTTCTATATATCTTCTTCTATATTTCATTTCTTCGGTTTGTAAGATGAAGCATAAAAAGAATGGAGAAGAAGAAAAGAAAAAGACTGTTTAGTCCTGCTTTGAATATAAGAAATTGAAGTGTTGACAGAAGACTGGCATTTATAGATGGCTGTTCAACTTTGGGAGTTCAGACACTGGGGATGTGCATTCCAACTTCTGAAATGAACTAAACTGTCTTGAAGTTTACCTTTTACAGCCATAGACAGCAGTAAAAATTTTTAATATAACCTGCATGTATATATGCACAAACATTCCAATGAAGCTGTAACTCAGAATTTTGTACTGAAAGTGTGAAGGATTGCAGGAATAGCAATAAATGAAATGGTTCTTCAGAGGATCTGAAAGTGCTTCTCTAATACTAATTAAACTAATTATTTCTGAAAAACTCTTTATGATAAGGCCTTTCATTAAAGAAATGTATTAAAAGCTGAAGAGTGTTTCTGACTATTTTAACTTATTCCTAAATTCAGCAGAATTTGTTTCTTATTCCCAAATGCATTCAAGATAATGGTTAGTTGTAAACATATAGTAAAGTTATATGGGCATGAGTACATAGTTAATTTTTAAGAGCCCTTGCTGAATAGGTTTCCTTTTCTGAATCAGACTCTGACTTTGGAAACCCATGATGCATTTTTATTCCACAATGAATATTAAACTCTCTTTAAGTTCACCAGAAACAATTTCCTTTGCTTTCTTTAATGTGGACAAGTACTTTTATTTGGGTCCTGATTCTCCTCTGTGCTTAAGCACTGCTCTTAATCTGGAATGATTTGTTCAAGTTATAGCATTAGGTCATTCATGAAAATATAAAAACCTATTATGCTGACTTCATCCTATATTGGTATCTTTCTCTTCTTTTCCTTGAAGTATGTGAGCTACATTAATTGATTAATTAATGTGTATTTTTACCTAGGGATTGAATTAGTTATAATGCTTTTGTAGTAACCAGTTCCTCCTCTTGCTGATTTTTTTACTCTATACACTAAAAGTAATTCAAAGTAAAAGCCAATGACTGTATATCCTGTGCATTAAAGTTACCATTTGGTGTTCTAATTAAAAAATCCTGCCAATTAGTAACATAATTTCAACCAAAGTTTGCATGGAGACCACTAAAAAGGCATTGTCGTAAAGCCTGAAGGCAGAGATCATGTTCAGAAACAATTTCATTTGTCTGTGAATGAGTATATTGTTCATTCTTTGGAAAGCTTACAAAGATGCTTGTTGCTGACGTTTACATTTCTGTTGAGCTGCATGAAAATATTCAGCATAACTTTATGCAACACAGGCAGAGCTCTCAATGCCCAAGTGTCTCAGGGTGCACAATGGCCTGTCTTGGGTCACGTGATGGGAGGAAAGTGGTTACATCCTCTCAGCACACAGGGAGCACATACTTGCATGACAGTGTCATAGGTGGCGGGTCCTCATCTTGGACATAGCAGGTGAAAAAAAGGGGAAGAAAAAGTTGGAACAGAAAAATTCTGACTGGTGCGATCATATTCCTTCTTGAAATAAAATTGCATCTCTGCTCAGGTATAGTATATGTATATGCTATGTATATGTGGTATATTATTCACTACTATCACAACTAGGTTTCTGCCATTTTATTTTCATATGCAGTCTCTAAATTGGCGTGTGGAGGTGCATGTTCCTTCAATGACCACTAAAGAAGTGATGGTTCTTCTGTTAGGTGCCTCAAGTTAGGCAAGCTGGGTGTGGGAGTTGAGCACTTTGTTCCATCACCCACTGTTAGTTTGGAACATCACATAAAATGGATAGCCAGATTTTGAAAATCTGTTTCTTAATGATTTCATTTGTGCCCATATGTTTTGGGGCACAAAAGAACCCCAAAACAAATCAAACCAAACAACCAAAAGACCAGCTGTATTTAAGAGTTTAATGAAAACCTAGCATGAATGGCTTGGTTTACAGTGATTCCTGATCCTATTTTGTAGTTCAGGAGGGCATTTGGGACACAGAAAAATCAGACTACAGATGTTCCTGTGAGTGCCTACAACAGTGAAACTAGATGTTTAAAATATTTCCAGTAGAATTAAATGTAGGCATAAAACTTGCCTAGAGATATCTGTAGTTGTGGAATAGTGACCAGTTGCTATCAGAGCCTTTGGTCTATGCATCGTATAAAAAACTGTAATGCCGCTTCACGTGATTGAACTTATTTAAAATTCAGCTATACAATGTTGCCACTAAACTATTAAAATTAGTTGCTAGAATGATAAAACTTATTCATCTAATTTATCTTCAAAAACTAAACCCTATGCAGGGTTTCTCCTAAATTCTAAATTATTCTCCTAAATCATATAAATTTCTTTCCTTTATATGTTGTAACTTATCTGCAAATTCCTTACAAAAAAAATGTTTCTCAAAATCATATGTTTAGATATTCTGTGATTAATGAAACTGTGCTAGATCCTAAAAGAGCAGTATAAAAAATAACCACGCTCATAGTAGCAACTGTTTTATTAGAAGTGTGCAGAGAAGAAGTAGAACAATGTATTGGACACTGCATTTAACAGAGTTAATTAGTGTACAATGGTTATTTAATATGTTAATCAAGTTTTAATCTTGATAAAATGGACTCCTCTCACCATTATTCTGCCATTATAAAAGTGTAATTGAAATAGATTAGAAAAAAATACAGTACATTCTTGTCAGTGTCTTAAAACCTCTGAGCTCAGAAGCACTGCAGTGACCAGACATATTTCAAATTAAACTGTTATTTTGTCAAAGTACAAACACCTAAACTTTGTTGGTGTTTTATGTTAAAACCAAGATCAACCAACTTTACAACACTAAGCTCAGGATAAAGTTCTACAAACACACGCTCTCTCTTTTAGCCGGATTTCCTAGGGAAGAGAGGCTAATGCAGTCATGGTGTCTGTGGATGCGTGTTTGTTGTTATGGACAACCTAATGAGCCCAAGCTCTTGGTCAATTTCAGCTGAATTTGCCAGATTAGCAGTTCCAAAGTATGAAGTGTCCACAAGCTTCAACAAAGTAAGGTAGAGAGTTGTTGACCTGCTGTCAAAGTAGCTGCAAATTAGACTCATTTCTTCTTAAACTTTGGGGAATCTGCAGGAGAGGCATCTCAAATGCATTGCGGCTTTCTTTGGGGTTTTCTTAGACGTTAGAGAATCAGCGTGAGTTCACAGAAATCCTGACTCCATTAGTTTTACTCATTTACTTGGAGAAATGGTTGGCTAAAGTTTATGATATAAAGAGTAAGCTGTGTGACTTTAGTCCTCATCCCTTTATTATGTAACCTTTAAATGAAAATCCATGCAAAGATGACTCAGGCCTGAGGCCCAGCTGGTGTACAGCATGGATGCCTACCTGGGAATGAGGATTATTGGGAATACAGGTTGGCTAGCTTCAGTTTAGGTACGACTGCAGAGTGTCATACTTCAAAAGGAAGGAGTGGGAGCCTTCTAACTTAGGTGGGAGGTGGTCCAATTGTACCAGTAGCCACAGTCAGTAAGACTAACAATAAATTTGTGATTAAAATCAATTATTTTCATTTCCCTATAGGCTTTGGAGTAATCTTCAGAGTTCATGATATTAGTCTATCCTCTGCAGCCGCAGCCACGGGGTCATAAAGAATTTTACTTTCTTTTGAAAAATAATTAAGTCTGTTCCATTCATGATTCTCTGAGGAATCTTTAAGAGAAGTACCTGGTCTGTTGATACTCCCGATAACATTGTAACATTTGGAAGTGTAACCCAACTGTATTGATTTAAGATCTTTTGCTCATGTAGAGAAGCAAATCAGATGGAATAAAACTCTTTAGAGACTGATTTCATATTTTATGCATAAGCCAAATTCTTAATTTCAGAAGTATGCTACACATTCATATATTGGTGAATGCTGTTAGTATATGAATATCTGTGAAATTAGTCTCTATTATATCTGTGGAAATACTGTTCTTCCAAGATCATGAAACTAACTCTCCTCCCCACCTCCCCACTAGAAAGCAGTGTAGATAACTTTATACCTCTTAAAATTTTAGTACTGGAGAATAATTTCACAAAGAGTGTGAAAGTATTACCAAGTTCTCAGAAGGAGTATCTTATAGGATACTCCTATTATTTGGATACTCCTATTATTTGTCGGCAAAGAAATCCCAGGTTTAGGGAGGCAGCATGCACTTTCTGCCCTTGTTTTTCACCAGGCTTTAAATATGAGCTGTGGTTTGAGTCATTTTTTACATTCCATTTTGGTAAGAATTGGTTAAACAAATTCTAATTCTGACTAAAGGTACTTTTTACAGAGCCTTTTTTTGTATGATCAACAAAGACCAAATGAGCATTTCAAAAGCAGGGTCTGATTTGATCTAATAATGATCAAAGCAAGCAACCAAGCCATATTAAGTACTATCACAAGTAATGATGCAAATGACATGAACACCTTTCTTTCAATAGTCAGGCTGCTTTTCTCAAAAGACTTTATGTGATAATGCTTGAGAACCCTGTCTTCTGCTTCTTTCCTTCATCTCCACAGTTCTGACAGTCAAAGGAAGAGCAGAGAAATCTCCAGATGATCTCCCTTCACCTGTTATGGTGCTGAGGAGCCAGAATAGGAGTTCTGCTCCACATGGATTAAGCTTGCATTGCAGTGATGTTGTCTGGGTAAGTTATGGCAAGCCTTGTCCCTGAAAAATAGCTAAGATGAAATGTGTCTGTTATTCCAGTCATTTTGAACCTGTTTTCTGCAGTCCATAGAGACTAAGGATTACTTCTGATGATCACCATTTCTCACACAGGAATTTGTGCCTCCAGTGAAATACTTCAGAATTCTACAGTTTGGAAGTGTTAAAGACTACTAATTTATGGAGTACAAAGAACTTGATGAAATGGTAACTGAAGAGTACAAAAATGCATATTGCCCAAACATTTTCTGGTACTTAAAGTGCAAAGGTTTTGACTGATGTACAGAAAGATGGGGATACTTCAGGGGCTGCCTAGTAAAATTAAGATATTGGGATACTCAGCTGAAATGATAGCACAATGATGCTCACATATTCTGATGTGTAACTTTGTCCCTGCTGAAACTGCCAGAAGAAAAAAACACCTTGACAAAAAACTATTGATAACCTTTTTTTCCTAAAAGCATACAGAATAGAAGTGATTTTTGTTTGTTTGTTTGTTTTCATTTTGTTTAAAATATCCTAGGCAGCTTTGTAGAAAGGAGAAAAAAAAAATCATTGCTAAGAACAGCCTGTGGAAATCTTATCTGGAGGAAAAAAATATCTTCTTCCACATAGTTGCTGCCTGGCCAGGTGCAGAAAAAGGCAGTAAGTTGTAATAATATGTAACTGAAATTAGTTTGACATTCAGAGTGTGCATATGATTGAGTGCAAAGTGTTTGCCTACTTTTTATTAGGGAACATCTTATATATGCTCTTCCTAAGTCCTTTGTCCTTACCACACTCATTTGTACACCTACCTGTTCAAACTGATGAAACTCTCAGAACATTACTATTAGAAGAAACATCTTACCTTCTCTTATTTATTTCTTTTCCTATCAGTGATTCCTATCCATAATTCAAAACCATGCGCAATAGCCCCTGAGATTGAAGAGCAGTGTGTGAAAAGCTAGTAAGAAATACCAATTTCACCATAGGGATTTAAATGGTGGAACACATGGCAGTATTTTTGAAGTGAGAATTTAGGATCAGACATTTATGTGGGTGTTTATGACTTTCAGAGTCACATTTTGGCACTGTTGACCAACTTTGCTGGGAGTTCACCTGGTGATAGCGTGAGCCAATAGGCTCTTGCTAGGTAGAGCCCAGTCAGTGAGATACTTCTGTGTTGCATGCTCCCTTGGCAGTAGAAGATGTGGAACTGCTTTGGGGCAGCAAATGTTACCACAGTTACTAGCCATGTCCCCTGTAATCTACACATTACCCAGAACAGGAGTCAGTGTGACAGTGGCTGCCACTTTGGAACTCCTATACGGTTACATCAAACAAGTGAGTATGCAGTGAGGACTGCCCTGGATAAAGGTATTGCTACTAAGGCAGGGCAAGCAAGGAATACTTCAGAATTACTGACCTTTGTTTATCTTCTTGTTGTTAGCCACACTCAGAAACAGGATAAAATCACATTACGTGGCCCACCATATTGGTCTAATAGAATAGCATAGGGACTAGCAGGCTGGGTTGGAGCTGAAACTCCCCTAGTCTGATGTCTTCAGAGTCCAGTTCTTGAGGTGCTGAGGTAAGGGGACAGTATAAAGAGTTGATGAATATGGGCCAATCTGCCTTCATGCGGGGGGAATTTCTGTCTCTCTGTGTGTGAAAAGATAGGTTAGTATCAGTAAGTCTTTTACTGATGAAGGCTTTTTAACTTAGTACAAATTAGTTGAAGAATTGCTTTCTGTCAGAGACCCACAGAGATCACAGCTAAGGCTCACTAAGCAATGCGTTCCCTGCAATTTTCTTCTTTGATGTTATTTGAAGTTTAGATAGGTGCCTACATGAACAAGCTTTAACCTGTTAATCATGGGCAGACTTTTCCTTGTTATTAAATAGTAAATTCTTAGGCTGCAAGATTAGCAACAATGCCATGAGATTTAAGTGACCATTTTCTTGCCTTGACAGCTTAAATTTAAAAGTATCTTAGTATTTATTGGACCTGTCCAAATAATTTAGTGGTATTTTTTGTTTGTTTGTTTGTTTTACCAGAAACATAGTATTATACTTTGAGATTCACCCCAAAAGAAAGCTAAAATGTTAAATCTTCCTTTTCCTGCACAGAGAATTAAGTTCACTCTAAAATGCATTTCTATTTTGTGATCAGCCAGATAGAGTAGTGGGACCCCATTTTTTTTCCTGTGAACATTCACAGGAAAGGAAAAGAAACTTTCCTCACAAAAATGAAGGAAACTTTCCTCACAAAAACATTTATGAAAAGCAAGGTTAATAGGTTTAAAGCAAAATTCTGTTCAGAAATTATGGCTAGTTCTTCAGTGCTAATTTGAATACTCTATTTAAGTTGCAGTCCTTCAAATATGTGCAAAAGTCTTGAAAGTGATCATGGCAATGGTTAGATGAAAAAGACCCTTTTAATTATGCCTAATGGATTGATTCATGTATTATTTTGTGGAGGATGAGAACGAAGATACCTTTGCCTTTGAACTTCTTGTGTCTGAGAATACAAAAATGATTTGAGAGGAGTGTAGGGGTCAAGCAGATTTTTCAGGACTGCCAGTATGCCATGGTGAGGGGAGGGCAATGTGGCAGCAGAGAATCTAGAGCAACTCACATGGAACTGACAGTTGTCCAAATTATATGATTCCAGAAATCCAGGAACCTGTGACAAGTTTCTTAGGGGTACAGGGAATGAATTAAAGGGATGACGACTCTGCAGCAGCAGATCAATAATCGTCTTCAAAAAGTAATTATGGTCTCCAACCATGTTTAACAATAACTGGAAATGATTCTTTGGCAACCGTCTATTTACTAAACCCAATGTGAACAGTCAGATATTTTTAGGGTTAAATGTAAGGCAGCCAATTAAATACAGCCATCAAGTTTTTGCTACAGTTTCCGTGATTAACACCATTCAGCAAAACCTCATGGCCAGCTGTTCAGAGACAATTGTCTCTTTTCTGGATACTGTTATGAGATTTTCCTCATTTCAAAACAATAATGGTAACTTTGTTTTCCCTTTTTTTTTAACATGAGGTCAAACAACATTATTTAGTTCTTTATGAATTGCATATGAAGCTGTAGAGAAAGTAGATTCAGCATAGCTTTGATCAAGCGTGCAGCCATCAGTCCTTACTAACAGGAGTGCAGAAAATCATGAGTTTCTTGACCAGCATGTGTCAGCCCACGTGTCCTGGATGTGGAAGCTGGCTGAGGTTAGAGTTTCTCCCTTGGTGGAGCTGAAGATGGCTGGATAGCCAGTAGATGGCAGTGTGAGTGTGCGTATTAAAACCTTGGACCCAGTTTGCATGAAACGAGCCAACTAAAAATGGCTTTTTGACTTAGAAGCATTTATTAACGGAGCCCAGAGCCATGGAATTGGCAGCCAGGTCCCAGCTCCTGAAGCATCCAGCAAACCACAGGTGCTGCTCTGCAAGTACATTCTCTGAAACAGGCTGAAGCCTTTTCTGAGGAGAGAAAAAAAAAGAAAAAGAAAGAAAGAAAAAAAAAAAAAGAGCATATGTGTGCTATTCATTTATTAAGAGCCATGCAATCTGCCAATCATCCTTTACATCACTCGGCGCCTCGGGTGAAGCTACTCAGAAACAATCTTTGTTACTCAAGAGGACTAGGCTTGTGCTTTAGTGCCACTTGGAGAAAGCAGGAAAGCCTTTTTTTTTTTTTTTTTTTTTTCCTCTCTCCTTCTCTCTCAAGAAATTCGGCATGCATAAATCAATTAGGAGAAGATGGGAAACCCCTGACCCTTGCAGATTCAGACCAATCCCAGCTAAACTCTCCTCTACCCCACTCTTCCTCTTATAAGTATTTTAAAGTAAAATAAAATCAAGACAAAGGAAAGGAAAGGAGTTTGAAGGGACAGCCCAGCCACTGGAGAAGGGTTGTTTGCCTCCACTGAATGGTTATGCAGAGATGCTGTGTGTGTAACATGCTTTGAAGTGAATTAGAGCAGGAGAAACAAATGTCTGACGCTGTTTTTCTTCAATCAGTGTCTTCCTTCCCACCTTCCTCGCAGAGATCTACAGCTCTGTATCCTGGGAAGCCAGTGGGTATTTTGATTTGCAAAAAGATCCTCTGAGAACTGGGTGGTGCGCTGAATGCTGCTTTCGCAGAGTGAATGAGGCAAACCCGTGGTTTCAGACTTGGTTTTAGTAGGGGACCTGAGTGAACGCTGTTCCAGGATAATGCAGAGACCCATACCAAGGAAGTTATTTACAACATCACTGTAAAGAGTTGTATTGATCCAACAAAATCCAAGAGCTGTGCTACATTTTTTTTTATCATATATTGACATCTTATATTATTAGCTTACTTAAAAGCTGCTGTTGCTTATAACTAGGGTGGGGTATATTTTCATCCAATTACTCAAGTAATTAAATTCATAGCTACTCTTATTCTATGCCTTTCACGCTTCAGTGATCTTTACTCTCCAGTTCCACACATATTGAGCTGGGACAGCTGCCTTTCAACCTGGGTCGCTTAAAAGCCACGCTAGATTATCTAATCTGGTGAAAAATGTAGGTCTTATTTAATTAGTTGTGGTATAGGATCTTGTGTGTGTGTGTGTATTTCTGAGATCTCATAGCTTCAAGTCTTATACCTTTGCTAACAGGCTACCATGTGACACTTGGCACTCCTGTATACCTGAACAGCTCGCAGTACAAAACACTGTTTCTGGGGGGTTTTTGCTACTCTTTGATCAGCCCCCACCCGAAGGCAAAGAATTTGTCCCTTGAGGGAGAATCCTTCTTTGTGTTTTGGGCTGGTTATTTGTGCAGCCTTTAACACATGTCAGTGAATCAAGAAGAGGGTGGCCACAGATTTATCTTGTGCTTTGCAGATAGGTCCATAATAAACTTTTTTTTTTTTCCTCTCTCCTTTTTCTCTTAAATAAGTTTGCTATAATATCAAACTTATTGTAGTATATATAATGCTTTTATATTATAGTATATATAACACTTTGTATATTCAAGCACATTGTTTTCCAATTTTCATATTTTAATTGAGCAGCAATTGCAGAGAATTTAAAGATTCTTTGGCTGGGTTCAGTTACACACAGGACCTGCGAAATATCGAAAATAGCTGTAAAGTTTAGTGATTGGGGAAAAATAATCCTGAACTTCAATATCAGTATGACATTCTCCAATTTAAAATGAAAAAAAAGGGTTTTGGTGAAGACTATAGAGGAAAAACAATTACTTTTAAATGCTGCATAGCCTTAAAATCAGTAGTATTCATTCTCCATATGTAATTAGCGAATCTGCGTTAGTTTTACATATATGCTTATTTATTTCTTTATTTATTTTTGTCTGAGGTATCTTACTTCTGCCCCTGACAGAAATAGATTGCACAGAAGATTCTTAACCAGCAGCCAAAATATGGTTTCATGTTTTTGTAAGGTTAGTTATACATCTGTTTTGGGTAAAATAGCTGTAGGAATGGAATTTGACCTATAGTATTAGGCTCTTTGCGTGATTTGTTTAGGCTGTATTTATAAATTGTTTGGGTTTGTTCATTTTCATCTTTGTAAATTCTAAAAGGAAAACTCACCTGGATCATATGGTGCACTTGCCTATTTTTCTGCTTCCTGGATGAAATCTGAAAATAAGAGAAACAAACAAACAAAAAGATATTTGATCATGGATGTGAAGGAGACAAAAGCCCTCTGATTTGGGGCATGGTAAGTGGTTTTTTTTTTTTTTTTTATATATCCTTCTAGTGATGGGCTAGTCTCCAGAAACCTGTGAAGTATTCAGGTTGAATAAACAAGCAAAGATCTGGATGTTTATCTGAGGCTTTTCTATACCCCTTTGGTGTGGAAATGATTTAGGAGGTTTAAGAGAATGAGCTCTTTGTACTTTTTGTGTTTGGTGTGGTCAGGAGTACCATAAGCAAGCCTTTCTTCCAGTCATTTTGTATTTTGGCTTCCTGTTGTGGTACCACATCAAGGTGTATGATACTGAAACAAAAGAAAGGGTCTTAAAGGGTCTTTTCTTCTGTGAGAAGAAGAACTATCAAAAAAAAAAAAAAATCTGTTTGTGAGTTTCTCAACTCACAAACCCCATCCTTGAAATCATGTCTCTGAAGGGGAGCTCCTTATGAACAAATAGCTTTTCTTTCTGTCGAATGAAGTGGGTAGCCACTGTAGCAAAGAGGGCCAGATAGCCAGGTCAAAATTTTGGCAGTCAAAGCCTCCATGGTTCTAATCTTGACTGTGTTTCTGTTAGTAAACTGTGCTTATATTCCAGCTCTTACTCAGACCCATCTTTACTGAAGATATCTTATCTTTAAAAACAAGAGGGTTTTAAGTCTTTAAAAGGCCATTGGGGTGTACATTTCTAGCTGGATAGAATATTTGGGAAGTTTCTGCTTTAATTCCAGATGGTTTACCGACTCCTGTTTTCGTTAATTTGTTTTAAAATAAAATAAGCATTCTGTGTAAAAACATTGTATAAATCCCCTCACCCTAGGTTAGATCCTCTCAGCTGCAGAACGTTATAAGGGATCTTTACACTACCTGACTCAAGGTTTAACTACGCAAAATTAGGCTCTTGGTCCTTGGTTCAGGGAACTTCTCAGAATAGCTGTCAAAAGTCGAGGGATGTGGATACCTCCTTCACTTACAGTTGGGAGACATCTTCCAGATATAGTGCAAGGACTGTTGACTAAGGCACTACCGGAGATTCTTGAGCTCACAGGCAGGGGGGGGTGAGCCCCTAACAGGTCTGGTCAGAAGTCCCTAATTGTAGAAAGCTTTTGAAGTAACACCAAAGTTCTGTGAACCTCACCATACAATATATATCTTTATGTATATATTTATTTTCTTTTTGTGAAGGGCAGTTTGTAGGAATTAGGGGATGGTCCATAATTTTACTTTATAGCAGTGAACACTAGTATACACTACTGGCCAGAACAAAGCCAACCTGTTTCAAATCAGTTTGGAATATCAGTGAAAATCTATTTGGCACTTGTTCATTACCCTTTTGAAGCCAAAACAGATTATTCATTGTTTCCCTTAATGTAGTCTGTTTACTTTATGAGAAACGACTCAAGGAAGTTTTTCTCTTAATTCAAAACAAACAGTCTGCTGACATACTGATTGTTTGAGCTTCAGCTCTCCTAAGGAGTCTGCACACATGTCAGGTGTTGCAAGGGTGGAAATGATTTCCTGAGTCAAGCAGAAGAAGAAAAAGAAAGAAATGTCCTCTGGCAAGACATGGCTGTTAGTAGCTTTTCAACTGTATCCTGTTAAAAAGATTCTGTAGGAGAATGGTTTCTCCCTGCTAAGGACTGATGAAGCATGGGACACTAGGCAGCTAACCTAGCTGACTAAGGGTAGTGCAGTGTGCATATTCCCCTCATTGCTCCCTCTTGTGTACAGTCAACAACAATCCAGGCATGTTTGTACTGAACTGACTCTTCATTTTTTTACATATCAGATGTGGCTAGACCAAAGATATAAAATATAACATGTGAAGTTTCTGCTTTCTGCTGATTTTTGCCTGAGTTTTACTGTTACACAAAAACTACAAATAAATGCATAATTATTAAGCAAATGTATAGCTTAAGGGTAAGGAGGGTAGGATCGGCCATAATAATAATGATGCCAACTGGTTCAGATTCAGTCTGGCTCAATCACGCCTGTAAGGTGCTATCTCCAAGGGTCTGTTTATTTGCTTTCATAAAGTGAATTTATCATAGCTGGTAAAGATTGTTTGTTAAGCCTTGATATTACAGTTGATGCTCCATGCTTTATAAAATGTACATGATCTTGGTAGACTTTAGGAAGACAGGCATAATGCTCTAGGGAACCCAGGAAAGAGAATAAATAGGTTACAGAATATTATAAATGCAGTTATTGACAAACCTCAGGCATTTTCAGAAGTACAGAAAACCTAATTTACTATAATAAACACCCATAGGACCTAGATAAATGTTTGTTTTATCAGGGTGCTTGTTAAAATAAGAGGTTTTTGCAACCTGGGAATAACGAGGATAAATCCTGTTTAGAATGAACATCTGTAGGTAATATTGTTAAGAAGATTACTTCATGTGGATCAATATTTAAAGCACATTTTAAAAATAAAGTAGGCAAATGAAGAACTGCATCCTTACATGCTAAACACAGCATGGACTGAAAATAACCAGAAAAACACATTCCTTTGGAAGGCAAGCTTCAAAACGGGCTTGCACTGGATAGCAATGAACAATCTTGCCACTGGAGAGGGCAAGGTTCCTTTTGCGATGGAGTTATCCCAGCAAGGTTATCCTCATGAAGTGGTAGTAGAGACAACAAATACTGTGAATTCTGTCACGGTATGTAATACAGGTAACCAAGGAGTTCAAGACACTGACTAGAAGATAAGTCTCAGTACTAAACAGGGCTACAATAGCAGCAAATTCTTGAGATGGTGTTTCAATCACCTCTTAGGGCAGAGAGAACAAAATTGCTCAATTTCTTTAACACATTAACTGTGCCTACATGACAAAAAGAATCACACTATTATTGTTCAGAAGCTGATGTACAGGGTTTGAAACTGTAGAAGCAATTTGTTTTTAATCTGTATATTAATGTACATCCTCATCTACAAGAGATCTGACACACTACTAATATCGATGGAATGATTTGTTGTGGTGTGTAATGTCCTTTTGTGCATCTCCATTAATATTTAGATAATTTTCTTTCTTGTCTTTTCTCCATTCCTCTGTCACATCATTCCTCCAAGAAAAATGTTTCCAAGCAGTTGTGACCTTTGTGTTAACTAATACACCAACTAAAACTCGTGAATTAGATTCTCTTCTGCTAATACGTTATAACTTGTACCAGTGGAATTATTCTAGAGTTTGGCAGCTGTAATTGTAATCAGATCACTAAAAGATCTGTATAGTTGTATTTATCAATTGTATAGGAGTGAAGGATATACAAGGAAAATATCATTGGTGAAGGCACCATAAAATGTACTCTTTGGAAACCATTGTCTGACCCACTTAATAGTAAAATTTAATGTTTGCCTTTGTACGAGTTCTGGGGCATTAGGATATTGTAAGATACCAGTTCCACTACTCAGAGATGAAAGGCTTCCTCACATGTGCATTATTTGCTATAATCTATGAGAAAGTCACTTCTAGCCTTCTGAATTTTGTCTTTATAGAGATGGTCAAAAATGTAGAAAAGTAAATTAGTGAAATCCAAATTGTTTTCATTTTGCTTTAAAGTTAAAAATATCATAAATAAAAAATCATACGATATTTTTAAAGATAAAATTTAATGCCACATTTATCACATTAATAAATGTAATGATTGTAAAAGGTATCTCATACACATTTCATAGAAAAATGGAAAGTAAGGCTGCAAAGGACACCAACATGTAGAATCATCTATATCTGTATGGCTTCTGACATATTTTTCCAACATCCTGATGAAAATCTCTAACTGGAGATTCTGCAGACTCTTTAGGCAATCTATTTTAAAGCTTAACTGTTCCTATTCTTTGAAAGTTTTTACTGTTTTCTGAATCTCACTTACTGAAAATTAAGGCTCTTGCTACTTATCTGTCAAAGTGCCTAAGTAGAATAATTATTCTCATTCTTTCTGCAAAGTCTTTCTCCTGTAAAAGTATATATTATTTTTACTAAATTCTAGGCACTTGATATGCGTGTTGCTATTGGATAAAATCTTGGCACAAGAAAAGCAGTGTATTTATTTCAATTACCTTATCCCAAATGGAGGATGCTCATAGTATACTTACGTCTCCTTTATATTTTTTATTCCTTGTTCCTTTTTTTTTTTTTTTTTCTGTATGTGAAGACCACTCCGCTGTCAGTTTCTGCAGTTATTTTGCTCATACTTCCATTCTAAACAACTATAATACCATATTCCCAGGATATCAATAAATCTCATATATTTTGACTATTTATCTTTCAGGCAATAAATATCTGTTTGCAAAGGGTGTTTCATGAATTCGCTCAAATTACATTTGGGCTGCTACAGTTCTGGAAAAAAAGAGGTGCTAAAGGTTTGATGCAGGAGAACATTGTATTTAACTTCAGGGGAAAACTAAACTTGTGATTCTGTCATCAAAGGTGAAACAGCAAAGCCCTATTTCGTGCTAACGTTAAACCATTTATTCTTATTTTGTTGTCATTTTTATTACAGGCATTCAGTCTGATGCTCATGACAAAAAAGTTCAGGCAAGCTTCAAAATGAATTGGTTGCATACGTAGTAAAGAAAAGTGCTTTATGGGTGGTAGCTGGAGGTGGCTTGTAGTTTAACATTCATTATGAATTATTAAAAATGTATATATATGTATGTATAAGTATATAAATTACATTCAGACCTGTTTGTTTTTATTGGAAAACGCCCTTTTCTCTTAGTTTTATCTGTGGTTTTAGGTAAACAAAAAAAGGCACATAGAACATATCCTTCCCTTTCCTTTGCTGAGCAACTTGCCAGCACGTACCTTGCCAAAACTATGAAAAGAGAAGATTTTGCCACTTGGGATTGAGCTTTGTCCTGTATTCACATTTGGGAAAGCCACGACAGAAAGTTCCCTCTTACTATTTTCCCTTGGAGTCTGTGGTCATGGCCATAGAGTTGTTCTTTTTTTCTTTTTTCTTTTTGCTTTTCTTCTCCATTGTACAAGTTACAAGGCCCGCTTGTTTCATGATAAATGTTAGGCTATTTGGTAGTAAGTGAATAATATAAATACAAGTAATTTTACTGCACAGTAGCAAAACAAGTGTCCAATGGGCTTTCAAACACTGTGTTTCTATAAAGTTCTGCCAACCAATGGGACTGTGATGCTACACTAATAACCTCAGATGATTTTTATACTGCAAGGGGCATTTTATTATTTTAAACTTTGAATTTATAGGAAAAATGCATCAGGATCAAAATATGCCTTTGCTACTGTTCAAAATGTATATGTTAACTAACAAATATGAGGGAAACAGAGGTGATGTTTGCAGCTTGTAAAAGTTTTTGTGTTTAAAAGCTAAAGCCAATGATGTTTCATCAAAGACTGCATCACGCTGTGGGTTTGGAAATGTTTAGTTTATAAATCGTCTTTCCGTCTGTCTAAATATGAGATCCAAACTTCAAGCAGAAACAGTAGCAAAACTCTGAAGAGGTGCTGATGAGTTCCTGAAGTGTGGTGCATGGTCCAGCTCATGGACTTCTCTGAGCAGCTAGGAATAGCTATCTGAATATCTGGGGATAACAGACTAGCCAAATATCTCTTCCTTTTCCTGTTTTTAGGGGCTCTGCTGCCCATGGTTCTGCATGAAAAGACGAAGGAGACAGGTGAAGTGCAGAAGAGAGCTGTGTGAAGAGCCACCTTTCCCTTTTGTTTTTGTCTCATCTAATAGTTTTCTTTCTGTCCCAGTTTCCTTCCAGAGTCTCACGATGTGCAACTGAGAAAGAAGTTGGTTTGAGGCCCCCTGAAACAAGTGGGAGATTTTCCAGTGATTTCATGCACCATGACTGACAGTTTTCTTACTCATTTGCAAAGCCAGACTGGCGGGCATCAGCTGAACGTGGACTTCTCACCTAGATATGCAGGGAGGGTGACTGATCGTTTCAGGTAGCAGCTTGCTACATGAGTGGATGAGACAGAGACAGATCAAACTGTGAAGGAGAAATACCAAGAAGTGAAACGAAACACCTCGGGTTGCACAACAGAATGACAGGGCTGGCAAATCCTCAACACCAGCTAAGATACTGTATCATGGATAGAACTGTGCTCTTGTTACTGCCACAAAATAAACATAAAACATATTTTATACAGGAACCTGGTTTATTTATATATTGGGTCAATTCACTATGCAGAAAAAAAAAAAAAAAAAAAAAAAAGAGACAATAAAACCAGTATAGAGGTTTGAGGTTTATCCAGTCCTCTTGCTTACTATGTTCATTTAAGTGCTACGTTTTTTGGTACTCTTGATGTCACACATTTATAAATCATGTTTGTTTTTCTTTTTTGTTATTATAAGATGGTTACCAGAGCCACAGAAAGTGATCATATTGAAGAACTATGTGCCGATAGTTACTATGGAAAGTTTTGTGAACATATGTGCAAAACGTGGATCTGGACACATCAGTTAGGAACAGATCATTTGTAATGTCTGAATCTATGTAAGTATTTGAGCTGAATTAGCAGCTGCTTGGTTGGGACTGCAGTTTTGGCCCTGACTTTGGGGTATAAGATGTAATAGAGGATATATAATGTAATTGTAGGATATACACTAGTCACCTCTTTTTTTTTTTTTTTTCCCTAGATCCATGATAATAATGAGATCCTAATACCATAGGAATTCTAATGGAATAATGGTAAAAGTTTTTTTATAGCATAAGGAGATTTTCTACCTGAATAAAATATAAAACATCTATGAATATCTAGATAACCTTTTCATATGAAGAATTTGGCTACATATTTACTCAGAACATGGTCACATATGTTAAAGAAAATATTTGCTTAGAGCTGCTCTGAATACTGGAATTAGTTAGGTTCAAAACAAGGCAAAACGTGGTGTTTCAAAGTCAGGCAATCAACACAATCACCTTCTGATTCAGCCACATGATGTCTTAGATATATTTTGTTAGGAGTGTAAATTGGCTCCTGTTAAGCACTGCTAGCCACCTTCTTATCAAAATTCCAAACATTCAGAAATGACTTTTTAATCCCTTTTCACCTGTTTCAGTCCTTTATAATTTGTCAGGACTAGATGCAGGTGCATGAGATGCAGATGTGGAGATTTCCGCTCGTATTGTGGTGGGTTATATACTCTACCCAGATTGAATGACATGTCGGTGTCGCTGAGAATGCTGTGATAAGTCACACCCAGATGTGCATGTGGTAACGGCAGCAATAACAGCTGGTAGCAGGATCAATCTCATGTATCGCTCTATGTATGAAAACCTGGCAATCAATCAATACAGTGCCAATATTGCTGGGCCTCAGTATGTTTTTGTTTTATTTTATTTTTGGATCAAGACAAGGAAGAGTGAAAGTAATATAAAATTTAAACAGTTTCATGTTATTCGGGTGAAGGAGAAATAAGACAGTGTCAGAGGGTCTCTGTGAGCTGCCTCTGTTTTGGGTCCTTTCACTGAGGGCATATTCAGGAAAAACTGCCTCGTAAAACTCTTAGGCAAATCATAGCTATAAATCATAGGCAGCAAAACAATTTCCCCCAAGCCAATGGCAAATCGTTGCTATATCTTGAGCGTAAATTACTAACAATCAGCAACACACCTAGGAAATGGAGCAAGTCTACAGTATATTTACAATTTATCAGAGGTGAATATACTTTTGACAGAATTTAAGATCTCCAGAAAAACATAAAGAAATAGGTTAGTTCCTCAGGTCGTACTTGCCTCCCTTTCCTGGGGACCTTACGGTGGGTGCAGAAGCTGATCTGCACTGCCTTTTTATTGTCTGTTCCCAAGTCTGAGGTTGTTTGGGGTTTGGTTTGCTCCTTCATCGAGGGACATACTCTGTTAGACAAGATAATTAAATGCATATGGGCTAGATTCTGATCTTATTTACAAAGTCTGCTGTAAATCTGAACTCACTCAAGGGACTGCAAAGGAGTTGGTCTAGATTTATGTTATTATAAATGGGATCAGAATTTGACTTGTATAAATGAATACTAAAGAGGTAAAAGTACTGTTCATGTTCACACTCCTAGCCCCTGGCAAAGGCTAAGTAATTTAACTTCTTTCGTCTTTTTCTATGAGTGTGGAGAGGTTTACTCTCCATCTTTAGGAAGGATTGAACCTGTTTTTAAAGTTTTTAGAGAAGCTAATCGTAATTATTATTTAACAGTAGTATTAATTATAAATGCTGGAAATTTACTGCCAAAGGAAGACGGAGGTCATTCTGATTACGTATCTGTTTGTTTCCAGGTCTAAACATCTTTGATAAAACTATGTTTCAAATACATTTCTATGTTTTTTAAATTATACTTTCTTTTCCTGAAGGTGTTCTTTTGAGAGATGCACCAAAAACCACTTGATGCATGTTCACCTCATCATGTAAAAGTAGATTTTGAGAAGAGATGCTCCAGGATTAATATCACTTTTTTGCCATCTTGACTCTTAAACTTAGAGCTTCCAAGTGGGATCGACCGGTGGTTGATATAGAGGGGAGCTGAATTTTTTCATATATAATGTTGCTTCTTTCCCATAAAGAGAGAGAGATATTTTTGTTTTCTTTCTTTTAATATGGTGGAGAGCCAGAAGAGAGTTTTTAACATGCATTTTTTGTAAACATTTTTCTGAAAAGTAATTTTCTTTTAGACCGTAGCAAGTAAGTCTCCACAACTACTCACGTATGACCTGAAAATGATTCATCTTGAAGACTGGGGACTGTGGTTGAAGACTTTTTTTTCCCCATCCTGTAATTGAAGGAGCTTAAATCAAAACCATTTTTCCCCAGAAAACGAAGTCTAGCTGTTAGAAAGCAGAGAAGCCAGATTTATCTCAGCCAGCACTGAGGTTTGCAGAAAGATGAGTGCTTTAAGAGAAGTTGCCAGATCTAAGTGATTTTATCATTTCTGAAGACAATTATCTTTCTTCCTTGACAAAGGAGGGATCCTGAGGTAGCACTATAGGTGGTGCCTCCCATGCTATGTGGAATATCTCCAAGGTGAGTTATGCTATAACTTTCTCATTTGTACATGTAAAATAATTATTTCAGAACAAGTAGAAAATATTGATTTTTTTAATACCATTTCCCATACATTTCTGAGAAAAATTCAGTATGGCTCTCCTGTGATGCTGTGTGAAGATACAAAAGAGTGCTTACTCATTATTGTACTTCTATTCTAAATAATGAATTGCTAGTGGACTGTTCTTGTGTTCAGAGGAAAATCTGAGTTGCTGCACTGGTATAGAGAGCATGGTGTTTGATTCTGGCATTGTTTCAGGTAGGGAAGGATGAGGACCGAACTACATAAATGGTACTTTACCTCCTAGGTCTTAATCCTGTCGTCATATTATGTGATTTAATTTAATTATGATCTTTTCTAGCAACTGCATACTTCTAGGCTTTCTTCTTCTTCTTTTGTTTTTTTAGCTATAGTCTCTTTCTGTTACAAAACTGTGAAAAACTATAAATTGAAATACTTTATAGGAATCCCCACAAGCTCCATCTGATTTGAACAAATGGACTTGGATCTGTAGAAAGCTATTTTGTTTTGTTTTGTTTTGTTTTGTTTTACCAAACAATGGACATCATTTCCCCTTCCTTTTTCTCTTGAAAAAGTTTTACTGTGCATTGACATTAAGGAAGATGCTGAGCATGACACAAAACAAAATCCAAGCCACGAAGAAACTGTAGAAAGACAAAAGACCTTCTCTTTGTAGAAAGAAAATTCTGCATAACTGCAGCCCTTCTGTTCCTGGTATGATTTCTTCTGTCTATTCTTGCACCAGAAGCAGGAATACATGTCTCACCTCACACACATGTCTCTGACTATTTGAAAGACTCTTTCATCAGCCTCTAGAATTTTTATCCAGAATACCCAAATGATCTGAGCGTAAATACTTAAAGAAAATAACACAATTGAAATTACTGATGTGTGGAAAAATGTCCCTAACATTTTGATGGCATCCTTAGTTAGAGTCAAGCAGATATTCTTTCACATTCTTGCCATGAGAATAAGAATAGGAAATCAATTTTTAAATTAAACAAGTAACAGAATGAATGGTACTTTGTTCAGGTTCTATAAATTTAGATTTAGAATATAAATTCACTGATGTCCCCCAAAATGTTTTAAAGTTCATATTCTAACATCCATTCTAGTTGTCACTGTTCCTTAGTGTATTTCTATACATAGACAGGACAATCAACCTCTGATGTCACGTATGGCAGTAGAATGGGCAGTAACTGTTCTGTGGCTTTAATGTACTTTATAAACATTGGAGCTGGTTTTGTATATTTCTTTTACAAATCATTGAACCCTTTCCTAGAAAAGTGAAGAATATGCTGAAAGGTTTTCTCAGCTACTTGCAAACTACATAACTAAGAGGGATAAAATCAACTGTCATGCCCAATTTAATTCTAAAATGTAACTTTTATTTTATTTTTTGTCATATTTTTATTTAACCTCTCCTTGATATTAGTGTGACTTGTCAGTGATGGGGACTAACGGTTCATTTTTGATTTATATGTGAATATAATAAGATATTATTAGGTATATAACTTCAAGTCTGAATGCTGCGATTCGAGTCCATCCTATATTTATGCAGTTTTAGGTTCTTTGTTCATTACTGGTCATGCCTTCAAACTGATGATATTTTTTTTAGCAGTGCTATTTCTTTTAAAGCTCTTTTTACATGACTGACAGCTCTCACAAGTTTTCTTCAGAGAAAAACTTTATGAGGCCTTGTAGCTATGATTCTCTGTCTTCTTAGAGATCATGAAATCAGTGTCAGTGATTTTAATCTAGGATATTCCTCATGCTTAATATTTATGGAAATCTTTTTCTCATAAATGTGGAATATAAGCAAATCTAAGTGATTGTTTACTAGCATTGACACTACAGCTTATATTAGATGATGGAAGAAGATTTTTAAAGTGATAAATATTAAAGACTTACAGTGTTCCTCAGAAGTCCATGGAGTCCATTTTAAAGAGGGACATGCTGAATTGATGGAGCTGTTCCATGTTACACAGTCTGATGTAGTGTGAAGTAAGCCCGTGTCTCTCATCATCTGAATTCCCAGCAAAGTTTTTGGAAGGCCTGAGCTGTTTTTTCCTTCCACAAAATTATGTTTGGAGTTATCATCTATAAAAATGACATACTGTATAACTATGGCTACAAACAAAGATAGCCTTTTCAACATATGGTAGACCTAGATGTTGCAAAAATACATTAGATATCCCTCTGGGTGTTACTACACCTGATAAAGAGAATGCATAGTGTTAAGGTGTTTCTTGGAATACATTCTTGGCTAGTATTAGCTGTGTTAGCATCTGATTATTCCTTTCCCACTTTTCTCAGGGAATAAGACTGTTATCCTTGAAGATGGCAGATCACAGGAGATGTGCTGGTTATAATTTCAGTTCAAGAAGCATTCCAGTCAGGTGAGGACAGACACCAAACAGAATAGCATCTTTGGTAGTTGCTTTCACTGTAAGAACTGTTCATTTTTGAAAAGGCAGACCCAGGTTGCAAAATCTAACAGCTGCACAGTCTTTCAGAACTTCCCCAAAATCTAAACCCTGAATATTTGTTGTTGAAAATGGCAAGTTGGTCATTCTGCCAAGGAACGTGTTAATATTCAAAGCCAAGGTTGGCTTGCAATATACGCACAGTTCCCTAACATAGATTTTGCTATCAAAAGTTCTTATGTCTCTTCTCTTGGATGACCAAATGCATAGGGAAGGAATATATGCCAAACTGAATGATTCACGTTATCCATTAACAGTAATACATTTACTTCAACATGATTAAGTTAGCAGGGTCTTGTAAATGGACTTTGCAAACATTTTTCTACCTTCTTTTTTTTTTCAAGTATTGGTAATCAAGGATGAAAGGTGATGATCCCAGATGACAGTTTGAACTACCAACTTTTTGAAAGAAATCAAAGGCAGGATCAAAAAAAAAAAAAAAAAAAATCCCCACAAAATGAAATTAGCTTATTTTTTACCTCACCTTGGCAGTTTTTTTGGGGGTGAGTGTTATTGGGAATTGCTACTGGGGTTAATCCTTGGCTATTCTGTCAAATGCTAGGTTCTAGTACAGATATTTGTGTATATAGGAACAACTGTTTTTTAATAACCTGCCAAGGAACTATAATCTTCCATTGCAATCCCCCAGGATTTAATTAGAATAGTTTTCCACAGGCTGACATGTTTATGGGGCATACGTAAAGAGATAGTTCATAAAGCTGTCAATTTTCTGAGAAATTAAAGAAAAATTGGGCTGCTTAGTGCCTTGGCAATTCTATGCTGCTGATACTAGTATTGCAAACAATAAAATCAAAGGCAATGTAACAAGATACTGATCCATTAGAGATAGGGAGAGTTTAAAATTATATACAAAGGCATTTGTCAATTTGAATTTGAATGCATAAGAAGAGAAATATGGAAAACAAAATATGAACTCCAGTAGCTGAACATTAAACTACTCAGGTTTAAACAGTGCAAAGTTGAACAGAAGTCTCTTCATTGCTTTAACAGGAATTGTAACTTTCTCTCTCCTAGGACAAATGGGAAGGTATGAAAACTGTGACGTGAAAGGAAATAAGGCTGAAATATGAAACCAATTGCTACTGATTTCTTCTTTCCTTGTTGACTAGTATCTCAGGATGCTCACACATATAACAAATGAAGCCATTGTGAGAGGTGTAGTTCAAGTATTAGTGCTGATACGCTGCAGGTTTCTGATATTTTAGTTCCTGATAGCAGGAT
>VZSV01000021.1:78595-106315 GCA_013398735.1 Nothocercus julius
TGTTGTTGTTGTTGTTTTACAGAGGAGTTAGAATTACCACCTCTGATCTCAGTGCAAATCATCTGTAACCTTACAGAGGAGATTAATTGATACTAAGGTCAGTGACAACTGAGTGTTTGGAGCTCTGTTTCAGTAGCGGAGGAACCGCAGCTGAAGAAACTCTGCAGGAGATTTGACATTCCGTTTAGAATTTAGTAGGATTGGTTCATACCTATTTTCTGTATCAAGTATATGTTTATATAACACCTTTTACATGACTATTACCAAACACAAAATCAAAAGTCTGTATGAGCCACGTTATTCAGCTAGACTAATGTGTCCAATTCTAGGAATTACATTTTGGGAATAAATATAGATAGGCTGTGAAAAGATAACAACCAGTGAACCTGTGAAAAGGTAACAAAAGTAGAAGGGATTAATGAGGTATAGTTCACAGGGGAAACCTGAAAAGAGAAGAGTTTCTCTGGTCTTTTAGAAAAAAAAAATTGAGAGCTACAAAACAATGTTCTGATATGTCAAAGGCTGGTCTCTAGATCCAGTAAAATTATGCCAAAAAAGCAAGTGTCTTAATTATCAATAAAAGACACTGAGATAAGATTTTAGGAAGATCATTCCTGAAAAGGTAAGAATCTCTGGCAGTAGAGGTTTTTAAAAACAAGTGAGACAAATGTTTGCTCTGTCTCAGGGCAGAGGAATGTTGTAGATGACCTCTTCTAGTTCTGTTATTTTGCACTGGGTTATGCTGACAGTTGGGTAGAATAAATGGACATATCCTCAATTTACAAATTGTCATAACTTCAGGTAGTAAAGGGAAAATAAAGTAAAGGGAATATTGTGCAGTGTATATTGCATTACAGCAGTGACTATGTGTGCTTTGCTACTACAAATGGGGCAGTTGAAAACACGGGTATTATAGAAGTGCATACGCTTTATGTGGCCTTAGTCTGTATGTTAAGCTGGTCAGATGTAGAAAGTGCAAAGAAGAACAATCCAAAGTCTGTTTGTGCAAAGGTCTGATTATGGTTTGTGGAGAAGACTCCATATTTGATGAAAGTGAATAGAACAGTTTGACTTCTCAAGGCTGATGGTGTCACTGCATACTTATAGGCCTATCTTTTCTGTTACGTTGTCCTCTTTCTCTCTGCCCCTCTCTCTCTGCCTATTTTCAGCTGTTATACATTGTCAGAATCTTTGAATGTCTCCCATGTCTGGTATTTGTTCATACATTGTTTAATGCAATGAGAGCTGCTTGATTGGAGTCCCTTGGCACTGCTGCAGTAGCAATTGTAATTAATACTGTCAGCAGTTACTGTAAATGTGTTTGTTTATCTTCACTATGCTATGTCTTCATCTGTGTCATTTCCTTTTCCTTTTGTCTTACTCTGTGGCTGTATCTTTACCTGTTTCACTCTCTTTTATCTTCATTGAAATTTATATTTTCTTCTTTAGCTGCTCAAACTTCCTCTCTGCCCAGCTTCGTAAGTGATAGTCATTCTTGTTATACAATGTGTTGTAATAGCCATCAGATAGAAAGTTGTGTGATGTGTCTTTTTTAAGTCCTAGAATACCTGAGAGAGAATATTTTCTTAGCTCAGAACTTCATATTTTTGTTTCTTTTAAATATTATTTAACTTCCTGTCTTTTTCTCATTTCTTTTTAGCTTCCTAGCAGACTTATTACAGGCTTAATAATTTTTTTTCCTTGTTGTTTTTTTTTTTTTATGCGAATGTGAAATAAAACTGACTAAACCTTTGCATCTCGACTTTTTTATGTTCCAGCACATACATGCTAAAGAGAAAATAAAAGTTTATAGGCTGAGAGACTGAAAAAGAAAAGATGGAGTTCAAGGAGAGTCATCAAAGAACACAGAGATTGAGGGAAGATCAAAGAAAGTTAAAAATTATTTGACAGCATTTGATTTAGAACAGCTATGCTGAGAACTCTTCTGTAATAATTTATCCTACCTTTCACTCATAGATTGCTGAGCTGTCTTGAAAGAATTCAAAGACTGGAATGTAGCCACGCTTTCCATTTATGATTGTAGAAGATGCGATGCCATGTAATTTGTCAGTGTGTGATCAAGATCTCATTCTCTATCAAAACTGCTCTAGATGACTTTTTTTTCCATAAACTTATGTTCTCTATGATCTGAATACCCATGAAAAAGAAGAAAGTTTCTTCTACACTTTACAAGGCTGGTGGAAAAAACATAGAGTAGAACTCCATATAGAACAGTGTTTCCTGCTGAGAATATTTCTTGTTGAAGACACTGTCTTCCATCCTGACTGCTTCTGCTCTGGAAGAAAGGCCTTATAAAAATAGAATGCAATAAACTGCTTCAGGTTAGTATAATTCAAAATCCGGTGTATGCTGTGTCTTGGAGAATTGTTTCTGGTCTCAAGTGTTTGTTAGATCAGCTCCATTAGACTGTTGCATTAAATGCAGTCAGGTTCTTCTGAACCAGACCTCCTGATTCACTGAAGAGGTAGAGAATAGAAACTCTTAATTATGTAATGCATAGTATAATATTAGCTAAAATGGCCCTCATCAAGATTGATCTGTACTATCTCAACTATAAAAATGTTTTAGGAGAATTTTTAAGTTTCTAAAAATATATTACACAGACTTCTCTGTATATCAGTAAACGCTGGCTTCACATATGTTGTGTGTCCTGCAGTTCAACATCCTTGCTAATGCAAGGATGCATTTGGAATTCACATGCCAACCTGTATCTCCTCCAACAGCATGCTATTGGCATATGTAAGTAATAGATACCGAGTAAAGAAAATAAACAGTTATTTTGTCACTACAAAATGAAGCTGAGTGCTTCATTTTTATTATATTTTGTAAGCAGCAAAACTTAGAGCAAGCACAGGGACACCATGGGCAAGCACCATGGGTTTTTCTAAAACTGTGTTACTTCTTTGTGGCTAGATGACCCTTGGCTGTGGGAAGATCCCCAAAAGATGAGTTCAGAGGTACTGATCTACATTATCCACGTCTACTGTTGAACAGATCCTTAAACTCTGGTTTGTCTTCAGGTCTTCAGAGGACTTCTTTAGCAAGTCCTTTACATTCTTACTCCATTCTATTTAGAGATCATACATAATTTTATTAATATTACATATTGCTGACAAATCTACTTTGCTTTTTATTAGTGTTTTGTATATTTTTCCTCATCTACATATGATTTAACATACTTCTTATAATCCACATTCTTCAGCCTTCTGAGAAGCTGATGCTCAGAAGTGGATCTCTGTGTAGAAGTAGATGGGAAAGCTGAGCTGTGCTTATTGCAGAGTATTTTCCAAACCGAAGTATTTTGATTCGGCAATGCTATGCTATATTCCCCCCCCCCCTTTTTTTTTCCACCCCATTGTGATCAGCTGACTGAAATGACTTCCAAGACAGTATTGTTCAGACAGCTAAGTACAAACCACCCATGTGTCTTCCTGTGTCAGAAGTTGCAGACAAAGCCCTGTAGACACCAGATTCAGAACTCAGCTGCAGCCATAAGCACTGTGACGTGTTGTGTTGCATATTCACTGATTCCCATAAATCCCATAAATCTTCTGTGAGAAGGAGAAGCTGAAGGAGAAGTCACAGTCAACACTACAGTTACTGAAACACCATGAATGAGGCCTCTGTCTTGATAGTGAGCCAGTTTTATCTGTCATCCTTCTCTTTTATTGCCATCTGTTTCAATTTGGACTCTGCTATGACATTCCACAGCACAGGTCTTCACCTTTACTGCGCACCTTCTAATTTTGCCATTGTATGTTTGAATCATTTTAGCCATAAACTCTTTCTAATAATGTGATTGCTTCGAGCAAGCCACAAATCACCTTAAGCTTATAGGTCATGTTTTGGCTTACATAGTCACTGTGGAGCCTTGGGAGCCTCTAATTCCAACCCCATGTGTACTCCCCGGAATGGTCTTTTGATAGATTTAGATCAATACATCGGGCAGTCTTGAATGCACAATTACACACACGTTCCATGTCCTTCTTATCTATAACGTCAGGAATCTTTTCCCATGCTCCCCTGTGCGACACCTTCCTTACACATTCAGCACTTCAGGGAAAGTGGCTAAATGAACCCAGAAATGAGAGAGTGTCCATTTTTCTAAAAATTGCATCATATTTGCTGATTTTTGTGCAGCAAATGTGCATGCATCATTCAATGCAAGCAGTCATTCTATCCTTGATTAAAGGAAAGATACTGAGACAATTGTGTGAATTTAAATGTGCTGTTCTGGTAAATGTGGAAGTAAAGTGTGTTCTTTCATCTGCTGTACATGAATATAGCTATTACTGGCTCAAATGAGATCAAATGTATGCTTAACACTTGCCTGTGGTTGGAATAGTAGTGGCATGTCAACCGCTGCAAGAGGTCATGTGACTCTCAGATCAGGAAAGGATTTTAAGATCTGAAGCTGAAGATTAGGTGTATTTGTGAGGTGGAATACGATAAAAGAATACATTTTTTTTCAGTGCATCAGAAGAAGGGGCTCTAAACACCCTCTCCTGAGGAATTCAACTGCATATCAGTGAAGGTAAAGTGGATATAAGAAAAATGCCATGTGTATGGAGAGCATTAGGAAAGGTCATATATTTCAAGAAAGAATATTGTTTACAAGGAGTGTTAATAGGTTTCAAGGGAAATGTTAATTTTTTTTTCCTGGCTGAAATAGCTACTGTAAGTTTTTAATGGTTAATCATTCATTCTTGAATTTTTATATTAAGCATTTCATATTACTTTATTGACTTAACTTTTATGCTCTTCTTCATTTTGACAGTAAAGAATGACCAGGCAATACTCTTTGAAAATTGGAGACCATTTGCAGCTGCTCTCTGCTGAGGAAAGTGAATAATAGGGTGCCCTCAAGGAATTTCAAAGGTATCACTCAACAGAAACTTTTGTGTCTGAAGAAAACTAGATCATTTTATCATGGTAGGCATACTGATATGTTTGCTTTAATAAAATGCCATATTTCTGCCTTTAATCTCTTGTCAACCAGCTATTAAAAGCCCGAAGTGTATGCGTGCAGCACATGTAAGCACTTGTGGTTTAAAGTTTGTCATGGAACATACAAATAAAGCATGTAATTTTGGTTTTGTGTATAGTCTGTAATAAATGTATTGAGTAATTGCAAGAAGATCTTTTATCTGACCTGCCCCCCAAGCTAGCAAATCAGTTTGATTTAATGCAATAATCTGTGTATTTTTTTTTAAGCATTAAAACCCTAAAAGCTGAATCTAAATCCTACAGAGTTCTCTGAAGTGGCTGGATGAGGGAATAACAATAACTGTTTTCCATGTAAATAGTGATGGTCATGTGGAATAATAGCAAAGTTAGGAGATGCTTGCTTATAAGAATTGATTTATGTGCCTCAAGCCCCCAGATATTTGCACCTGCACTGAACAGTTCCCCTTCTCTGTCAGCATGGCAATTCTGTGCCCTTAACTCACTCATCATTTCTTGTGTGTTAACTCCTTGGCTTGAACTGGTGCCACTGTAGTGCAGGCTTGCCTTGGAAGTAGAAGTAGTATCATGTTACCCAGCTTCTGCAGTCCTTATGTCATATCCATTCACAAGTTCCTGATGTACTGGGTGAATATACTATAAACAACAGTTACACTCTTCATGAAATAAATAAAAAGATTATGCAAATTTCTCTCTATCCCCTTGTGCACAGGTGTATTACAAAATTTTATGAATGACAGAAGTCTATGCGTGAATTGTTGTCCAAAAATTGCAAAGAAAAAATAGGCAAAATTATAAGTTTAAGATTTTCAGGAGTCACAATAGCACTTCAGTGAACTAGGTATATCTGGCAAGGCGTCTGTCTAAGAGGGAAGAGCCGAGCTTCACACATTATGGCCCAATGCAGGGCAGGCACAAGCACTTGTTGTATGTGAATGAGGCAGGAGCAAAGGTTTCCCCTGCAGCCCCTAAGCTAATAGCTTACTGTTAGTTGTCTGTCTGCACACATTCGTTCCCCTGTTATATTAACTTTTTTCCTTTTTTCCTTTTTTCCTGAAATGGGATAAATGTAAACCTTCTCAGTCTTATCTGCCGAAATTTTTCAGTACAGCTGACGATTTCCACGCCCTTGCTGTATCTGCTACCTTCCCTTTCAGATGGAATGTCTTAAAATGAAGTTAGCTTTAGGTGTAAAGAAGCACAATCCTTTAAAATAATTATTTCATTGTCAATATTATCACCTAGAGGTGTCAGTTTCCTGTGTGCTGCTCTTTACTATAATGAGATTTTTTTTGGAGTTGTCTAGATTGTTCTCCTTATGTGGTTGCAGTGTCCTTAAGTTGTGTTTTCTTTTTCACTGAATTGGAATAGCACAGCTTATACACATGTAGCACTAAGTCTTTTTTTTTTTTTTTTTCCTTTCAGAGGAAGGTAATGTCCATTTTCTGTGTTGAATTTCAAATACATGGTGCTGAAGGTTTGCCGGGTCCTTTTAAATCTCCTATTACTCTTCTTTAGCTTTGACTAGCTCAGGCAATTTAGCACTATTCTCACTTTTTTTTTTTTCCAGCCCACTGTTACCTTACTTCTCTCTGTCACATATATATATATTTTAAATTCATTGCTGGACCCTCATTCTATTTCTTCCCAAACTGAATTCTGAGACTTAACAAATTTCTGGATCATAGGAAGATATTTCTGTAGTCTATTACTTTGTTTACCTCTTGAGTTTTATCAGAACTTTGTCTATAAATGTGTTATATCTCCAAATATCTTTTTTTTTTAAATTAATGTTTGTTTTTGTTGACTAGTCATGAGGAATTGGGAATTCATAAATTTATCTCACAGAATTTATGTTATACTGTTTTATAAATCTTGGATTTTTTGTGTCAGACTTTTAACTGAGTTATTCTCATGTCCAGGATTGCTATTGGCACCTTCTCATTCACATTTCATATAAAGGTATATTTATAAGATGATTAGTATAATTTAATCGTTGCCCAATAAGGACTAATAAATTATTGAACAGATCAATACTGTTCAATATACTACTTATGATCATACCTGTTACCATGTGAATACATTTAACTGATTTCCTTATTATTTGCTATAAACATTCCGCTCATTTTTATCCATGTTTACATACTAATCATTTGCTAATATTTTGTCAGCTGTTTGTGTCCTCTGAGTATATCTTTATCAGTAACTCAGGATATTGTAGTAAATTTTTCAACATCTTGTCAGTCAAGAGCCTTTGTGTTGAGTTCAAATTGGGATCCCTTTGGTGCTTTTAATCCTTCAGATGAAACATTTCTCTCAAGTTTTGGTTAAACAGTATTGCATACCTCTAACTTCTGGTTTTAGTTTTTTTTCTTTTCCTTTGATCTGTATTTCATGTTGTGACACCTTTATCTTTGACAGCTTTTCCATATTGCTAAATTGTGGATCACCCACTGTTAATAACTTCTTATATTTCTGCACAGGATCTGGAATACTAGCAGGCCTTTTCAATTCCTTTTTACCGTGGTCTCCAGCATTAAACATTCTGACTTGAAGCTGTAGCTCCTACATGGGAAAAACTTCTGTGGAAATATTCCCTACACAACAATTGTAAATTTTGTATGTTCTTCAACATTTCCATGTTGATGTGGAAAAACATGGGATTTTTTTTTTTTACTTTCCACTAATAAGGTAGCTGGAAAAGACTTGTTTACTGTAATTGAATTACTTTAATTGCATATAATACTTGCATTCTCACAACTGAGAAATACTTCTAATAGTCTTTATGGCTATGTATAACCCTGGAAGCCTAGAGGCGTTTCTGAGTCCTGAGTTAAGATGTATGTCTCAGACAAGCTCTAACTCCATATGTTTCCAAGAATGATGACTGAAGGACTAGAACATGGAAAAGGCTGTGCCATGAAGTGCTCTGACTGCTAAAGATGGCATTAGTTCATGCTCACCCACATTAAATATGATGCTGTATGTCATGTTTATGTGTTTGTGTTGAATTTATTGCTGGCAAATTGCTTTATGTAGTCTCAATTTATTAGTTACACAGTCTGATTGTGAGAAGAAACTGCTTTTATTTTCTGGACTTTGTAATGGGAATTTTTGTCTATTCATTTTTATTTGTATCTCATTTGAATACAACAGGAGGTCTGACAGGCACTGGTGAATCGTAAAGGTTCTCAGAAAAAAACAAAAGGATTCTGCCTTTAAAAACTGGCTTTGTGGCACCTGGACGCCATTTCTCAAGTTTCTCAAATATGTATCAAGTATTCCTTGAATTATGTATACTATGTTGCTCACAGTCAGACAACAAACATGTAGACAATAATTAGGATGGAGCTGCAACAAGCTGATCCAGTCTTGTTTCATTGCTTCATTAGGGATTAGACATTTTATTACTGATAAAGAGAATTAAACTGTTTAAGACCTTCATGTATGTGTGTGCTTGCTTTAGAGTAGAGTAGCTCATCGCAGCTCTGTCAAAAGAAAAAAAAAAAAGACTCTGAGAAGAGCTTTGGCTACTATAACAGTGCATTTTGCAAAACATTCTGAGCAAGTCCTCTCACATTCTTGCATTTCACCCATGCTGTTTTACATTCAGTTCAGTTCCTTGCAGAGGAGTTCCTCAGTCCAGGTCTGCTCTGCCACTCCATGACTGTTAGCGGCAGCTCTTGAGGTGCCTTTGCTAGCAATACCTTGAGTCTTGATCTTCTCCATGCTCCACAAGCCTATATATCATCCTCCTGACTGTCTCACATGAGTTGTCTTTGCGAAATAGATTGAACACAGGTATTATCCGTATTTGCTTTCTGTGACCTATGAATGACCCAACTCCTACTTCTAGGCAAGAGAATGCTTACTGTAAAGGACGTTCTAACATAAATGCAAGCCAGTACTTCTTGTACAAGAATTGTATGTGAGGGTTTTTTTATTATTATTTTTCTTCTGTGGTCATTCTTGGCTGGGCAGTTGTTGGTGTTTTCCGAAGAGATGTTTCTTCACTGAAAAACATCTGAAAAGATCACTGAAAAGAGCAAATTTCATAGTTTTTGCTCTCATGAGGATTTAGAGGTACCTCAGAGGGACTACTTTATGCAGGAGGAATATTCACGTAGTAGCAGAACAAGATTCACTCTTGACTTCGTCATCACATTTTTGCATTATTTTAGGCATATTAGGGGTCTGCTTCCTTTGTGTTATCTATAAATGCTCTAGAACAGGGAACATCTCTAGCAATCTCTGTCTGAAGGACAAAGGACCGTTAAGTTCATATTTCAACTTTGTCCTTTGGAAAGTATTTTAAAAATGGCTTTGTGGCACCTTGGCACTGAAATGCAGGTCTGACAAAAACTAAATTTTGTGGTCTCATTTTAGTCCCATTTCTGTCCAGACACTGCTAAACTAGGCCTGTATTTGGAAAGCAGAGCTTTCTGTGGTCAGGGTAGAAATGATATATTTTGGGGAGGTATATAAAGAATTATGAAAGTCGAAATTTTCTTCCTCTTGCTCAAGTGTATAATTTTAAATATAGATGTGAATAAATAGAATAAAGCTCAAATGTAAAATGCAAACTACTCAATGAGGCATCATAGATGTGCTTTTTTGTCAGATAGTGAGATATATCCTCTTTCTTTTTGATTAGGCAAGATGATAGTCTTGTCTAATTCCTTTTTGCTGAGGTTGTAGGGGGATGAGGTGTCTAGGCTGTGACCAGAGTGTCAGCATGCTGCACCAAGGGAGAACTAAGTCAACGTTTGTGCCTTTCAGATGCCTGTAATCCTCATACATGAGCCAAAATGAGAATAATGAATGAGTAATGACAAGCCTGTGTAATCTAGCAGCAAAAGCAATGAGCTTGGCAAACCAGCTATATAAGCAGTTTCTCCCACTGGTATGGTATCTGCCCTCCCTAGATAGATGATAAAATAGTTCAGACATCTCCTTCTGTCGATATCGTTCAAGTATTGCTCCTGGGCAGAGGTTTAACATGCAGAAAGATAAAGCCATTAGCACACGGGAACTCCTCCCTATGTTTACCTGAACTCAGCCCCAAGAGTTTTTCTATCAAAACCATGGTGGTCTCACTCTGATGAGCATTGTTTTTGCAGAACATGCTGGAAAGTGCCATCAAAAGCTATTTTTTTTTCTCTGATGCTCATAGCTTGCATTTCATGTAAACAAGTTTAAAATCTAATGTAGGAAGAAGCATTTGTTTTAGAACGTGGCTTTGGAAATCTCAGAAGGTAAAAATCAAGGCCTAGGTGAGAGGGACCCTTCCGTCTTATGTGAAGTACTGCTGACTGTTGTGACATTAGATCTGTTCTCAGTGTTTTCATAAATTTTAGAAATCAACAGCAACAAAGAAACCATCCTCAGAATGCATAATTGCAAGTGTGATGCATGCAAGGTGGCACTGATAGATTCAACCTTCATTGCTTGTTTCGCTTGCCTTTTTCTTTTGGCATGCAGAGAATGAGGGGATGAGATGACAGTTTCTTCTGATGACTCTTTAAATAGGGGAAAGGAATAATTTTCTGCAATAACATTAACTTCATTTGTGATCATGAATAAATCACTGGACTATTGTGCGCTCAGCTTCCTCGAGAAGAGAACAATACTATATCTGTGCCTTGTGCAGGTGTTATGACTGTTGGTGTGAATAAAGGAGTTTTGTTTTTTCATGGGTTGAACCAACACAGAATGTTTTTAGTTTTTTTTAAAAAGTCTCCAATCAGCCAACTTGCTTTGCCTAGCGCATACTCTGTTATCCCATTTTGCTCTATAAACTATCTAACTATTCTAATTCTAATTCTTTTTATTTCTAGGCTATTTTTTAAACTAAAGCTGCCCTTCTAGGAAGAATAATTTTCATTAGAAAATGCTGAAGCAAATTTTTTGGCCTTTTAGACAGTGAAACACTTGGCATTTCTAAAATTGCTGCATTAAAAAAAAATCAAACTGCTGTTTTGACATTTTCGACTACCTTCTGCTCCACTCCCATATTTTTTTCAGCTGAACCTTTGTATGTGAGTTTATTATCATACACAGTAAAATTATTTGAAAGATAAAGTGTCAAACTTACTTACAGGCCAAGGGTGCATACAAGAAGGCTGAGGTGGCTTTAAATGCCCTATGAGCCTACTTGCTGAAGCTTGTCATAATAGGACAGTAAGTAAACTTCACTTCTGGGGAGCAATTCTGTGATAGCACGTTTAATACTAAAGTAAAGTTTACACATATGAAGAAAAACAGACACTGTGTAAGACATAATTATTAACTTAACAAAACAAGGCAAGAACAGCATCCAAAGGATTCACGTTTGAAGCAACAGATAATCCTGTAATTGCTACTTCTTGGTAAAATTCGGAGTGTGTGAGAGAGTGCCTTTATTTAAAAATGGCACATACACATCAAAGATGCTTTTCTTGTCTTTCATACAGTAATTTTCTTTCAAGTAAAGAAACACCCACACAGAGAGAGAAATTGTACTCCAAAGTCAGTTCATTTCTGTTCAAAAGTAAATGCTGGTTTTTGGCAGTATGCAGATGGAAATAAGTGTAACATTGTGAAGGTGAATTACTGCTGCAACAAGGACTGGAAGTGGATGTCAGCACAGGGGAATTACTGTCTTTCCTTTGTGGATGGTTCTTTGCTAAAGGATTTTGAACTAGCCATTGCCAAAGCTTAGAGCAACATTCTTGAAGTTGCTGATCTTCATAAAAGCATCGTGCGAAGAAAATTAGCCTTGATGTGGATGTGTGCATATATTGGTTTTAGTGTTCAAACTGGAATCCTGACACCTACATGTACAGAAACTATAGGCAGAACAGTCTGCTTAGCTTTCCCAAGAATGACTCCACTATTTCGTGCTAATCGAAGGGATAGGAGATCCCAAAAAGGAAAAACTGGTAGCAGTATTTCTTCTCACAAACTGTCGTATGGAACAGGACTTCGGCATCATCTGTATTGCACAGCCTCCTCTCTATTGCAACAGCATTGCTTCTGTGGAAAAGCTCTTCAAAATATCCTAGAGATTAAGCAAGCATGTTTCAATAGAAATCTATCTATCAAGTACAGCATAATAGAAGATAGCCTGACTGTATGTTTTTGTGTTCTCTTCACCTGTTCAAAATGTGTATAAACGTTATCTTTCTCTCAGACTTATCTGTAAGTGATCAGGAGGAGCTAGCTAGAAAGATTTGGTGTTCAGAACTCTGTTCAGAACTTTGGCTAAACTACTGCTTTTAGCATTTGCTTAGTTGCTGTCTCTGCAAGGGGCCTTTTATGAATTTCTGGCAGAGCTGTGACAGCAGCCTCCCTTCTTGTAGTTGATGTTAAATCATAAATCTCCTGTGTGCCAATGTGTTCTTTATTTCCGCTGCCCACTTTCTTCTTATCTTGAACTTTAGCATTGTTAAGGCATGGATGTTCAGTTCTTTAATTCATATGATCACACACAGGGTTGATGCCTCTTACTGCTACTACAATATAAAGAGCAGTAAATGGCACATTTTAATCTCAATTGTAGGACCCATTTCATGTGTTTCTTGTGCTGGGCATGGATCCCATCACTCCATAGCCTTGAAGGAGTTATTCTCTTGTGTTAAAACAGGTATTAAAATGCTAAAAATGATGGCAGCTGTGTGGAGCCCTGGCTTGTGAGGAAAGCATTTGGTGTGATATTTTTCTACACTTCATTGACTGGTCAAAAATATTCCCAGATGATTCCATCTCCAAGAAGGAAGCAAAAATGAGCTCCCTTTCTCCTGATAAGTATTGGCACTTCTGCTTCTCTTGTAGCAGCACCAAGTGATTGGAAGAGATATTCAAAGGCAGTAGAGTAGAGGGAGCTGAATTCAAGACCTCTTCAAACAAATCACAGGCCATGGTAAGCTGCAAAACCTTGAAGGGCAGTAAGTAACTGAATAATTTTTGTTGATTGTGTATATCTGATTTGGATATAAGGACACTCTGGGAGAGGATTTTAAAAGCAACCAATGTAACTGGCATAACTCATCCTGTTAAAATCAAGAGTGAGTATTACCATGGGTTTATAATGGCCGTGGAGCTTAGCCAGAGCTGGGGGCTATGGAACAGAATCCTGCTAAACACTGAATTACAAGACTAGTATTTCTTAGTTATGTTTTTTTTTTGTGATTGTAAACCATGTTCCCAACAAGGGCAGCTTTTTGCAAACCAGGTTGTGTTCTTCAACCTGATACTGTTTTTTTCCCAATGTGTTCATTCTGCCACCTCTGTCATCAGAGGGCAACCTTTTGCTTTCTCAGGAAAACACATGTCCAAGTAAAGGTGAATGCTTGAGAAAATGTGACCCCATGTTTCGAATGCACAGCCCTGTTCTCATAGATTTCAGCAAGGGGAAACACAGGGATTTAGGAAGGGAACAGAGAGAAATATTTATTTCGCTGTAAAAAGTGACCTTGGAAATGTGCATATTAATTAACCAGCATCTGCCAAGAAGTTATTCTACAAACAGAAAACTAAAGAGCTTGCAGAAATATACTTTTTTTTTTTTCTTTCTGAAAGGGATGGCTGGATGCCCACATGAATACTATATCTCTACCAAAAATGTGTATTTTTTTTTTAATTCTCTTATCAGATTTACCAAGATGAAATTAGTCTTGAGTAAAAATGCTACTGTGAGCCAAGGAGAATTAGGGATAAAAAAATCCACAGTTGAAAATCCTAGTTTAGTTCATTTCATGTGTCTGCAAGACTGCTGAGAAAGAGCAGAACACTTGTCCCCATTAAATGTTTTCAAAAGACTTCCAATATTGAGCTCTGACTGAGACAGGGATGGTGACACTCGCTGCATGTCAAGTGAGAGAGACGAAAGGTCTGAAGGATCAGAGCTCATCCCAGTGCAGCGAGTAACACAGTGCTGAGTGATAATAGTGCTGCTCCTATGCAGAATGAGCCTATACGTACTGAATATTTAGGTACAGTTATCCTTGAGATTGGTTCTGCATGTCTTTTCATTACAGCTCCATTGAGCTTTTTGATAGAAGTAAATTTCAGGGATTTGGCACACCAGAGAAAAAAGGAGAGGGGAGGGGACAGATCTTAGTGATGGTTGACCCCAGGAAGCAGAAAAGGAGAGACATTAAAGTGAATCGTGATCTTTCGTTCGGCTTGTGTTAATTTTAGTCTGTCCATTTTAAGCAAAGCCAACAAATCTTAAAGGCCAAACTATACTGACACTTACATGACTGAAAGGACTTAGCTTATTTACATACATACCTTTTCACATTTTTACCTTCAAACATCATACATTGTCCTTAATCTATTCCTCAGGAAAGGGAGGAGGAAATCTCCAGCATTTATTAAATCACTAAGTAGGATAACGTTTTCTCCATTCTGAGGGATGCTAACTAATTTTCCATATTTGCAGAGCAAAGGTTTATGGCTTATGATCATAGAACACAATTTAATAGATTGAACTGTGTCAGTCACCACAGTATCTAGGCCAAGCAGAACTCCCACCTTCTTTGGAGCCTTTTCTTCTTTATACCCATCATGAGGGTGACTGCAATGGCTCAGGTCTTCACTCCATGTAGATCTTTTTCATTTGTATAATGGACAATTATCTTAGGATGAGA
The DNA here is from genome assembly GCA_013398735.1 of Nothocercus julius. Classification (NCBI taxonomy): domain Eukaryota; kingdom Metazoa; phylum Chordata; class Aves; order Tinamiformes; family Tinamidae; genus Nothocercus; species Nothocercus julius. The sequence continues at coordinate 93,214 of VZSV01000021.1, forward strand.
GCATAGCTAGTACTGACAACTTTATATTGCTCAGTACGTGATTTCACACGCCAGCTTACAGAATTTAGAGGAAGAGCCTAAAAATTAAGGGTATCTGGCAATCTGTCATATGCTCATCTGTATGGTTTCCTAGCCTATAATCACTTGGGGAAGCTTGTACATCTGTGTGAGATATCAGTGTGATCAGAGAAACCAATTTATAGATCGCTTATGTACAGATTCTGCTTTAGATCCATCCAGCAGGGCTGACAAGATCACCATAGAGCCCCGAACTTACATTATTGATATGGTGAATGCCAATTTTGATTCTTTTTGAATATCTGCCATCACAGCTATAAGGTTCTCTATAATGCAGTTTGCTTTTGCAAACTCTGGTCTCTATTTTGTTACAATCTATAGGACTCTTTCCTGATATAACTGAAACTCAGTGTTTGTCAAATACTCTGTGGGAGCTGGCAGCAATATGGTATCATTATAAAGCGATGATCAGCAAAGAAAACCTTTATTTGCCTCATTTCCCAAAAGGGAAAACCACAGTAAAAGGCTAAAATCCTGCAGTTCCTTTACGACACCAACATCTGCATGATTTTATGGAGAAATTATTACAGATGGAACAATTATATCTTTGCTATAAAAGAAAAGGAGTGGAATGTGATGAAGATTTCTTTGAAGACTTCTGAGCCATGGAAGTTAGAGCCATTGTGCAGGAATGACTTACACCAAAAGCGCTGTCCTGTTGCTGGGATTAATGCTATTTGGCTTCATCTCCCAAGTTCAGTAACTTCCTGGCCTGCAAGTCACGCCTGTAGAATTGCCATTGTTTTTTCTCCTTGAATTTGGTTTTCGCCTTGCTTAAGTTTACAAGTGAAGCTTTGGGCCTACAAACAAACAAAAAACATTTTTTTTTTTGCACCTTTTTCATATTAGACAATTTCCAGTCTGCTATCCAGATGATAAGAAAAAGAATAAGAATATAATTTCTTTAACTGTTTGCTAGCTAGGCAAAAGAGAGAATATAAGAGGAGTTTTAGCTGCCTTTTGCATGCAATACAGAGTTAAATATGTTACCTTCTCAAAATCAAAGAAAACAATTCAGACCAAAATATTCCTGGCCTTGAATGCCAGTCTAGTGACATTCTGGGGCTGGGACATAACCCAGTTCAGTTCAGAACACTAAAATTAAAAAAAAAAAAATAAAAAAAAAAATCAAAAGTCATAGAGACTTTTGATGGAAGCTAGTAGTCTTTGTAAAGAGTGGGAAATCTGTCTTGACCTGGTCTTCCCTACCTAACTCAAATGTCTTGTTAGGATTAGAGAAACTATAAGAAGTCAAGTTATTTAATTCTGGAGTAGTTAGTGGAATTCACAGATATGGTCTAAATTTGACGTTTGGAGCCTAAATTCACTGCAAGGCTGTCAAAAAGAACTACGTTTTCTGGCCCCGTTCCCTCAATTTTTTAACCAGTTCTGTGCATATAACTAATTAATTTAGAAATGAGAAACAAAAGTAGGAAGACCCTGGGATCCTGGTCCTGTGAACAGTCTCACAGAAGTTTGTGCTGTACTTTATATTAGGCAAAACTGTGTTTTTTTTTCAAAATTATTTTCCTTACAAGTTTTACTTCCTGGCTATTCAGTTTAGGATTATATAGAAGTGTCTGCATGGGTAACACTGTAGAGTTATTGACAGAAAACTTGATTGTTGATCCTAGGTCATTTTAACTGTTCATCACGAAAGATGGAGATTTCTTATCTCAAAATACTGGTATACCCTGCTTGTCAGAAAATGACCCATATTGTCACAGGCATACCCTATATTTCCACATTCTTCCTCCAAAGTCCTTCTAGATAGCACAAATATCTCCAGTCTGGCTAAGCTGAATTAGTTTAGGCACTAATAAAAATATGGTTGTGTTAACACAGACCACATGGTTGAAGCAATATATATTTATCCCACTTCCTGGGGTATTTTGCAGCTTGTGCTGTTATACCAAGTTCCCTGCTCAGCTGGCTCATTTGAAGCCAAAAAGGTGTTTTTCCGTCATGTTGCTGGAGCCAAATCAGTAACCACTTGAATCCTTGAATCTGTCTGTCTCTCTTGTCTCTCTGTTTCCAATTCTATTTGTTTTAATATGTGAGGCTGAAATAGAAATCTTTCCAGAATAGCTGGGAAATAATTGACTTCAGCTTCTTTCCTCTATTCTTTCCCCACTCAACCCACCTGGGCCTATGTTTATTGAACTCCATACATTGTCAAGACAGTATTTGTAAATGGAATTTAACTGTAGGTGAACGGTACAAATGTAATAATATTACACAACTCTTGTTTAATTTTGAAGGCTCCATCCTCAGCAACAGCGCTTATAATGGACGGTTCAAGCCGAATTATCCATTATTGCTCCCAAAGTTTACAATTAAACTATCGATCAAAGCTGGCAGAAAATTCTCAAGCAGGCTGGGTGTGCACCAGGCTTGTTTTAGATGCAGGCTGAGGGAGAGAAACCCAGAAGCAGCCTTGAGCTAATCCTCTTAGTGCTAACTGTCCTGGATGCAGCAGTGATTATGTATCGTGCTTATACAGTTTTAATAGTACAGGTCCTATGCAATTTGCGACCTCTATTTCTGCCCAGAAAGATTGGAGCTTAACAGGTTTGGATCCACAGGGAACCAGCTTCGGCTTTTAGGCTTCTTCAGACACTGCAGAATGCATCTTTTCTGGGGAATTCCACAATAAAATGACTGTTATTTATCATTACAAACCTCTTTATCATTTAGTCAATAAAAGGCCTCTCTCTCTCACTTTTTTTTTCCATGGTGTGCTCAGAGTCAGAAATCTGTATTAGTCTCCCCTGGCCTGAAGGCAAGAGATGTCAAATGCTAAATCATGATCTGCCCTGGCTTTCTGGCTAAATTGTGTATGAAGGCCTGAGGCAAAAAGGTGCACATGCTCATTATTTGAAACAGAATGATTTTTTCCCCTTTCTTTCTTTTTTTTTTTTTTATTTTTTTAAAATACATATTGAGACATATATGGTAACAAACATACAGTAAACCTCTGAAAAGTATCAAACCTGAAACAAAGTAGCCAGAGCTAAATATGTCAAATACATATGCTTGCAGATTGGGAAATAGAAAAGGAATTGTCAAGAAAAATCAGATGATCTTCCCCTTTTGAACTTTTTTTAGCAGTGGGGAAAAAAAGTGTTAGGACTTGACAGTAATGTCACAGAGGTGGTAAATAATGCACCTGGTGAATTCTCCCCCTTTTTTCTTTTCTTTTTTTTTTTTTTTTTGGAGGGGGGAGAAGAGGTTTGAAATGAATCTTATTTTGCAATTGGTGAGAAAACACACACAGGAACACATATTAAAGCCTATGCTTGTTTTGCAAAGTGTTTTGAGTGTGTCTTCATCTACTTATTTGTTTGCAGTTTGTGATAGATCACCTTGCTCACAGGGCAGTGTTACTTTCTTCAGATTGGCTGAGATGTACAAACAGGTTATAAGACAATCACTCCTTGGGCAAATTTTGTGTGAACATATTTGCATATATATATACGAGTCTTTCACTTTTGTGAGTATTCTTGTGAAGGAGATATCAGGCATACAAAAATATTGATGGGAATCTTATTTCAGGGCTTGTGCAGGCCTTTGAAAGAAATTTGCATTTTTTAAATTTATTTTATCACTACGGAAATGTGCAAGAATGCTGTTTTATAGTATTTATGTAGCAGAAAGTGACAAGGAGTTTCTATAAAAGTGTATTAAACTTCAGTATTTTCACAGTGTGGACTGGAGTTTCAAAAGCTGCCATGAAACCTGGAGAGCTGCTCTGCAGAATCTAAGCTGTTTGCACCATTTTCAGCCTTCAGTATTTTCTGCATCAGCAACAAAATATTTTATATGTTTATACTGACTGTCTGCTCTCTTAATGTAAGCAAGAAAGGGACCACAGCTAGTAGAAGAAAAAGGACTCCTGTATAACTGGGGCTTTGTGTTGAGCGGGCCAAGTTTTTGACATTGACATTTTGATGATAGTTCCATAAAACTGGATTTATTCAAGTGCTTCATGCTGTTTGCATATGCCTGTAATGAGCTGAGGCTGCCTGAAGTTGGATATTCCATTTCTGAACTTTGAAATACTTTGATCAGAGCAAGCTTTTTAGGAAAGATTCTGTACTGGGATCACATGTCTTTGATAGCTTCAACTAAAACCCAGACTGAGTTGGTGTCTTTAGAGCAGTTAAATTTCCAGTTCTTAATGAAGGAATTTATTTTTAGTTAGATGTTGAATCAAAATGTGTTTGATTTAAAATGTCACTGATTCACTGGAGATGTGCAAATATATAATTTTTAGTTATGATTGAAATGCTCTGTATTGTCAGTATGATTTTTCCAAATTTAAAATAATGCACTTCAAGAAACCTTATATCTTGCTCTATGTAGTCAGATAAAAAATGAGGCTGCTCTGTACACATCACACAGTCTGTATTTCTTCTACCGAAAATGATGTCCTGTTGAAATTACCTCAGTTTTTTTCCCCAGCTGTCACAAATGTGAGAGCGAATTTTAGAAAAGAGCTGCAGGTTTTACAATCTAACCCCATGCCTACTTGTTTCTAGATTTCATTAAAACAGTCTTTTGTAATTTTACTTGCAGAAATGGTGCATCATTTTGATCAGGACACAAGTGAGTGAAACAAGTGGCTGTTTTCGTACTCCTCATATAAAGAACAGAATATTAAACAAAAATGCCGCATATGAACTTTTCTGCAACTTTACTTTTCACATTAAGAGAGAGCTTACTAGAAAAGCTAAATCTTTAGTGGTCTCTCTACTGCTTCTGGATAAATGTATTCTCCTCTGCAAAGAAACGGACTTTACAGGAACACAGTTTGGTGTATTGCGGTACTGTGCTTTCTTCTGTAATGCAGAAGTTGGTGCTATATCTGGATTTACTTGTCTGTGGATGTCTATTTGAGTTCAGGTATGTGTGAATGCCCAAGCATACCAAAATAAATGCCTAACAGATTGATGGCCCCTCTCCTGCTTTGCATCTTTTATTCCCTTTTGATATATGCAGGCAAAGCCCTCTTACATGGCTGATGATAACGGTATCTTTATTCTATGAAGTTTCAAGTTGAGTATTCCTGCATTTTTATTTACTGCCTGCTGTCGTTCAGGGCTGGAGAACATGCAGGTTGTGGAAGAGAGAATATCATGTGTGGAGCAACACACTGTTTGGTTAGGTTTTTGACATCTTGCTACTGACAATGAATTTGAAGAACTGGAATTCTGAGTCTAATAGCCTTTTCTCAGTCTAGTTCAGTAGACCACAGTGTGGTGTACATCTAGAACTGTAAACTATAACCTCTGCAACATGCCCAGCCTGGATTGAGTAAAGACTTGTATCTTGAAAAGCAAATAAATAGTCCAGTGAGCATAAGTACCAGAAAACAAGTTTAGTAAGCCTGTAATATAATATATATTCTTCTGAGACTTGTGCTAAAACAGTTTATAGTATAATAGAACACCGTCAACATTAAGACCACTGCAGTTCATAAGTAGTTTTTGTTTTTACTCCTGCTAAGGAAAATGAGTGTTACGAAACTTTGTCTAATAAGGACAAAACTTCAAAGGTTTTAACTCGGATTATATAAGCTGTAATAGAGTTTGCTTAATTCTGTTGTTTTAGGAAGACACATTGCTGTGTTGTTTATTTCATTCTATATAAAATCTTCTGTATTTTTTAAAATTTGACTTCTCTGCTGCCATTATGTCTCTCAGCTATCATACATCCCATTTCATGTGTATTTTGAGTTATTCAGAGGAATCTTTGATGAATATCAAGAAAATACAGCATTTCAAAAAAATATATGCTTGCTAAAAGTTTTCTTTTTAAGCTGAATCCAGTGTCTATTGTGTTTTAAGTTTATTTAGTGCAATAGATCTGCATTCTCCTTTTACTCTGCCTGTAACTCAGAATAACCCCTTTGAAGTCACTGCGCTTTCACTAACATAAAGCTGAGAATCAGATCCCATGAATTCTTTATTTGTTATACAATAACAGAAAGCTCTTGGGACCACTAAACTTTTAATCATTGTGTCCCTTCCACTTAATCATAGCCTATCTTTCTTTGAAAGCGTTTAAAATTTAAATATAGAACAAAAGCTACCAGGGTACCTCCAAGATGACACCTTATATTGGCTGTTTCTATCTATACTATTGTGAATTTTTATGCTTAGTTAGAAAGCATAAAACTAAAATTGGTAATAGAAAAACTAACTAACATATAACTGTAGCTATAAGAAGTGCAAGTCACATTCATGGATCCTGCATTCCCCAACACAATTTATCAAGAAATACAATTAAATTTTTTCCCGCTCTTTTTTACCTTCTGCAAAGCAAAGTTCAGGGGGCTAATGTCAATGTCTTTGTGCTCCAAACCCAAGCTGCCTTTGAGCAAAGTGGTGCTTTAGAAAATAGTTAGATTGTTTTCCTTTTTTTAATGCTGTGTTTGTTTTAATTTAGTTGTAAGTTCATGCTTCTTTAAGATTCATCTGAATCTCATCCCCCAGCTATGCGTGTAATTCAAACTTCCTGTTTTGGGTTTAGTCCCGACTTAGAAAATTGTCATTATATTGGACATAAATATAAGGAAGGATTTAAAAATGTTCATGAGCTTAATATAGTTCTTAATTTGAAAGCCAACTTCTATGTAATATCCCTGTGGAATGTCTGAATAAAAATTTGCCTTTTAAATGTGAGCCCTGTTGCTGACTTTTTGTATATAACTATTGTCTGAATGTTTTCAGTAGCTCTCATTTTGATCTTTCTGGAATTTAAGTTGGCAGAGCTAAAACCCTATTTGTGCTTATAGTGTTGATATCTTTGTACAACTCCTGGTGATAGCCTGAGTTAAAAGACAATATGTCAACCATTTGTTTTTTATTATTTCTTATGGATTTTATTTGTTCATCTGCATAATGTATTTATTTTAACTTCCTAATTTGTAAATCCTATAGTGTATTCACATGAAAATGCAGAATATAAAGCATATAGAAACTCCATCCTCTAGCTCAGCAAAATCCCACTGATGGTAAGTAAAGGTAGGATTTATGGGGGAGTGTTTTGAGATTTTATTATCTAACTGTAGTGTCTGTGAGATTTGAAATGACCCAGTAAATTCCACAAGTGAGCTTCTCAGGACCTGAATGTGTCAGGTGCCGAATGCCCTTCATTGTGATCACTGTTATCACGATGGCTACATTTACAAAGCTAATAACACTCCAGACAAATCCACTACCTCCATTCTTGACATGCAGGAGCACGTTGGGCTTTGAACTAATGCTGAGCTTTAGAGCAGTGATGATGGAAAATATGTGGGCCACAAAACCTGTTTTGCTTTTGAAGACCATCCTTCACTTTGCAGTATAGACATTCAGCATGTTGAACAAATGACATGCACAGACGACAGCCTGAGACCATATGCAGAAAGTGACATAAAGCCTGTAGTCATCTGTGGTTAGTTATTTAGTATTAAGTATCATTGAAAGCCACTCTGCTCTCATGTGCTTCTGCCTAACATCTCTACTCTGGAATGGAAATCAGCAGTGAAGAAGGTGTAGCTTGTTGTAAGGATGTCTGCGTCCTCCCAAAGGGCGGCGGGGACTTCTTGCTCTCAGCCTGACAGGAAGAGGAGAGGGCAGCCAGATGGGGAGGAAGGGCAAACACAGCTGGCCTCAGCACCAAGACTGGAAGTAGCAGGAAGGCAAGTTTTAAAAGCTGATACTATCAGCACTATCTAAAACATCTCTGCAAAGTCTTTTTTTGAAGTTTGTCCTGTTAATGCTTAGCCCTTTGCTTTTTCCGTGATCCTAGGTTGCAGGTTGTCTGAGGCTGTCTCACTCTTTCCTCTGTTTGTGAAGTGCATGTGAAGTGTGTAGGCTGAGAAGAGCCACTGTGCTGTAATTAGAGAGGATGGAAAGAAGAATGGACATTTATGGACACTGTACTCATAGGGCCACTGGTGGGCTGTTTCCTGGCACTAGTGTAAAGAAATTATAATTTAAAAATCAAATATTATTTTCTTTGAGGAAACACTTCTTTTCAGAAACTTCAGCACACAGTGGCCTAAATACTGCAGTCCTTACTCTGGCAGAATTCCAGTAGACATCAAAGTTGCTTTTCACTTGATTCAGGTCTGCAGGTTTTTGCTTTTAAGTACAAACATGTCATATATACGTGGCCTAATTCCCAGAAGTTGCCAACAATGGGAGTGGAGAGAACAAGACAGCTTGAAATGCTGTAGTTAATGAAATTATTTGTGTTGCCTTCATAATTACATTTATAATTGCATCATCATGATGTGATGTGTTGATTAGTATCCAGAGCAGTTCATATAATTAGACAGAGCATTGGGAATTAGCAGAATTACAGCAATATAACTGGCTACTGTTTTTGGCACATTTCTGTTTGCATCTGTTTCACTGGGAGATGACCACAGCATGAGAACTGATTAAGAGGTAGCAGTGTCCTTCCTTTTCATGCTGGAGAGATCCTGTATCTTGGAAGCCAAGCTGCCACCACTGCACAAGAGGGTGTTAGGGCCTCACATTCACTGCAGATAGTTGTCAGCAGAGCACATGTTCTTGCTGTAAGAGCACCATAGGTCTGTTTCTTTTAGCTGAAGTGATCTGAAAAGCTAGTAACAAGTCATTGCCACATATCTGTAGCTAGCAGCAGACCACATTGTGGAAGCCACATGTGAGCAAATGCCCCACATCACTCAGAACTGGGGACTGGTGTCTTCTGTTTCTGAGGCAGACGTCAGCTCTCTGGTTAGAAGCAAGTTGGTCACCTTCTGGTTTTGCCACGTGCAAAGTTATAATCTCAGTGGGAAATGTTGGTAGGACTATCTAGCATGTGCAAAATACTTTGGGTGTGGAGCTTAAATATTGCAGCTGTTAGGAAGCAAACAGGCATCTTGTTTGTCTTTGGGCAGCACCTGTTTTCTGTGAAGTTCTGTGACAAAGAAAGTCTGAAGCCGCCAGGGAGTTTTAGCAGCAGTTGTGCAAGTCCCTACTACTATTTCAGCTAAACATTGAAGTTTGTGCTAGGGAAAAGGAAATGGCAGCTCCTTTTGGCTGAAAATTAGCAAAAGAGATCAGGTTGTGGAGACGTCTGGCACTCTTACGAGTATGTCTTAAGATGATCTACTCAGCAGCATCTCTTCACTGGTAGATAGTACCAGATGACTCTGAGGTACAAAACTCTAATCCAATAGAAGATAGTTTAGCAAACACACACGCAAATAAATTACAATCTAAAGGTTTACCTTTCACTTTGTAATACTTTCCATCTTACCTTATTATTTATAATCACCTTTCAGCTGTGTCATAAAATGTATACTATCTACAAGATATTCTTAGGGTTTTGGAGTGACTTCAAAGAATTGTGGCAAACTAATCAAATATCTAATCTGCATTTTATGTGAGTGCTTAACAAATTGTTCACAAATACAATAGCTGTCTTGTAATAATCCTTAGAGATTTTGATAAAAACATCTGTTTAAAACACTTCATATGTGTCTGTTACATGTTTTCTTCCTGTGTTCTTCTGAACCACATAGAAATATAAAGTGTTGATACTCTGATAGTTCTCTGATTTTTATATAGTCCTCTGATTTAGGTTCTAGTTTTTTAAACTCACATGTATTTGAAGTCATATAGCTATTCCAATTTTCTGTTTTTTTAACATGTTTTCCTTCATGTTAAATTTACATTCCTTTTCTAGAATATTCTTCATATTCTCACTTATGAAATGTCTGCTATGTAATATTTATAACACAAACACAGACACTTGTGCTAGTATCCCAGCTTTATTGATCTGACTTGACCCTCTCATTGTTAGGTGTCAGTGTAAAAGTACACTTTTTATTAGATTTTATTGCACCAACAAAGACAAAGGTTATAAATTAATATTGTAGAGTGAATTGTCTCTACCTCTATATGAAGGTCTACCAGTGCTCTGTATACTGCACCTTAAAATCTGCATATATATTAATCTGTGGTAATAGTACAAAGAGGAAAATTTATTCTCTGGTTTGGAAAAAAATATAGTTTAATTAGGACAATCTAGTGAATGGTTGAAGACACCTTGTATGACATTTATAGATAGAATACATGGTAGGATTCAATTTTCATCGTTAATATTCTTGCATTGAGTAAACATGATCCACTAATTTTCTTGATTTTTTCTAGCATCACAAGTTTGACAGAACCCTTCCCACTGCTTAGCAGATTAATAATGTCTTTTATTTATGACAAGAACTGTTCCATGTTCAGTAGATAACATTTGTATAGATTCCTGTGCTAATGTTGTACATCATTGGTGACTGGCAGTGCAATTCATCCACTTAATTTTTTTTGCAGCCTGATTCACAGATATCATACCTGACAACATTTTAATTCCTAAGCGTTCATTTTTCATCTAAAGTAGTTTTTTCACACTGTTCTTCCCAAAAGAATGCCAACACGACACTTCCTTCCACTTATGGGATATGATCACTGGGCATTTTTACTGTTTTTTTCCCTGAACTGGGGCTGTTTGTGACAGTTAGCTGAGATAAGTTAAGAGAGGATGGACTACAGCTAAGAAAAACGCTATGCGAAACTAAACTTTAGTGACAGGAAGGAGGAAAGGTTTTTTGTTTTGACTTTTTTTTTTTAGTATGTTTTTTTTTGCAGTGGGAGGAGGAAGAGGGGTTAGAAACTGAAGCAGCATTTTCTTAAAAGCTTAAAATTAAGCTGCAATGTAAGAGCCTGTTAGCCTAGTTCATTATAGCTGTTTTAAAAAGAAATGAATTTTGGTGTCATATAAGGCACACAGTGCTCTGTATGCATGTGTAGTTATATTATCTTAAACTGATATTACAAAATAGAATGTTGAACTTGTACGAGACCTTAAGAGCTCGCTCAAATTCTGCAGTGAATGTTCCTGCCATGTTGAAGATCTGCCAGTGGTCCTTACGATAGGTAAAACAGCAGGCCTGGACTAGCCCAGCTCACTGAAATAATTGGCCAGTTTATCTCAGAAACTTCCAAATCCTCAGTAGTTTCCTACACTTGGATTACTCCAGTTTTTGATGAGAGTGAGAACAGTAAATCCAATCTAGGACCACCGTGTAATCTCCATAGAGTAGAAACCTTTCTCTTCAGTCCTGTTGGATACAGACATAGTTGTAAAAATGTGTTGAGATGGAAATCAAATAGGCCATATTCCAAGTAGCTAGTTATTAGAAAACATTAACAAGATTCTGATGAATGAATCAATTAGTTGGCTATATGGCTATTTTCTACAACTTGGAATTATCAAAAAGAATTTATGATTTGTTTTATGGTGTGCCATGATGGCCCTAAATAGAAGGGCAGGGTCTCCTAGTCATGTGGTTTCTGATTCTTCTCTGTGATCCTGTTTCCACATATCCAGATTTTCTCCAACCACATTTGTAATTTCTGTCTCTAGAATTTCCTCATCATTCACTTCACTGAATCTGTGAATGCATTTAAAGTCTGTTTACTTCGTTTGTAAGCCAAACTGTTTGTTCCTGTGCCTTCTGAGTTTTCCCCCTCCTTTTGTCCCCATTCAGGCTCTTTTAATTGCAACTGCCTGAAGTCTTGATTCTTTGTTTCGGTCTTCCAGGCTCAGTTTGGCTTCCTTTTTTTTTTTTTTTTTTTTTTTTTTTTTTTTTTTTTTTTTTTTTTTCAATGTGTCATTATTTTGAATGTATAAAAGTTGACATGTATTCCAGATTTTGTTGCTAATAAATTATTAGATATCTTTGTCCTCTCTGATTCAAATTGTAAGATCAGTCAGCTTTTACTATCCAGTTCTTGTTTTCCTGCATGACTGTTGCTCATGAATTGTTCTTATACAGATTTTTCTTATGTTTTGTCTGTGTTATTTGCTTTGTCTATAGGGCTGACTTTTCTTCTTCCTCAGTTCGCGTAGGCTACTTGAGATAAACATTGTACCATATAGTCACAAATGAAGGGAGAAAAACAACAAAAAAATCATTCTCCTTATACTCCTTTTCTAGTACCAGAGGTAGATGGATTCCAGTTTTAACACTTAAGGCTTGTCTTATTTGACCTGCAGATTTGTGCATACTACTGGCATCCACATGCATTCTACATTTTTTTCCATGCCAGGAAAGATGACATTTCTGCAATTTACCTAGTGTCCAAAAGGCAGTTCCACACTAGCTCTTCGTGCTAAGTGCTATATTGCAAAGTTTTCTTCGTGACTACTACAGAATTTGAATTTTGATCCTGTAGTTTGTGGTTTTGCCATGAACTTTTCATATGCAGTGAACCCAAAGTGCCACTTGCCTTTTTAACTCTGTGGTGTAAAAGATGTGTGATTTGCCATTGTAAGGGTTCCAATGTTAAATACATTCAGCTTCTGAGTCTTCTTGAGCAACTTCACAAAGGTGAAGTCTGGGATTATGAGTCATAAAAATGCCATTTTGATTTCTGTATATATTGTGGTCAAGGAAGAGCCAAAGTAATGTTTACAAAAGAACACCTAGGGAAAAGTCATATTGATTTTATCTAGCCTGTTTCTGTTGTTTTTATTTTTAATCGTAGTACTTTTTCTGCTAGACATGAATTATCCCTTTTTCAGTGTTTCAGTAGCTTGAATTTGCTCACCTTTGGTCACACCAAAGATGGCTTCCACAAGTTCCCCCTTGGGTTCTTAAACGTCCATGGAGGTGCTCACTGTCATTTCCATAAGGAGAGGAATAGAAAAATCAATTTTACTTTGATGGAAAGTGAAAAAAAATACATTTTCAGAAGGTTTTATTCAGCTAGGTGCTGTCTGGTTTCTGAGTTTTGCCATTCTCTTTACAACTTGCTTCCTGTTGGTGGTGCTGTCATTTTCTCATGTTTTTGTTCAGATTTTGTTTCAGATCACAGACATACATGGCAACAACATACTGTGAAAACAGATACAAATGTGGGGACAGCTACATCTCTGGTAGATAAGTACTTCCTAAGCTCTCATGAGAAATAGCTGAACTCTTAAAAAGTGAGTTAAAAAC
>VZSV01000021.1:106403-122587 GCA_013398735.1 Nothocercus julius
CATCTTTTTAAAATTCCTTTTTTTTTTTTTTTTTTTTCTGGTTTTCAGGAGGGAATGTCTAAGGAAAGCACATGTTTCTTACAAACTTTAAAAATGAATGTCAAGTACATTTTTTCAATAGTGAATGGGAAATTTTCAGTTACCTCCCTTTTGCAAAGTGCTACTGTAATGCATAGGGATTCAAGTTATAGCAGCTGTCTCCTTTCAAGTTCCAGCTACTGGGTTCCCCAAATGTGTGTGTGTAGCAATGTGTATGGGAGAAGAGGCCAGGGTGTTAAGGGTCTAGGTGAACTTGCAGTATAAAATCACTGCTTTGCTGTAATGTTCAAACATTTTTGTCCGTCAGTAGCTTAGGACTACTTTGGTTGTAGGGTAGGTCTCTGATTCAGTAGAGAGCCATTGGAACATGATATATTTCGTAACTTGTGCTCTCAAGCTTTTCTGGATGTGACAAGACTCCAGCGCATCAGCACAGTGTGCCTTACTGAGGAACATAAAACATCTTAGCTGGAGCTAACTAGCATGGCTCTCAGTCTATTGTTGGTGCTGTTTTGCTTTTTATACAGAATACTAGGTCTCTGGATAATGAGGATGATGGAGAGGTGATAGCTTGATTATCCTGCTGCTGCGCTTTTGCTGGAAATTGATGAATCCTTCAGATTTTTTACTATCTCAGGCCAGTGTTGCTGGGGAGGATGAGAAAAAGCTGTAAAGATGACATGTTTGTTGTCCTGTTCCCTGATGGGGCTCCAATGTATTACCTGGATCTAATTATCTCATCTCTAGTTGACAGAGAGGCTTCCATGGCACGCTTTCCATCACTAGGAGCCTCCGCCAAGCTTCCAGTGGGCTGTCTAATAGCTTGATATATTTTTGGACCTCCTGCTCATTGGATGAACAAGTCGAAGTAAATCATGTATTGACCTCAAAGCATTTATAAACTGTAGAACATTATATTCTCATCAGAGCCATAGGGGCACTAAACTATAGTTTCTCTGCTGTGAAACATGGTTTTGGTTATGCACTGTGTTACTGGGGTTGTACTTAAACAATAATATATCATTTGTGGCACATGTCGCCTTCTTTATTGAAAGGCAAAACAAAGAGTTGAGGACAAAAATCATTACTACTTTAGCAATTTTTCACAAAATGCTTTTGTTTTGTACTTGACACACAGATGGGACATTGTACTGCAGTGCAAATGATGTATAGCAACATGACAAATTTCATTTCCCTTATAACACAAGAATCAGAATAGTGGACGAATTTGAGGAAATGGTGTTAACTTTTCTATTCATGTTAAAAAATAAATAGCAGAATAAATACAAAGTAAAAGAAAAAAAAAAAAAGAGAGATTGACTGAAGGAAAAATTCCTCTGGGAGACATTTTGAGCCCTTTAATTGTCTTGGCAGATATTGATTAAACTGCTTAAATGAAAATATTGGAAACAATAAACTTGCTTGTGTTACAGCTTTTGTATTGCCTTGATAGTGATAATCCATGACCAAGGAAGAAATTAACCCAAGGTGATACACAGAACCTGGACAGAGCAAACAGTAAGAGATCAATTCTGAGGAAACTAAATGTATTCTTAGGGCTTCTTTCTATCACATGTTATCCAGTGTTTCAACCATGTTAAAGAAATATAAATGTTACCTCTCAGCCTTCTTGTTTCAGTTTGAGTCTGTTAGTCATTTTAGTGTATTACTGTCTTTTACATTGTATTGTGAAAGATGGCCAGTTTGGGGGGGGAATTCAATAGAAATGTCTTGGAGTTGCTTTTGTGTCATTACTTTGCTTTTTTTTCTTTCATGTGGATTTGAAAGAAAATTATCCAAAGTCTTTATTCTGTATCCAGCCACTGAACTTTACATAACTTTATCCTGTTATTATTAACCTTTAATAAGAGAGTAGCAATTGTATAGTTGTAACATGACAGAGTCCCAGACCATACACAAGGATCCCATTATGCAAGGGGCTGAACACACATGGAACAGAAAAAAACAAATGAATCTAAAATTTCAGCTCTTTTTGTAATGCCTTGTGTGAACATGTTTCATCTCACTCCTGTTCCAGGTGCAGCTGATATTCAGTTCTTTGGTCCCATGGGACATAAAAATTATTTTTTATTTTGTTTAAACAAGAGGTGAGTTTTGCATTTTTCACAACAGAAGCTTAGAAACTATTTAGTTATTTGGCTCTGCAGAGATTCTCAGTCTGGGCTACTGTGTCTAGATTTTGAGCAATTAAAACTTTGAAGTTGTTCACAAGTCTGAGGATGGTGCATTAGACAGATAAGGTCTGTCTGCAAAGTAGAAGTCTGAACACGAGCTGGGCTTTGAAGTCCTCTTTCCTCTCTGCTACCAAAATTTTGAAATATTACTAATTTCTGTGAAGCAGGTGAGGAAAAGATATCCATGATAGATAAGTGGAGGGAGGGGGGAAAGGAAGTTGTTCTATGAGAGATGAACTTGCAAAGTCTGTGGTTAGTTCCTGTGTGGATTTTCTGATATCTAATAACGCAGTTGTTAATTCTACTGTCTTTACCTCGGTCAAGGCATTCAGCTGGTCTCCCTCCTATGGCTATTTACCTGTTTCCATGAATCTTGTTTAGAGTTATTTTGTTAGGCACTCTAATACACTGACGCTTCTATTCTTTCTCTGAATATCTTCGGAGATCTTCAAAATCTGCCTGGATTAGATCCTGTGCAACCTGTTCTAGGTGTCCGTGCTTGAGCAAGGGGCTTGGACTAGGTGATCTCTATAGGTGCCTTCCAACCTCAGCCATTCTGGGATTCTGTGATTCCTTCTGTCAAATTTGGTTGGAATTTGCCAAAAGTGTCCACAGCTTTAGGGACACAACCACATGCAAACTAATCACCTATGTATAATTTCCCTGGAAAATTTATGTGTTTGTGAAACTAGAACCAAGGGTTGTGGAGAAATATGTTGTAATAGCTAAGAAGCAAAATGTGAAGAAATACTCATTACATAAATCCTAGGTTACGTCAGTGTCCTGCTCCATCTTCCCCCCAGTTCTTTTGTGTTGTGAACAGTGGTTATTAAGCTGGTGTAAAATGATGGAGACCACTTTCCCTGCAAATTCACAGTGTAATTTTTTTCAGTTATCCAGTATAATATCATTTAACTTGTCTGCAAGCTTAGATATCAACTGTAACAATTTGCAGTATTTCTACTGTTTAGTGGCTAAAGGTATTTCCCTCTCCTTTTATCCCCTCCTACATGTCTTTACTTACGTCATATAGGGTTTGCATTTTACCTTCAACTAGTGTAAGTTGTCATAGCTTTGACATCAACTGAACCCCAGTTACTTACACAAACTAAGGACAAGATCATATATATGCAAGTGTGGTGAGTCAGTGAAGTCAATGTTTGCTTGCAATGAAGTAGGCCAGCTGGTTGACTTTGAAACTAGTCATTTCTGCTTGGCTCTGTAACCACAATAAGGAACTTGTGTCTCCAAATGGCTTTCCCCATATGAATGCATAGGATAAAGCTTCTCAATTCATAATTACCAAATTCCAGGGAGCAATTTTACCCTCGTATCCTTGTTAGGAGACAACATGCTTTCTGTAGGCCCTCATCAGGCCGCAAGGCACAGCCTGCCTTTGCGGCTGGGCTTTACACTCTGTTCTCTGAAAGTCTGGATCTCAGAAATCTCTAGATATCTGAAAGACAAATGCAGAAGTCAACACATGTCTGGGATGTTGGCATAATCTGTGCAGAAATTATTCCACAACTCAGATCTGAACTGGATCTGACGTTAAAACAGCCCTTGTATTGGATATACATTTGTAAATCCTCCCATATGCACTTGTCAGTAATAGCCTGGATATAGAAGATTTATTCCCTTGGATTGTGCTGAAGAATTTTTCAGATTTTATCCAACTGAACAAGATTTCTTTTTTCTGCATCAAAACCAATTTTCTGGATTTCTTCTATTTCTATCTGTAAATTTTTTCTTCTGGAAAGATGAAAAGTGTCTGACAAAAAGAAATCCTGGGTTGAGAACATTGGTCCCTGTGTTGTTACAGGCAGGAGTTAGGAAAATGCTGTGCTGTTAAGACATCTTAAAAAATCTAGCGAGGCTCCTGGGATATTACTTTTTTCTCTTTTGCTAATTTTCTGCGAGTAGCTGCTTTTGTTATTGCCTCCTTGATTTTAAATGTTACATTTCTTAGATTATTTATTAGATTATTTATTTATATTTTAGAATTTGTAAGGAGGCAAGCTCTGACTCTTACATTGAAATACCTTGGTGCCATGCTATGTATTTTTGTTTTTCATTGTGCTCATCTGTTCCTGTCAGGGAACTTCAGATAACTGAAATCTCAGACAAAGAAAAATTAGATTTCCTATAATTGTATAGTTGACAGCATTTGGAGAGGTTGTAATCACATACATTAGCTGCTAACATGCCTATCGGGGGTTTCAATTAGAAGAAGAATTCTGATAATAGTGTGTAGGAGGTGAGATTCCAAGGAGCCCAAAGGATAGAGAAGAAGATAGTAGTAATTATATTTTTGGACCTGGAAAAAGAGAAGATGTCAGGCAAACAAATATGCAACACGGAAGCTCTATCTGCTTTCTGTAGGAAGACTGAACAAGTCAGAACCAAGCCCCGTGATAACCACAAACTGCCAGCTGTGGCAAGAAACATATGAATTATAACTTGCTATGACTCGTTGTACATTGATGCATGGATAATAATTTAATGAGAAACAGACTTCATTTGTTTTCCTTTTTATATACAGCTGCAAGTCTAAGTCAGGCTTGACTGCATAGGATATGTTAACATCCAACTATGCTCTAGGAATGACTACAAAGCAACGAACCCCAAGTTGGCTTAGCTTCAAAATGAGCAGCATGTCAACAGTGAGATACATCTTTCCTTTCAGTGACAGGAAGATGTGACTGGAAATTTCGTTCTCAGAGGATCTATGCCATGCTCTGACCAATCAGTCAAAATAAATGTTTGTTTGTGTGATGATGAAACAATGTGAAAGCAGACAACTTGAAAACATGCTTAACATATCAGATAGGGTCAGACTTCTCCTGAAAGACTTTCAGAGTTGCCGTCACCCTTCTATATTGATTCTTGTATTTCACTTGGAGCCAGCATATGAAGGATGCATTGTAAATCATTGCAGAAAGGAGGTTATAGAGAACTGCTGAGACTTTAAATGTGTTGGCTGTCTTGGACATTCTGCAGTCAGGTGTTCGGTGTGTTGTATTTAGTGATGAGTGAATCCTTAGCATCACACTGCCTTTTTTTTAACAGATGTGAAATGTGTGTGTAATACATGTCTCGGCTGACATGCTGCCCCTGCCAAATATCTGCCTGCTTGTCCTGAAGTGCTATGACTGCTGTCCCACTAGGGAAAATCTTTGAGGAAGATAGGTGGCACCTGCAGTTGCTGTGCTGGAAAGCTTTGAAGGCTGGAGCTCTGTGGGGATAGGATAATGAAGGAGGATATTAAAGGATGATGAAGAGACAAGTTTCTTTGAGTCATTAGAGCCATCTCCTTTTTGCATAAGGGATGACAATGCCAAGTAAACTGCTGTTCTTCCTAAAGGCTACAGTGTATATGCTGACTGCTTGCATTTTGCCTTAAAGAAAAAGGAACACTGCAGTAGGAAATTACATGTTTCCTCACGAGTGTGAAGTAAGGTTTAAAAGCCTGATCCAAATATTTTTTCTTTCTACAAGAGGCTGGTGGTTAGTTCTTTCTGTGATATTCTACCTGCCCGCCCTTGTGGGTGTTCTGAGTATGGTATGTCCCATTAAATTATTCTCTGAAATTGGTTTCTCTGCCTCAATACAAGTTTTATATCATTATCTTGCTACTATTTGAGGCACCAGGCAGGGAAAAGTGAAGTCAATTCACTGCTATACTAGCCCAGTATTAATCTGTAGCCAACAGTTATTTACTGTATATACAGTGGGAAAGTACCTTGCATAGTATTTCACCAAAATAGTGCCATTCCCTACAGTCAGCCTTCTTTGGTGACCTCCTGATATAGTGTGCAATGATGAAGATCAGGTATGAGCTATTACTTCTTTTTGAAGAAAAGGCAGTTTAACTGGAGAAATAATTCGGAGATCAAGTAAAATGAAATTTGGATTTTACAGGTCATAGGAGTTTTGAATATCCTTTCTGTACTATATTGCAAATATTCTCGAGTTCATGTGCAAAAAATTGGGGATTGGGTTTCTGTTTTGCAAACAAAAGGAATGGGTTCACCTAAAAATTCAGTAGTCTACCCTCTGAATTACATTATCCATCTTTGCACAGTTCTTTGTGAATGCAAAGGATGTTTAGGATATGTTACTAAGAAAAGAACTCCTTGTCACTGCTTGCTGTACTTAATAAAATTTAAATGATATATTAAGAAAAGTATATCAATTCTCAGTACAGAAATTTTTCGACAATCCCACTCCTTCTAAGGTGGGAGAATCAGATCATGGCTATCTTGAATTCAGTAGTAGTTTTACTGGGTTAAATCATTCCAGGATTGGGCCTGAAGTGACCTGTTCCAGTCATTCCTTTGAAGTCTATAACAATCAACTGTCTGCCCAGCATTGTGCTATATAGAAACTTATTCCAAAAATTAAAACATAATGAAATATACCCTAACGTCTTCCACCTACACCTCAGGTAAAATTAACTTGTTTCTTGGCCAAATTACAGAATGGATTTTAAGCCAAAATAAACAGACATGTTTCACAATGTCATAAAAATCATTATATTTTAACATCTTTCTTTACTGTTTTATGGTTTATCTCACATGTGAAATCTGTCTCGGTTCCTTTACTTTCATTTGTGACATCTGTCAAGGCTACCTGCATTTGGGGCAATGTAAGAAATTTAGAGAGATTTACAGGCACATGATAAGCACAGTAGTGTCTATAAATTCCTGCTGAGGTAGTGTTTCAAAAATAGAAATTGGAATTAGAGTTCATTTTTATAAAAGGGTATAACATGTAACTCATAAAAAGCTATAATTAGGGTTCATTTATATGAGTCTCTGCACTATGGAGCTTATAACAAAGGATTTTGATGAAACCGGGAGGGAAGAATGGGAAGAAGATGTGGAGAACAGAAGAGCAGTATCATGGAGACTAGGAAGCAAACCAGCTGCTCTAGTCTAGCCATGGTGGTACATGGGAATGAATGGCCATGTGTGCCCACACCTTATATTTCAGCCCTCAGGGTAGACAGCAGGAGTATTCTGGTTGGTTGTAACTGTCTAGTCACAGTCCATCAAATTAGCTGTAAAAACTTCTCGTTCAATTAAATATAAGCTCACTGTATTTTCACACAACAGTTAATAAATAGAACTCATTAGGAATATAGCATTTAGTCTAGAGCGAGTGATATTTTTTTAAATGTCACACTGAAAACTGCATTTCCTTTAATCGGCATCTGCTCTGTGTTAGACTGCCTATAAAATTCTGTGCGCTGTTGACAATAGGGATGATGAACAAACAAACAGGAAAACTCCAAAGGCATGGTATTAACATCAAAGTGCAATAATCCTGCTCTCTTTCTTCGGCATTTGAAAAATGTCTTTATTTTGGCCCAGAACCGCGTAACTTTCTTTCCAACAATTTTTAGTTTGGACAACAATGGAGGAAAAAGAAAGTAGAGCACTGCATGGGTCTTGAAACACAAGGAAAAGAAACAAAACAAAACAAAATAAAAGAACAGAGGATAATAAACTAGTTTGACAAAATTAAAGATTTTTTTGAAGGCAAATCAGCCCCATCTTTTTGGAACACAGGTTGTCAATCTTGTAATTTCCAGGATAATTGTGGCTGGCTTATACTTATTTGATTTTGTTTCAGCGCTGTCCTTCAATGTGAATAACCTTTTTCCTTCCTGCTGTTTGCCCCCGATATATTTATTGCCAGCAATCACGGCACCTCCTAGGCTTTGTTCTGCTCAGTTAAACATGCAGTGCTCTGTTAGTCTCTTGTAAAATAGGTGCTCCTTTTCCTCTGTTATTTTTTTTAAGCACTTACGCTTTAAACTAATCTATTTTGAACACTTTTGACCAAAATGCTACTTATTGGTCCATATAAGCTCTCACAAATGCTCAAACAAGGACTATGTCTTTCTGCTTGTACAAATACAGAAGCTGATCCATCTTGGGATAACATTTACCATTTTTAAGGACTCCTGGTGACTGGTAGTCATCCTCTGGTTACTGCAACCATTTCTTTCTCCTTCTCTATCTCCTTCTGCTGATGATCCCATAGAAGCTATATATTAGGCATCTAGTCCAGGCCAATTATCCAGGCCCTGTCTAAGGGTGGGATGACTTGTGATTTCAAACATTTTATGTTATTTACTATACAAAACACAGAAAAGAAGTTGCAAACTGAATGAATCCTCATCTGCATAGTTCTCATTCATGTGAGTGCCTTGGATATATGGGGAGCACGGACATGAGCAGGCCTCCACAAACCATCTGTTGGTGCACCCGGTGGCAAACACTAGAATAGCAGGGCATGTGAGGACTTCAGTCCTTCTGATGCCCTACCTGCAGGTTCTCTGCACAGTGAATCTGACCTGAGAAAAACATGCTGTTTGGGCCAGATGACTTCCAGAAGTTCCTTCCATCTTAAAATATTCTATGATTCTATACACCCAATTATTGCTGGATTTCTACCTTCCTCTGAATCACCCTTGTACTGTTCGGTATGGCAGAATATCTGAAATATCATCCAGCCTGGCAAGTCCTGTATTTCCATATGCAAGTAGGATTTATTAGAAAGTCAATGCATATTGAATGTAGGTGGTTAGGGATCTCTTTTTTACTTTGGGCAGGTAAATACTGAGTTGTCATGAAAGGTAATCGACTAAATTTTGGAACATAAGCAGAGAAAGCTATTACAACAGGAAGAGGAAATCAGCACTAGTGCTAAATGGCAACACACATCAGTATTTCCTTTCTGACTCTGTAAGCAGTCCATGTTTCACATAGTTATGCAAAGCAAACTTTATTGTATAATAAACCTCAAAGAGATGAAGAGGGGTTGGGAGGAAGCTTTTGTAATCTTGTCAAACTTTCTTGCAAGATTTTTCTCCTGAGAGTTATTTCAGTTAGTTTTCTTCTCTTTATAGAAAAGTCTGCTAGTTTGTTCTCCATTTTTTTTTTTTTTTTTTTTTTTTTTTTGCACTCTATGATTTGCACTCCATGGGTGAAATCTTGGCTGTTGAGACTAAAAAGACCTTTCATTGCCAATGGCAATAGAGCGTCATTGTGTAGCTGATACATTCTGCAGATTTTTCAGCAGAACACTCAAAGTAATGTAACAGAAGGAGCAGGACTATAAGGGATGTCATTGAGTATAGCCAACCCATAGCATGGCTGGAGCTGGTGGCACGAAACATTCAAGCTGTTGCTGCAGTGCATCATTTTTTCATCCATTAGAGACACATTAATGACATAGAAATACCAATGTTTGCAAATGTGAATGATTGGCTTAGGGCAGCATCAGCAGCAAAGCTGGTTTCAAAATGGAAAGATTACATGATACAATTTTTACTAAAATCTTATCCTGTTTTTTTCTGTCTGTTTTTTTTTTCTCTTTCAGAAAAAAGAGTAGATTTTTTCACCCAGAGTTTTAATAAGTATCTCAGTGTTCTCTGCCATACATCTCTTTCTAAGAATACCCATACTTGTTAGCAGTCTTGTTAAGGGACCAGAAAAGTTCCTCACAAACTTTTTAAAATGAATATTCTTGTTTTATTTCAAGCTAATGCATAGTTCCATTGTTGATAATTTTTTTTTTATTACATCTGAAGTAGATAAAGACAATACAGACATTTATGGATACAGTGAGAAATGCTTTTTCTGAGAGTCAGTAAAAAAATTGGTGTAGGGAAAATTCCAGCTCGCACTTTTCTTTCAGGCATTGAGATTTGCAAGAAGGTTTATATAGTAAGTTCTATCCCATATTACATCTATGATTGCTTTTTAAGGTATGCTAATGTTACTATTGCTGGCAAAAGATACGTAAAATCCCATAGAATGCTTATCAGTTGTGCTACAACCTTTTTTTTTTCATCTAAACGGTATTTTGCTTTCTTTAACACTGTTCATTAAAAAATATACACAGAAAGGAAATAATTGTTTTTACTGATTAAAATTGTACGCATGTCTTTAGCCTCCCTGACACTGCCATTCTTAGCTCTTTCACCACTGCACAAAGAAACAGTTATTTACCCTGGGAAACAGGTGACTGAACTTATAAAAATCACTACAGGACAAGATGTATTGAGGCCTGGCATGGAATGACAAATTCTGGCGGGGTTTGCCAAGAAGAGACATATTGATTTTTAAATGATTAATAAGGAGAATATAATTGTATTTCATTAAGATGGATGGGATTTCATTTAGTCTGTCTTCTCCTTTTCCACTTCAGATGCGAAAGGAAATCAAGTCATCATCAATGGCACCTTGTGTTAGCCTGCCATGGAAACGAGGTCATTGATTGAGTAAAAGAAGTTTCTGAGAGACTAGCCTATTCTTTAATGGAGTAGCTAGATAACATGGCAAGGATAGCAGCACTAAACTCTTACTATTTTTAGAACAACCAAGAATAGGAAAATATTTGTGTCATCTTTCTGCTAGGAGCTTTTGATAGCTTTCAAGTTGTGTATTATCCCAAGTAAATTGAGCTGGACCTGTAAATATATATGATAACTCATTTGTTTATAAGAAGTCATTTGAAGCACTCCATTGTTTAAGTTGTAAAGGGATTGATAGGCTGAAGGAGAGAGGAACTCAAAATCCTATAATCCAGATGTGTTCTTGATATCCTTATCAAGAAAATCACCCCGGTGTATTCTTAATCATAAGCATATAATTAACATTTCTGTGGATTTCCATGGGATTTAGCAATGTAGTTAAATTAAACCTGTACTTCCACAACCTCCTGAAACTGAGGACTTTGTGAAGGAAGATATTCTATTTTAGATCATCATTTTAAGCAGTTCAAGCCACAGCTTAATAAAGAGAATAAATAGAGCAAATGACTTTCTCATTTTCCAGCACATATATTCAGGGTGGTAACTCACATTGCTTCTGGTGGCTCAGCTGTTCACACAGTAGTGGCAGGTTAAGTAAACTAATTTTCATTACTATGCCAGCTTCTAATTTCCCAGCATTTCAGTAGCTTTTGTGGGATCAATTGCATTGTTCCCGCAGGTGGGAACCTGTAGTCAAAGTCTTCCGATAAAGTATTGAAATTATTTCATTGAAAGGTCTTCTCACTGAATGAGAAGTACTGGATATTAATTAGCAAAAGGTGAAAGAATAAAGTTGTTAATGAATTAATGGTAAGCAGAGGGAAGATAGAAGGAAGTATGAAGAACTATTAAATAAAACCATTATTCATGAAAAGCCTGCAACCCTAGAATTTTCATATTAATTGGAGTTCAGTTAAGGATGTGAAACTCTAGTTCTGCAGGTAGAAGAAGTCGAGTTTTTCAGTTCAGCCAGTGTGGTGATGGACAAAGACGAAGGGCTACAGCTATGGGTCATTAATTAAAAATTGGTAAAGCAACAAATTGGTTTTGAATTGTACAGGGGGAAAACAGATGTTCAAGTACTATAGATGAATGAATTATATTATCTCAGGTCTATACGATTAGCCGTGTGATCCCCTGCACAGGGATTACTCATGCATTCAGTCAGTGTAAACTGCACTGAGATCTACAGTTGAAAACATGCAACATGTTATCAATTAAGCCCATTTTTCAGGGAAGAAAACTGAGACAGTGAGGCAGAGTATTTTAAGGCTAGTCAGAAGGGAAACATGAGCTTGTTTCTTAGACCGGCTATTTATTTACTGTAGGAATTTGAACAAGTCACTTAGGAGTAATGCTAGAGTGGAGATGGAGATTTTAGTATTTATTTACACACCTCCTGTGAGAATGGAGCAAGTTTGTTTGAATAGTTTCCTGTAAAAATCAGAGTTGCTATATCCTCCCTGCAATGTAGAATTATCAAAATTTATAATATATGTAGCTGATCACGGAGAATGGGGAGAATCTCTTTTTGGGATGAATTAGGCTTCTTGTATCCATTGGGGCTGGGGAGAGCAAGGATGTGCAAATAGGGTGAAGGAAGGGAAGCATTTGGGGTGCAAAATGCAGGCCACAAGTATTTTCTGTGAGTTGTTACTGGTTTTGAAAGAAAATGAGTGACCAATTTTAATGGACCTCTTAGCTTCTGCTGGAAAAGATTAGATAGTAGTCTCACTTTCCTGTTTGAAATATATGCTCTCCCTGAAACTGCTATTTCAAAGGTAGAGAAAATGGCTTTATCCTTCCCTCCCTGTGATGAACTTGGATCCCTTCAGTTTGCTTGGTGGTTCTGCAAGCCAGGCCTTTACCAGTGAAAATTTCTTCACCATGCGTAGCTGCGGAATGACTCCTGTTGCTTTTCGTAACACAAAAGAATTGAGTCTCATGCCCCTGCACCTTTATATCCATCTTGCTTATGTTAATTGCCCAGGAGATTACTTTGTTGGTACCTACAATCTGGTACAAATCTCTGATGGGGGCATTTCATAACTAATGTTCAACGGGGTTAGAGGTGATATATACATTTACAAAATTATTACAGAATATACTTATTCATTGAGACGTGACTTATTCTGACAAGTGCTTTAATGAAATATCAGGAAAGAAACTAATGATATCAGCTAAAGAAAAGAAAAAATGTGGGTTTGATCTTGAAATAAAACTCTGGTGACTACAGCACTTTGGAAGTTTTCTAATAAAAATCTTTCTCAAAAGAAAAGCACAGATTAACAAAAGGACTAAATGTGTGTGTGGGGAAGGGGGTAAATATGTTGTTTGGGATGTAAATGTGTCATTTTAAGCAGAAATTCCATTAGCAAAGAGTTATATTCATTCTAAGATAATGCATAACCTATCTATTAAAAGCAATCAGGATGTGATGAGGTTTTTATCTGTTCTCTGAATTGAACAGATAAGAACATGGAATCTGGGTCTTCTGTCTGCCAGGTAGATAGTCATTCTGGTGCAATGAAGGTGATTTAATCACTTGTCTTGCATGGATTTTTGGTAGTTTCCTAGTTTTGTTCCAAAGAAAGAATGGAATTATTTTTAAGATTGGGAAAAGTTTTGCGGGACGGGAAAAGCATTTAAGACCTCTCTCTACTACAAGCTTGGGTATAATCTCTGGTTTTGCTTCTGATTCTTCATGATGTTCAGCAAGTCATCTCTCACTGTCTTCATTTTTTTTTCTGCTAAAGTCTAGGAATATTTTTCTATATTATCTTATCTGTACAGATGCTATTCCTATAATAACTCATGACTGAAAGTTAAATCCAGATAAGTGTTCAAGTTAATCATTACCTGATGATTACACTGCATATATATTTGGTTACAGCATTTATCCTTGCTATTTCTCCCTTTCCTTTCTTTCCATATGAAGCTTACAAATAAGTATTCTGGTCATTTTTATTTTATTTAGAGATATTTTGGCAATGTCTGAGATGATTTCTCATGGACTCTAACATCAAAACTGAAGGGATGTAGAAATCAGATATTTAACAAAGGCTTTATTTGTTCTGTAAAGTTAGTCACTTTTGACTGTCAGATTAGATTAAAATTAAATATGGGTCAATTACAATTGTTACTTTTGTTAGCTCCATTTCTGATCAGTCATGCTGAAATTATCACTGAAACTCACAAGTTTAAGTAGAAATTTAGACACAGAATTAACTTTTTTGGTTTTCCTAAAATCAAAACAAATTTTTAAAGCTTTAGTCTGATAATCCTTTTTAATTTGGACAGCATAAATAGCTATATAGGAACCTGAAATTTAGTGTCATGTAAGATTCAAACCTGTTGTATGTTAAATTATCAACTTGATAGACTTATTTTCTAAGCATTTCTCAACTTAATATTGGTTAATACACTACACCAACCAGAATTTATTGGCTGCACAAAATACATAAATCGGCATTTAGTGTTATATTACTACGGTTATGCATTTTTTGCAACTAAATTTTGCATTTTTGAATTAGTAAAAAGCAATTCCTTCAAGTAAATAAAATTACCTTATCTTAAAAATAAGGATAAGGTATGTTCTGTTTGCTCATAGCCAACAAGTAACATCCTTAACCTCTTTCTAGGTGACTGGATATATTTATCAGACCACTCACTGTTTCTTTATATCAAACAAATTTCTCAAGCTTAAAACTTTCCTTGCTCTTATTTTTGCAAAGCTAAAACCCAGGATAATGTCTCATATCACTTTATTAGAAAAGCACAGTGCAACATCTAATATTTGCCCACTTGATTATTGGCTCTATTTTCACTTTTTGAGCTCATGGGATGTTACCATTATTGCACTGGTTATCATGGAGTCTCTTATCTAAGATATACCTTCAATTCTGAATGTAGAAACAAATGAACTAACAAACAAACAACAAAAGAGACAAATGAAACAAATTCACTATTTAGAAATTATTCTTAATATTTGCATTATATTTTCTTTGAATGCTATTTTAGTTTCCCCACCATTTTTTCCATCTTCTCCTTCCGTCCATAATTTATTTTTATTGGTTACAGTAAGACTGCAGGCTTTTCTACAGCTGAGCACAGCTGCTAATGTTTTGCTATTGATTCCACATGTTAGCTCAAAAGTATATAATAATCTGTTTTAATCGTTGCCTTTGGCTTTTCCTCTTCCCACTCCGAGAAGTGCCCTCTGCCTCTGGTCTGGCATGGCCATAACCAGAAACTGATCCTAATTACATCAAACCACTCTCTGCCAAAATGCCCAAATTTCCATAACATGTTTGAATAACAACTTCTGGGAGACAGAACTCCATAAAGCTCCCTGGAAAATGCTTCAAATTATCAACTGTAGATGTGCTGACAGGAAGAAAATCTTGTGGGCATGGTAGGAGGCTAAGCTACCTCTGTCTCGAAAGGGAATACCTCACCAATACAAATGTAATGCTAAATAAGTCCCCTCCTTCAAATCCCCGCAGCTCTGAGGAAGCTCCAAATTATAACAGGACTCCTGAGGGAATGGCACATAATCAGACCTGCTGAAAACATGTTGAATAGCGCTACATAAATCCCAGTTCTAATTACGTTACTGAGCTTGCATGGGGACTGCACATCTGGAAGTGTCCCCAAAACATCCTGTGGTGGTGCAGCAAGGCACAGTCAGCTACTCAGAAGCCCTTGGTAGCTCAACAACTATCTCCAGTCCTCTCACAGCACAGGACTAGCCCACATTAAACCATAGTTTACTTAATCTGACAAACTCTTCAGTGGGCATATGGACTTGAATCCCCCTTTTAGATTGGAGGAGACAGTTCACTCACTACTGTTGGGGCAGAGCCTTCAACCACTCTCACAAACAAAATCAATCCTTTCCTAAGAATTGGCTATATATAAATGATAGAAGCAACTTGGGAGTCTGCCTTTGGAGGGTGATGTTTCAGCATTGCTGAAGTAAATGAGAGCATTTCCACTGGTTAGCCCAAAGCTGTGTTTCAGCTGTAGCACCTCATGATGCCAGCAAGGGTTGACAGAATTTATAGAAAATGCTCAGCCCCCTGCATGATGTCATCTGCAGAAAATTACTGTGTTTACCCTAAGGAACTGTAGTTCCTTATCCTAACACAAGTGGCACTTTTCTGAGCAGGCCTTTCTGCTGTTGTGATTTTTAAGGACTGATTCTGCAAACACATACTACCTGTATTCTGCAAACACATACCTGTATGCTGTTATGAGCTGACTCAGACTATCTGGCATCTGTGAAAATGAATTGTTTAAGTTCCTGAATTCCCTCAGCAAGTTTGCTGATGGTACCAAACTGGGAGGAGGAGCTGACAGCCCAGAGGGCTGCGCTGCCATCCAGAGGGACCTGGACAGACTGGAGAGCTGGGCAATGAGAAATCTTATGAAATTCAACAAAGACAAGCGCAAGGTCCTGCACTTGGGGAAAAGTAACCCCGGTCACCTGTACAGGCTGGGGACTGACCTTCTGGAGAGCAGCACTGCAGAGAGGGACCTGGGCATCATGGTGGACGACAAGGTGACCATGAGGCAGCAGTGCCCTCGTGGCCAAGAAGGCCAATGGGATCCTGGGGTGC
>VZSV01000021.1:122827-168988 GCA_013398735.1 Nothocercus julius
CTGATAGGACTAGAGGAAACGGCCACAAACTGAAACACCAAAAGTTCCACAGGAACTTAAGGACAAATTTCTTGACAGTGACAGTGACAGAGCCCTGGCACAGGCTGCCCAGAGAGGTTGTGGAGTCTCCTTCTCTGGAGATCTTCCAAACCCGCTTGGCCGCAGTCCTGAGCCACCTGCTGTAGGTGACCCTGCGTGTGAGGGGGGTTGGACTAGATGATCTCTAGAGGTCCCTTCCAACCTTAAGCATTCTATGATTCTATGATTCTATGAATTCATTTATTTTTTTTGTGGTTTTCACCGGTGATGCTGATGTACATCAGTAGAAGTGTATCACCAATAGTTAGCAAAAGCTATGTAAAACTATTTGAATTCCACTATACTTTTATTATTTTCTGCTTCTGGTATTTGATTAGTTGCCTGTCAGAAAAAGAAGATGACATATAATTACTTTTGTAATTGTTTTAGCAATATACTGCTGATAGTCAATATTATTATGGTCTACAGTCAGATTTTCTACTATTATGTATTATTATGCATCACAAATTCTTGATATTCTTGATGATATATAAAATGAATATTACTTTTTATTTATTTATTTATTTATTTTTAACATCCCAAAGCAGCCAGGAATCTTCCTGAGAATGTAAATGCTAATTATGCAAACCACAGAGACAAATTCTTTCATTTTTTCCTGAAATGCATATGCTAGAATACAGTAGAAAACAGAAAATTTTGGATGGTCCACAGTAACTTTGTTTAGGGTTTAGAGCAGATTATGGAGAGTATTATGCATTGCTGAAGCTTTTAGAGAAATTGTAAATTTCTCTATCCTGTGGGATAGACAGCTATTCTTGGATAAAATGCTCCTTTAAAGCTGTTCATAAGAAATCAGGTGTCCCGATCCACTGTCAGAGGAGGTTTCCATATGATCCCAAGAGTGAGATTAAGACATGAACGGGGCCAAATGCCATACAACCTTATAAGCTCTATTCTCCTAATTGCGATAGGACAGAGAGGAGAAGAAGAAGAAAGGGAAAAGAGAGATAAGCAAGCAAGCGGGAGAGATGCAGCAAGATTAGTTACCACCATGGTCAATCCTGCTAGGTTTCGTTGGCTCCGCTTCGGTTCAGGTGATTATCTCTTGAAGGAGAATTCAGGGAAGGAAGCCGCCCACACGGGAGGAATATGCAGTTCTTTTTATGTCCCAATTCTTGAAGAGTTCGCCACTTTCATACATGCTGCGTGATCTGGTACTCTTCTTCACCCCACTTGAGTGCAAGCGCAGCTTGGTAGGCACTGCTGAGAATGTCATTGTTCGGGTCTCGAGCTGATATCACGGTCTTCCCAGGGACAGGATGGTGGTACGGGAAAATGGTGCGGCAACAATGTCAAGACAAACACAATCCAAAACAGTCTCTTACATCAGGTATTTGCACTGAAGTAGTATAATAAAAGAAGAGATTAAATTTTGTGTCCTCTGATATCCCCATATTTTATATAATTTATCTTAAATTTTTATCTTAAAATTTATTAGAGGATTTTATTTTTAGAGCCTAACTTTTCTTTTTCTGTGTCTATTTTTTTATGAGCTGTTAAATCTAAATATATTTGTTTCCTTTGCTTAGTATTGCATCCTAAACCGGATATTAAGATTGATTTAATTTTTATTTTAAAACATCAGAAATTACTACGACTATGAAAACTAACTTGGAAGTCTTCCATAGTTCTCCTATTATCACTTTAACTGATGGTAAATTGGTAATCATTTGGCAATAAGGAAGTGCAAATTCTGTTTGTTGAACGAATCTGAGAAAACACTTGATATGTTTAATGGTCTTTTTCATTAATTTAGTCTAACTGCATGTTCCATAACATTAGTGAAAACCACAGGTTTCATGAATGACCAAAAGCTGCTTGATTACTATTATGTATTCACCAGAAATATTGCATTGCACAAAATATATCTTTTCTTTCATCTGTGGAGTGCTGATACCCCATCATGATCTTTTCCTTCTTGCAGCAACTCCTAGACAGCAAGAGGCAAGGTCAAACTGGGTGGTCTGAGCCCCATCTTTCTCAGATGTTAATCCATCCAGCGAGTCCTAGAACACTTTTGCCATTGATATTTTATGTAGTTCTGTTTGAATTGTGTCTAACTAAACACCAAAACTACTGAGTGCTCCTCAGAACTTGTTTCCAAGTGAAAACCTGGGGCCTTCTTATGTTCACTTGTCATTGGTTTTACTGATAAAAGCTGTGATTATAACAGTAATATAGTACAATAATATAGTGAGACCCCAGCTATGTTCGGGGTCATAGCCCAGAATGGATGAAAATAGTGGTGCACAGTGATATCCAAATCTTTCACAGTGCTGCTAGTGGAAAAAGCATTACTCTACAACCATAAGTTGTAATGCTGGTAAACCTATTGAATGAGGGAATGATTGGAGGAGTTTGGGGTTGTAATTGTGAATATTTATTTATCTCCTCTTGCTAATGCTCTGCTTCACAGCTGAGCTGAACTGACGGAAAGGTGAGGCCCTTGCAGGTCGTCCCCTTGGATGGGCAGACAAGGACTCCGTTCCTCTCCTTCAGCTCACCGGGGTATGGGTGTCACCTTCTCCTAGGCTTCTGTGGAGTTCCTGCTTGCCAGCTTTCTCCAAAGCAGAAGGAGAACCAGGCATGGGGAGCTGGTATCAAGGGGCACAGTGCCTCCCAAGCTCCTACCCCTCTTCTGCCACGAGACCCCCGAAGCAGCACCCTGTTGAACATTGGGGAACCATGGAGTGTTAGTGATGAGACATGTGATGATGAGACTCAAGGTGACAGTCTGCCCAAGCACGCCCCTGTGATGCCAAAGCCGCCTGGCGGTCACTTCTTTGGTCCCAGGGCAAAACCCTCTGTACAGAGCCTCTAGTCTTATTAGGGGTTTGCTTTGCAGTTAACTACCTGTAAATGTCAGCCATGAGCTCACCATTGCCATTCAGGAGCAAGACCTTGGCCATAAGTCACATAGTTTTACTAGTTTGACACTAACTAGAATTAAAAAAATGAGTGGCTGGAAATACTAGAAAATGAATAGAAATTAGCAAGTGACCATCATACAATACATTTTCGCTTCTGTGCAAATTCATGCTGAACGTGTGTGCACGGGGAGATATCAGAATGAGGGAAAAAAAAAAAAAAGAGAGAGAGAGAAAGGTAATAAGGATGTTAGAGTATGGAACAGCTTCAGTCTGAGACATAAGTAAACTAGGTCACTTCAGCCTAGGAAAGAGAGAACAGAGGGAAGTGTTGCTTCCTACAGTGGGTGAATATGGGTCTACCATTCACTGTAGAAGAATTAGATATCTCAGTGGAAGCTAACATGGTAGGTTCAAAACAAATGAAAGGTGGTAGTTCTCCACAAAGCAGACAGCCAAGGACTGAAACTTTCTGTCACAGGATTCTGTGAATGCTGCATGTTTGCAGGGGCTCAAGAACTGGGTTCATAAACAAAATGTTCATAGACAAAAACAAAGGATTTTGAAAGACCCACAAACCTCTTGAACTGCAGATTGATGGAGTCTGGGAGATAATTTGGGGGAAGCATCTCTATATACAGTTTTTTTCTATTAGACACTTGCCTCAGACACTTTTGGCCATTGTCAGACACAAGATACTGGGCTAAACTGACCTTCAGTCTGACATAGCGAGGCTACTTTTAGGCCCATGTAGCTACAGTTTAATATAAATGCTTTAAATCACAGGAGGTCCACAAAATATTTGTGGATCTGTTCAGAGAGAAAAACAACAGCATTTCTTTCCCACACTGCTGTGCTCACCAACATTGCTTGTGCTATAAACCAGACATTTTTTTTACACTGGCAGCTTCTCACTGTTTGCATCATTCTTACCAGGTGATCAGAAAGGGCCTCATGCTGTTGTTGAACAGAAGCTGATTTTACATTTAGGAGTGCATGAAGTGTATAGATGAAACAAAACACTCCTATAAACTTGGAAAGATGAATAGTTCCTGCTGAAAATTAGCAAGGAAGGCTGAATACAAGATTAATATGCCATCTCAAGTTATGTTTCCCACAATTTGTTTTTGATTATTGTAGAGCTTATTGACTAGTTTCTGTTTGAGGTGCAAGAGGTTTAGAAGTTTCCCCTTATCAATTCAATGCAGTTTCCTGAAAGTTCTCAAAATAAGCACAGAATTGATTAATTAACAGAGGTTTCTCCATGCTAAAAATTTAACCTGGGCAATAGGAAAGTTTCAGTCTTCTGGCTTTATTTCTGAGACTGACTGTTATCTTTGAATAGATGACTCTCAATAAACTTGTTGCAAAGGTGGGACCGCACATTTTATGTCCATGTTTTGAATATTCTTGGTAATGAATAATTCATTTGATAATGAATTGACATAAAGAAATGCCTCAAAGTGCTTGAGTGTGTAGTCTATTAGAATAACAGAAACATGTACTCGTATATATGATATGATGTTTTGCTGTTTGAAGATCATCCCAGTGAAGGGTTAGAAATTACAAGTTCCTCTATTTCCCCTCCTCAGTACCCTTAGTTCCTCCTCTAGAAGTGTGGTGACAGTTTATCCTATATCATCTCCGGAATCTCTCCTCCTCGACAAATTATTTTCTTCTGCTATATTGAACTTAACCTGCTGAAGACATTTCATTTCTGAGTTTTAGGAGCTTATTCATCCAAAATCTTACAGCAGAATGTCAATTATGTCATTTCTTCTTCTCTTCTTCCACACACAATAAGAAGCACAGTTATGAGAAGCACATTTGCTAGTGTAATTATGATTGTCTTTTATTACTATGAATGCTTTCAAAATTATTGCTGCCTCGATGCAAAGGGAAAGTTCTGACCAAATTATGAATCTATAGCACATCATCTAAAGGGTGTGAAAAATTATATCCTATAAGGTCCAATGCCTTGTATTGATCTTACAGAAGAGACAAATCTCATGGGTCAAAGTTGAAGTGATATGGACAAGCAAAATCAATAATAATTTTAAAAATAGACATTTTTCCTTTTCTTTTGCTAATTCATAAAAAATAAAAAAGCATCGTAAGACTAGCACATTATTGATGTTTCACAGATTGCTACTGTATTTTTAATTAATTACATTTTGAAAAATATTTTTGACAATATCCAGTTGGCAAAGTTCAGTTCAAAAACGTGTTTTCAAAGCTGGATTCATGCATTTTGTCTGGCTTCTGTTGTGGCAGGGCTGGGCAAAGCTTTTTGCTACGGGAACCCATAAAGAATTACAGTCTTCCCTCTTTCTTCGGTAACAATCACAAGTGCCTATGACATGACATAGCGACCTCTGGCATCTTGCAGTGAACCTCACTGAATGGTTACTGCCTTCAGCTGTTTTTGTCTTCTCCCTTCCCTTATAGAGGAAAGAGCAAAAGGGAACAACTCTCCGTTCCTTAGCTGTCCCGCTCTCAGTCTGGTGTAATATCATAGTCCCACCTTCATCATTGTATTAAGTAAATTATTTGAGTAAAAAGGCAAATACATTCTTTTCTCCAACTGCTCCTGGCAGTGGTAGAAATGAAAAGTCCTATTGGAGAAGTCAGGCAGACCCCTGGAGGTGGCAACCTTATAAGCAGCAATCCCCAGAAGTTTACTGAGAAGTCTACCAGAAAATACTTTTGCTGCTACAGGCCTGCCCATATTGTCTGGATATTTGTGCTGACTCTTACTTGTTAACCCTTATTCCATGTGGACATGGAAAGATAATAGATTTTTCTTTTTTTCTAGCAACATAGAAAAAGTTCTTCTCTGCTGGAGTTGAACAGCTTTCCACTATTGATTTAATGGAAGTGGATTCAGAGCAAAGCTGATTGCTTGGAAAACCTTGCAGTTATTGAGCCTCTTGGTCAGGTGCCTGGCTGCTGGGTACAGGATAGGATGCGTACAGTCATATCTGCCTTTAAACAGAGTCGAAATCTAGGGGAAATCCTACTGCTTGAAAACAATCCAGAACTCCTGTTTTGGATTTGATTGTTTCAGGTTTCAGTAGGAAAACTTCTTGTAGCTTTACTCATTTCTGCCAGCGCACAGATTTAGTTGAGACATGATTAGCTTTTTGTTTTCTCTTTAGAAAAATCAGGCTGTTGTGGATTTCTGCCTTGTAAAAATAAACCTCCCTTATAAATTAGAGGTCCCTCGGGAGTGATTTCCATGAAACCCACTCATCAGTGTCCACCTTCTTGAATACCTTCGTGCTAACATGATCACATTAGTGTCTTTGGTGATGATTAAAATGGAGGATATTGTTGTACAACATATGCCAGAAACAAATTTCTATTGGCAGGCATCCTGGAGACAGAGATCATTTATTTTGAAAAAGAATAATTATATACCTCATTTGAAATATTTTGTTAAAATCTCTGTCAAATACTTTCAGAAAATATTCCTTTTATCTTTTTATCTTCCTATGGCATGTGTTATGGTATCTCACTTTAAGAGAGAGGAAAAAAAAAGGCTTAGACCAAGATGTCTATTTTCCTTGCCAAGATTTTGGCTTTCTGCTAAGTATTTTAATTTAAAGTGCCAACAATGTGCTCTACATTGAACAGACCACTGAGAAAAAATATCAACGTAAGAGAATTTTTGACTTCTTGTAAGAGTTCTATTGCAAAAAGAATGCCTTGAGCTAGGTACAGCATAACTTGATAACCAGAGACCGTATGAGTGGGGCCGTAGGCACAGGAGAAGAATCCCGCAACCACAATTAGAGCCTTTGGTATTACACATAATTTAGCAACCATTAAACAAACAATTGTTTTATTTCAAATCGCTTCTAATTAAACATTAGTCACACACTCTCCCTTGCCCTCTATTTGCTGTTAAAAATCACAACTCTAAAAGAGCTTACTTTAAAGATTCCATAATTAAGCAGCCAGTTGGTTCAGGAATGTGAAACTCATTCTTTCTGAGGGACAGCAGAGGTGACTTCAGGTGAAGGGTTACACCAGTGTAGCCAGAGGCAGACTCAAACCCAGAGTACATATAAACCACTGTCTACAAGTATTTAAAAAGTGTGATGGGAAGTGGATGGAAAGAGTGTAACAGAGCAGATTGAAGTAAAGAAAGAAAAACAATAGGTACAAATTTCTACCAGTTTCCTCAGGCATCCATAGCAGCTGCTTAATGATACATGTATCATTATATCTTGAAGTAGTTGGAGGGCAGAAGCAGACTTGATTACACTACAGACAATTGTTTCACAATAATTCTGGACCATTTTTCATTAGCTGTCTCCCCTCACAGCAAAATGAGGGATAATTTTTTAGAAAAAAATTCTTATACCTCTGGAAGGTTGTCTAACAGTTAAAGATTTTTAATAATTCATCATGCGAAACATCTTGAGCTAAATACTGAATTTCTCAGCAATAACAACAAAAGATGAATGAAAGGAGCTGAGGTTAACTTTCTCTGATAGAAACAAAAGGGTAAGTAAAAAGAACAATGCTATCACTTTTCCATGATTTATCAGTACGTTTTTATTACACCCTCTGCTTTGACACGTTTTGTCACTCAGTCTGTTGAGCCAAACGAGTTCTTTCCAAGGAAGCTGATTAAATAACTGATTAAAACGAAGCAGCAGATTTGTCTCCCTACAATCATTTACTATCACGGAAGCAATAGGTGGCAGGCCTTATTGGTAAGTGTGGCTGCTGATGTTACCTTTAGGAAAGACAGGGACATTTGGTTTGATCACCTGACCTAGCTAATCGAGGTCAGCATGTATGATGACTGTGGCAGTGTAAGCAGGAATATTTAAGGGAATTTCTGTGCTTTCTTGCTTTTGAACCACTTTTAAGAAAATTTAGTCATGGTAACACTTAAATGTAGGACTCCTGGCTTAATTAGGTGGATGTATTGTGTTGTATTAGCAAGGAAACCTTGGTAGGAGAAGAAGACTTGCTACTTCTTTTAGGTCTTCTTCCCAAGCCACGTCAGAACTGCTCTGAAGGGCAAGTAAAGGTCTGTCTAAATCTTGACTCTTAAGCTGCCTGAAATTATATGGCCTAAAATTACAAGAGCTGTTCAAAAATAGCTTGTAGAGGGGAATTCTTCATTAAGGAACCAGGAGATGCAGGAACATGAGGTCTGAGGAGCCATTTCAGCATGGTAACAGCAGTTGCCTGCCATCCCACGGATGGACAGCACCTTCCAAAGGAGTCAAGGCTGTACTACATGTTCAAGTGAAGTGATACTCGAGCCTTGTTGTTCATGCTGCGGAGCAGGAGAAAGTCAGCAGCTTGATGACTGCAGCTTCCCCTAGAAGTAGCTTCTGTCTTGCGCTTTCTGATCCCCTCTCAGAGGTGGCAGCCAGCTTGGCTCTCCAGCATGGGGAGCGCAGTAGTGGTGGTGAGTCTGAGTCCTTTGTCAGTTGTTCCTAAACCCTGAGTGCCTGAGGATGCAGATGGATTTGTAGGATTTACCAGAGCAGATTAGAGAGGTGAAATGAATGGGTGTAGGAGTGAAGCATTTCTTAAACCCACATCTGTGTTCTGAACACTCTATGAGGGATCTATCTGCCTGCCTGCCATTCTGTGTGCTTAGATACAACAGGCTTTCCCTGTGAGATAGTTTGAATACTCCTGTAATGAATTAAGGCACTAGCTGTCTGCCTTTCTGAAAAGCATAAAACTCAGAAGCTAAAGAAAAAGGCCACAGTTTTTCAGGATTCCAATGTGGGACATCCTTGTGGACGGTGATGTGACCCGGGAGCTCTATTGTGAAGGCCCTGTTCTTATGAGCAGAACACTCTTCTTGACCAGATGAAGAAAATACATCAAATGGCATGAATGCTGAATGCTAATTCTTTATCTGTATCCAGAAAGTGTGTTTTTTTCTTTCTTGAGAGGTCACCAGTTTTCATATTACACAAATACCTTGTAACCATTAAGTGCTAAATTCTTAAAATGTTGAAATTACATGATATCCACTGGGTGTGGCCACATTCCCTACTTTGATCCTGTTGTTTTTTATTGGCTTCCAAATACTAGGGCACTGAAAGCTAGGCATATCTCTTCAAATGGCTGTTTTAGCTGTTCAGTGATTATGCAGTCAAATATGTTTTGAAATACTGGGTCCTGTACTGTTCATTGCATTGCAATCTAGGCAGATCTTTAATCTTACTCCATTCATCATTGTCTTGTTTGAAGATTACAATTTCAGTAGATTCTCAGAGAAAGGGAGATAGCTGCTAACTGTGGAACACAGCAAACTAAAATGTCTTTCCGTATTCCCTTTTCTTTTGCCCTGGCACTTGATTCTGTTGTTTTTCTTGCTCTGTGAGTTATAGCTTTAGTAAAGTGCTGCCAGATTCAAGCAAGTAGGCCTCTGCTGGTACTGCAGAATGACAATTCTTATCTGTTTTCTGTAGCCTGACATTTTCAGTAAGGCCTGGAAGGTTTGGTTAATAGGTTTGTCAAAAGAGAGCTACAATATAAAACATTGAAATATGGAATGAGAGCAGAGCAGAGAACCTGTGTCACGTTAAATATTACCAAAGCAATTTCTAGGAGACTAATTATTCACAATAGATAACTAAATTGTAAATCTCTATTACAAGTGGGGGATTGAATGTGAAAGTTTCCTTGGAAAGCATTTCTGAATGTCTGCTATATTAATAGCTTATGCATGAGGAAAATAGTAGATGTGCCAGAGGCTTTTGATGATGGGAGATCAAAGGATGAAAGGACAATAACTCCTAGTTTCATTCACTCTGCAAGTACCCAAATACATATTTGCATTATTAAATGCCCTATAGTTTTGTTTGGTTTTTGTTTGTTTGTTTGTTTTAATCTAACATTGAAAGCATTATGGTAAAATGATTCCTCTCCCTGTAGCTAACTGGAGAAAGGACTAAGTGACTGACTTCAAATATGAGTATCTAGATATGCATGTGAGTACTTTGCCAGATTTTTGAAGAATAGGGAGAATTAGGCTCTTCCTAAAATTCTATAACCCGTCTTTGGGTGTAAAGACCCTTGTATACCACTGACACCTTCTATCAGTACTTGTACCATTGTGAAATCTTGCCTCCTTTTCTCACCTGAAAGAGCATGCTGTGGGCAGAAGAGAGTCTCCAAAGTTTCCTTTCAGAATAGTTCACACACTATTTCGTGATTCTGTTTCTTAAGTAGGTTCCTGCTCACCCTTGTGCCTTTGAATGTTGTTATTTTTTATTGTTAAGTAATTCTCTGTATTGGATTAAGTTTGCAAATTCCTTTATTCTGTGCCATAAGCTTTAAAATGTTCTTTTTGTTCTTTCCTATCCATGGCCATAGCAGTCTATAAAAATGGCAAAGAGGGAAAATAGTGCCTTTAGTTAATTAGTAACTGTGAAGATACTTTAAGGCTTCTGTTTGCAATGACAGAGCATCCTAATATCCACAAATACATTTGTACAGCTGATGAAGTGAAGTCACTTTGGGTGTTACACAAGAATAGGTCCATTTCCTGTTGCCTTCGTTTGGGAATAATCTGAACTAAGGTGGGAGGAGCTGATGTTTAAAAAGATTTTCAGGACTCCACTGGTTTGATGGATTTTCAAAATTGTATAATTCTGCCTCTGCTGCTGTTTATCTTGGATGTTACTATAGTAGGTTAATTAGAGTTATTGTGCATGGGCTCTGTGCAGAATAGACTGTGATAAGTTGTAGGAAGCGTTGGACCATCTGCATGTGTCACACAGTCACTGTGCTTGTGCAACAGAGTTGACTTTTTTTTGAGCTCACTTGTTACTTCTGCACATCTCATTAAGTCTGATGAATTCTAAGCACATCAGATTTATTTTGTTGTGCAACCTAAGCAGAAATATTTAAGTCCACAAAGTCATGAACAGAAATATAAGCACCTTTTTGAATACCTGAGTCACTATTTCTTCCCAATTTACCAGCCATTCCCATTGCATACGGATTTACTTAAATGTATCACAGCTTTAATAAGGTTTTGCTCATATTTTTTGCAAACATCTGATGTCTAGTATATTTGCAATAAAAATCTCTTCTTGTGTCCAGCTACCCTGAGATTCATGAAGCAACCCTTCTTATTATGGAGTATAATCTCATAAGGAATTAACTACTGAAAATGGTG
The DNA here is from genome assembly GCA_013398735.1 of Nothocercus julius. Lineage (NCBI taxonomy): Eukaryota > Metazoa > Chordata > Aves > Tinamiformes > Tinamidae > Nothocercus > Nothocercus julius. The sequence continues at coordinate 133,964 of VZSV01000021.1, forward strand.
CAGAGATTTTCCTCCATCCTATTTCAGCTGGTATTTCTGAAGTTGCCAGCAATTCTGGACTCCAGTCATTCTGGACTTTTATCATTCCTAAGGCAGGCACCAAAATGCCTCACTTGTAAGAATTACCTCTTCAGTAAAAGACACAGAGGAGAAGCTCATCACTGACCAGCTGGGAAATCTGTCTGACATTCTTGCTCAGCCAGCCCTTCATATTGTGATTTGTTTTAGTTTGCAAATCTGGGTTGCTCCATTTGGGAGTTGAATTCAATTTACTAGATAAAGGATTCAGATATACTTTTATATAGTGAGAAATTTGTATTTGATGGGGAGGCTGAAAGTAGGGGTTCTTTGCTAGGCCTTTTTGTAGCTGTTTTGGAGATTATGAGACCACACTAAAAAGAAATCAAAGTGGTTTGGATGCCCTAATATACCCTGGGTTTCAACCATAGAGATGAATGCTGTAAGCATCCTGGATCCAGTTTGATATCTGTGGCAACTGGAAAAAAAAATATAAGTCTGAAATGAAAATTTTTTCCTGGATTTTGGGGGAGTATGGACTTTTTGTTTGTTTTGTTCTTTTGGTGTTTTTTTTTTTAAAACAATTTTTATATGAATTTATAAATTGCATTTAATATAGCACTCTTGCAGGCATGATAGAGATTTTTTTTTGGTGAGAATTGTTCTGCTTGAGATCTCTGAACTGGCTCAGTTCTTATTCTTTGGTATAGAGATGGTTTCTTTTTATTCACTTGCCTGACTGGATTCTTCAAGAGCTGCCGCAATTTGACTGTCATGCAACTGCTCTCAAATCTTCAAGAAATCGGTGCACCTTCTATTTAATGAAGTGTGTTTTTTAGAAGATCTTGCTAAAACAAAGCTGCCCAGTAGTGTGTTTGTAGGGGACTGGGCAGGGGAAGAGGGGAAGAAGGGGAGAAAAAGGTTATTGTGCCAATCTCTGCTTTGACTGATGCTTTTCTGAAGTCTACCTCAACTATTTTTAGTGAGGAGTTTGTAGAGGAACACAAAGCCCCAGCAGTGAGAAAGTATAAAGTGGATCATGGAGCAAAATAATATTTCTAGCCATTATTCTTCCTTTCCTTCTAGGTGATCATTTAAGAGCCTGTTACTAATCTGCTAAACAGTCCGCACAGAGGTAATGACAGAAAAATGAAGGCTTCTCAGAGCTCTTTACATTAACAATTATTTACTTCCCTGTAGAAAACGTCATAAAGCAGTGAAATAAGCTTTTTGAGAAAGACATTCCGTAGTCATACAGGAGTTGTGGGACCAGCTCACTCCATAAACATGATGGACTGTGCGCTGAGAAGGTGGAGCCACCAGAGTTCTGCTGTGTGACTTCCTTCCAATATTAAAGATTGAAATTCACGGGAGCTTTTCCTAAGTAGGGGCTGCCAGAACAGGTTGTAAGCGATGGTGATGTCTTTTAAGACTGTCACATAATAACTCGATCTGGCCATGTCCTTATATTACATGAGGTTGATAAAATTTAGGATTATAAACTGTTCAGTTTGCTGTTATTATCCAAGCTAAATGATTTTTTGATACTTCAGAAAAGAGAACTAATGTGCAATTAAGAAAATGCCATTGCTATCTCTTGCACAAACCACCTTTTAATACCATCAGCTATGGCAAATAAGTCTATTTTACTAGAGAATTACATATTTTAATTGATGGCTAAAGTTCATTCATTTTAATATATTTATTATAAATATGCAGGATGGTGAAATAGAGTGAATAGTGTACTAGGTTATTTTGTGCATGCTTTTTCATTATTCTTGTTCGTACTCTATTTTGAATATATTTTGTTGTAGAAACAGTAAAATACTATTTAAATAATTTTTGCATGACATTAGAAGAAAAGGGGAGAAAGGTTTGAAGAGACATTTACATTTTTACAAGAAATGACTCAGCAATTTGCATTTGCAAGGAAGCAATTGGTTTTTCTAAATAAACCATCATGTTCAAAGTTGATTTGTTCCAGGGAAAGAGCTGAAATTAGTTACTGACATGCAATAATTCATTTCTTATTTTACCAACAGTAATTAAATTGCCCGGAACTGTTGTCATTTAACAGCCTATTAATTGACTAATGTGCATTACTTGCATTCAGGCTATAGGTAAAATCCAGGGATTAAGGAAGGAAGAAGGAAGGAGAGCAAAAACCTCACTGAGTCTAATAACCAGCATAGAAAATGATTAATTTATTTCAAAATGGAATGCAGTTTGTGCAAGCACCATTATGGTTAGCTTTTAAATATGTAATTTCATCCAACAATAGCCTAAAGAAAGAAATGGTATCTTCCGAATTCTTAGGAGGGTACAAAACGGCTAATCAGTTGTGCTTTCTCTCAACACTTTGATTACAGGATTCTTCCATCCTTAAAATGAATAGTTTCTGTCTGGAACAGTATTTGCATTTTAAAATTCCATATTTTAATCATATAATTGTCCAAACATTCTGATATTTCCTTCTTTTCTTCCCTTGGTATTTAATGAAACTTTGTCATGCATGTTAGATAGTTTTGGTCTAAATAGCACTACAAATAAAAATGGATATAGGCAAGTTTATTAGCTTTGATTTTGTCCAGTCAAATATGACATGCTCCTGCGGTGCAGAAGTGACTTATGTGGGGAAAAAGATCAATGAGGTCAGGATCTAGATCCCAGATGAGAATAACCCACTTCATAAAAATAAACGAAAAAAAATCTCTGTCCTCACCGTAGACACTAATTTATAGCATTGCTGGCTCAATAGAGTTTGATACTATATGAATAGACAAGGAAACAAAGGTCAGGGTTTTAAAACGACAAGCATGAGATGGGATTTTCTAACTCGCCTAACAATCAACGGACTGATAACAAGAATGTCTCCAATGAACTGGGAAACACCAGTCAGAAGAAATGCGAAGATAAATGAAATAGATGTATTTAAAGTTGCTAACTGTGAGAGCAGCATGGAAAAAGAAAATTCAGTTCAATGGACTAGCAGTAAGACATGGATGAAAACAGGAAAATATTAAAGTCATTATATAAGGCTTCTAGAAGGGTCAAGGCATTACCTTGCAAATACCTCTAGGGCAAAAGTCAGAAGTTGCTGCCCATATTACTCAGTTTCCACACCAAGAAACTCATAGGGCCAAGAACAGGTGTCAGCAGTGCCGGTGTCCCTGCCCGAGTTAGTTTCCTTGGCTTTCTTTTCATGTAAGTGAAGAAATGCTTCTTTGGACTGGTTTTCCCCATTTAATATAGAACAGGTAAACTGCATTCTGCGAATGTTTCTTCTTCTCCATCCCCTACCAAAGCATCCTGGTATCAGGAGGGGAGGTGTAGATGCCTCCTCTGCAGACCCGTGAAGTTAGAGAAGATGAATCCCGTCACTGAAAGGGCGGCCTGTTACAACAGAGCACTGGATCTGGGCACTTCCTTCAAGTACCCTCAGGTTTCGCTGAAGCTGCACCAAGTCCTAAATATCTCTGAGGTTTTTGGGTCACCATCATTTTTGTTACTCCAAAGCAGATCACAGGTAAGGTGAAGTCTTATTCCTGGTGCAGCACCCCTCCTGTGGTCACCGTGCACAGTGGAGGAAGAGCATTAAGCGTGCAGCCAGGCTCCCAAGTGTTCACTAAGCTGTCTTGCAAAATGCAACTTCACATAAGCCCATAGTAGGCTTGTTTTCATTTCAATAAAACAGTAACTTAAACTATAAATAAGTATGTCTGGAAGAATATATGGGAAGGCTATAAAACTATTAATAACATTTGGACACCTCCTGCACTGTTTTAATGCATCACAAGTTAGCACAGTATTGATTCAGTATCAAAGTTCTGAGAAACAAGTCTCTTACCAATATCTAGGATCAGATGTTGTAATTGAACTAGAAAATGTTAGATTTCCAGCATTACTGTTGAGAATTCTTCCTAATAAGCGTGTGTTTTCCACTGGGGCTGAAATCACTGCAACTGCTAGTTTTAATTTTTTTCCTTTGCTATTATTCCTATCATACAGGTTCATCTTCTCCCTTCTGTGTAAAATAAACATAATGGGACCAACTGTTGCATTTTAGTATCAGGACTTGTGGGAAGATTTGAAGTGGTTGGTTGAGAGGAGAAAAGGTTTTGTGAAAGGATTAAACTTTTGAGGAAGGAAAACGTGTGGATTTAGAAAATGCCACATAGAAAAACAGACCCAGCAGGAGCTGTGGACAGTAGAATCCTTTGTAAGGGTATGGGGAAAAAATGGATAAAGAATAGCATAGCATAGCATAGCATAGCATAGCATAGCATAGCATAGCATAGCATAGCATAGCATAGCATAGCATAGAAAAAGGGAGCCAAGGTTATGATACAGAAAGACAAGAAAGTTAAAAAGAGTTCATATTTAAAGGAGAGAGGATAATGTGAATGAAGGAAAAGAATTGGCAGAAGAGCCATTCTGTATTTTCCTTTTATTTTTAAGTTGGTTCTGAAATATCTAAGAAAAAATGTGACAGCTGTTTCACTTAAATATAGTCCTTTCATTTCAGGGCTTTCCTCAGATTTCCATATTCTTGCTGTACTGCATCTTCCATCTGTGGCTATTAACCTCGGGAGTATGTCAGCAAGTGCTGAACAAATGCAGAATATGCCATTTTTTTTTTTTTTTCCAAATTTCAATTTTCCATATTAGGTCTAGGATCACATAAGCATGCTTTCCTTCAGAAAGCAAGATTACAAAGGGAAGATTTTTTTTCTCAAATTCTTTGCCTTTGTTAAATATTCGTGGTTGTTAATTTTTGCAGTGCATCTGTCTTTCCACCTGATAATACTATCCTTTCTCATAGCATCACAACTTGGTCAGAGGTAAGCAGTCCTCAGTCACAACATCGTGCCTTGTAAAAGCACACTCACTATATACAGCTCTCTTGCTGGCCAGATTGAGTCCCACAAGAGAGAAATTTCAGCGGTCTGAAGTCAAATAGTGGTTTGCTCTGGCCAAAATGTAGAGAGAAGACAAAGACATTGAGAATTGTCTGGATAAGAAGTAATTCCAAAAGCCATCTGACATATTGTCAGGCCGTCTACAATCGTAGAGTTCACCTGTGTCTCATTTGACTGTCTGAGTCTGATTCACCTCATCCAAAAATACTACAGATATCTGAATACATCTGAGATACTACAGACACCTCTGTAGGAGCACAATGTGTGTGCACATGAAGCTTTCAGAAAGGAACCTTAGATATTATGCAAACTTTATGAGAAAAATGTTCAAATAAGATTTATGTTTTGTTGGCAATGGCTAATGTAACAGTACATTAAGTTTTAAAAGTAATCTTTCATATTGGTATATGCACTTTTGTACTGACTAGTCTGAGATTCTAGACAGATTTTGAAACATGACTCAAAAAATGCTACTGATAGATCTGAATGTGTGAAACTTGAAATTGTATAAAAGCTGTTCTAAAATAAGTTTGGAGCTTCAGACTGCATTTGGCAAAAAAGCAGCCACTGATCCACACTCTGAGAGTTTACAACTTACAACTTCTCTATTTATAAGGTGTAGCACCATTATGTTTTTTGTTTGTTTATTTGTTTGTTTTTCCGGGTACAAGAACTTCTGCATGAGAATTTACACACGTACCTGTGATGAAACTGTCCCCTGAGTCCACAGCAACCCTTCTATGCTAGTTACCATCACCCTGGACACTGCAGACACCTGCATTCGCATGTACCTTTGGCTCTAGGACAGACTCCCTGGCACTCCAGACACCATAAGAGGTGCTCCCATTCCCCTCCAAACTGAGGGTGCATGTGGGCTGTGCAGTTATTTAGAAGACAAGTTTCTAGTTGCTGGTTTCTTAAATTCACATGGTCATAAGTCAACAAAGGCAAAAAAAGAGAACACATAACATGGGATTCAGAAATAATTCATGATGACTTAGTTTAATTGGAGTTACTATAACCCTAAAGCTCCATTAAAACCTAAAATGAATGCTATTTCCTCCTGAGAGCAGAGAGCAATCTGCTAACTTTTGCCAAGATGAGAACTATTATGGTGTACAGTATGAAGGTATATAAATTACAAGGTTTATATTTGCTGTTTTTCCTAATGTTAACTTTGACTGACATGTCAAATTAAAAGCAAGAGGGAAAAAAAAAAAAAAACTGCATCAGATCAAGAAACATGCAAGGAAGTATAATTTCTAACTACAAAACACAAGACCTTCACACTTCAAACAATCCAAACAGGTTTTCTTTTAATGATTAGGTTTAATTTTTTCTCCCCTTTATACTAGAGATGCATAGAAAACTACTGTAGTATTTGGAAATAATTCAGTAAGCTGAGTATCTCCTTTTTTCACAACTTCAGTAACACTGGGGATGTTTTAGGTTTCCTACTGTTAATGTTCGGTGCTAGAAATACAGAAGAAAATGAAAGCAGGTTGAAAATTCTGGTTTGAAACCAATGTAGAAACCAAAGATTTTTTTATTTCTCAGGACATGGCACTGAAATTGGCCTGAGTACACTTGTAATGGCACTTGCAGCCTGGTGCAGGTAAACAAATAGAAAGCAGCTTTCCATTAAAGAAGAGAGATGCTTCAGAGAGCTTGGGTCTCCCCAGAGCAGCTGCTCTATCTAAGATCCAAATAGGCCATTTAAGCCCTGATCCCACAATGAGAACTATTGGGTCAGAATGTTCCTATCCAGGGATTAAGTTGTGACCTGATAAAAGTGAAAAACTGGGATTTATATATATATACACATAAAACATGTTTTCAGCACATGAATATTTCAGAGGATATTTTTCCTGCCTTGCTCTTTATATTTGATACAAAAGTCTTCAACTTTTGCTCATTACAATTCAGCTGATTTTTGCTTCCATAGTTCAGCTCTTTTTTTTTTCTTTTTTTTTTCATTCAGATAGTTTAATTTACCTACTCTTTTATACAAACAGCTACTGTGTTTATGGACACTGAAATGTTTTTCTATATGTCAGATGAGCTTTTTAAAAGTATTATACTCCGCAGGCACACAGGGGATAATGTTTAAACATAGCTTTTCCCTGCCTAGCCTTGAAGTCAATTGAATTTTGAATCTCCTACCAGCTTAAAAAAAAAAATGTTGATTATGGAACATTTTGAATAGGTTTGGAACATAATTATATCGCTGTCTATTTCTGTCTGTTACCAGAAGCATCCCAAAGTAACCAGCTCCACACTGTTCTTTGAAGGAGATTATCAGATAGAAAATTGCTAAATATTTCTAACTTCCTGAATAATATTTTGACTAGCAGAAAGTATCACTCTGGAAGACTACATTAATTGGAATATGATCTTTTCTCATTAGTGAAGCTGAAAAAAAGGTCGACTTGTGGTTGGAAAGGCAACAACTATCCAACAACCGAGGAGAAGCTGAGGAAAGCCAGGCAGAGGCTGACTCAAGGCTCGCCTTTGGTCTTGGCAGGGTTAATGCTGGTGGGAGGGATGGCGGGAAGGTGCCCGTCCACCACCCCTGGCCCTGCCTGGCTCTGCATGCCTTGCTCTTCTTTGGTGGCAGGAGCGGCTAGCTTCACTCCTCAAAGCTTTTGCATGGGCTGTGGGGCCACTGCTGGTTTTTGCCATCCCCAGCTGCCTGCTGCTTTAGGAAGGATCTACAGTTGTCTTCACTATAGCTTTTGGCTATGATGGCTAAACCGCAGTTAATAACCACTGCGATGCCACCAGGAGTGTAAATACCCGTAATCTGTGCAGCCAGCTTTCTAAGATGCCTCAGATTTGTTTAGTGTGGGGGTTAAGAAAAGGCTGGATCAAAGTTGTAATTTTGCCTGTTTTCCTACTCCTGCTACTTCAGTAATACCTTAGCCTTTTCCTACTGAAGAAAATAGGAATTTATATTCCTTGCAGCTTTAGTTCTTTCCTTTTCATTGTGAGAAGAACTAACTTTTAATGTTTTCAGTGAGTCTGTAAAATATTTTCCAAGTCTGTTAATTTCACAACTGTACTATTTCCAGTTGCAAAGTCATCAATCTCAATTCTGTGACCGCTTTTGGCTTGCTCATTTTTTTTTCTTTTGCCTTTTGTAGCTTCAAATTCACTCTTTTATTGCTGAAAAACCCTAGTATTTTTATTCCTGTTCTAAATCTGGCTGTTTCCAAATCCCCAGGGTTCCAAGTCAATATGTTTGGTAATGACTTCATACAAAGGAAAAGCAAAAAAAGCCAATTTGTGTTTTCCATTGCTGTGATAAATGCATATCTGATTTCAGCTGGTCTTGGCTTGTTGGGTGACACTGTGGTCTGAAGAGGAAACCATGTTATGAAGAGTACTCTGACAACCCTTTTTTTGTTGTTGTTTAATTTTCAGTGCTTAGGTGACTGAACCTCCACATTTCAAAGCAAAGGTCAGAGATCCAGGTGTAAAACAGAAACAGTGGATTGCTTTAAATCTGAAATTAGGAAAAGGCCCTTATAGGAAGCACTGCATAAAATCCCACAAAGGAAGGCCATTCTCCTAAAGGGAAAACACAAGTTGACAGACTGAAAAAGCATTTTAAAATAACGAGCAGAAATAATGAAATCAACACTTTCCTTGGGAAAAGACCAGATTTTATCAGGATTTTTTGTTATGAGAATTGTTGTTCATATACAGTTTGTTGCACACCTTCAGTCAGAGTTATTGGTGTCTGAATTTTGCGATGATGCTGTCATTTTCCCCTGTTTCTTGACACAACTGTTTTCTCCAGGAGGCAAGTGATTACAAAGAGAACGGCCTTTCTCATCTTCCCCTTTTCTTGTAGTTGTAATTTAAAAATTAGTATCAATTTCTGCCTTCTTAGGAGTTTTTGTGGAATCATACCTGAGCAAATGAGCTTAAGCAGAACGTATGTATGGTCACAAAATTGAAAAAAAAGAAGCAAAGCTCCCAACCTTCATCTCACTGCCACTGAAACCATCAGCAATCAAGTTTTCTGTATCAAGATCCTCTTATCGCTTGCATGTTAAACTGCATAGCTAGACACACTAGTTTGGGGGCAAATCTCTAATTCAGTGCAAATTTTGCATTCAGTGCTTACTGCAACAGCCGAATCACCAGGAGTTTGACCTGAGCTGGCTGGCATGCAGCAAGCTCATGGATCTCTGCACCACAATGCAGTCACACAAAAGTGACATTAATGTAGATGTACTTAAGTAATAATATAATTCCAAGTAGTGTCCTCAGAGGATGAATTGTACTGAGAGCCAGTACACTGATGCTAAATTGAGCACTAAATTGAAGGCTTAAAAATGAGGAAGCTAGTAAAAAAGATGTTAAGGTGAAAAGTGAGGAAATTAAAGTGTTGCAGCTCAGCATGGGGGCTACTTAAACATCCCATAAAAAGAGTAATAAATGACTTCCCCTAGGAGGGAAAAAAAAAAAAAAAAAAGGAGCAACTCAAGGAGTAGGACTGCAAATTAATAGGTATAGGTAAAGGCTAAATTCTGGAAAATCTGAACATGTCTCTTTCAGGAAGGGAAGAAATCACTCCCTGATTACAATTAATGCAGGTAAACATAAGACAGAAATGCAGGAGTACTAGAAGACATTTTGCAAAACAAATAGCCCAAAGGCTATAAATAAACAACAAAGTATTTTTTAAATCTACCAAAAGCAGGAAGGCTGCTAAAGCAGACAGAGACAGAGTCAGCTAAAGGACAAAGAACTACAAGATGGGGTAGAATAGAAAACAGCTGTGTAGTAGCTGTCCTGGCTGCTTCTCCTGGCCACGCTCTTTCCTGGCCTGGTGTCCCCTGCTCTAAATATTTCTCTTTCTTGCCACAGGCCTTCTCATGTTTTTTTTTTTTTTAATCCTATTTTTGATTGGTCTGCAGACTTCCTTCCATCACAAGACACAGTCAATGACTTGTGCTTCCAGCTACCCCCTGGAGAAAGAGATATTTCCCCAGGATTATTTAAGTCTAGCAACATTTTGAAAATGGAATGCCTGTAAAATCCCAGAACCAAAAGATCCTTCGGGAATTTAATCTCTATAAATGTTTTGTCAACATTTTCTTTTACCTCTTCTGTGACTTATATTGCAATGATTGAAATGTGGGAGCATATGGTGTAACATAAGATATTAAAATGATAAAGAATACACAAAGCATCCTTGCAACAGCTTTGTGCATCTGCTTCAGTATCTTGGCTAAATTCCAACACGCATTATTAGATTCCTAAATTCCCTACTCTTTTAATTGTCTCTGTGATAGGGTCGAGTTACACCTCTTCTAGTGTCCTGTGCATCTGTGCCTCAGTTTCCCAGCTGTAGCATCCTCTGATTAAAGAGCTGATTTAAGATTAACCCTCAAGCCAAACATACAAATTTTTCTGTATGAAAATGGTCCTTGAGTCTTTTAGTCTTTTTGGCCTCACTTCTGGGTTGTTGGTACTCTGCTGGTGTCTTTGGAAGGATGAAGTGGGTATTTCTTTCAACTCTCCCAAGTAACTGAAGTCCTAAACAGTGAGAGCTCTGCAAAGTTAGAGCCTAGAAGAGTAAGGTACACTGAGAGAGCCTGCTGTCTTAAATGATGTGTTGCTAGCAGCTCATTCCTCCCTAAGCTTGGCTAAGCAGAAAATTCCCTGCTGCATGTGTGTAACACTTCACAAAGGACCTGTGTGCTCTATATAATGAGGAAAAATGCAATGCTGTACTGACTAAATGGTGTTCTTGTTTATAATCTCTTCAGGACTGAAGCTGTACTGTAGGACTGTAGAGGTTTCCTATGAAATTAGCAACATCCGTGTGGAATTATCCCAGCTGTGCCACCCTATGTAGTTCAGGTCTGACAATTTGGAAAGGAAAGAGAAAAGAGGACCCATTGCTCTTTTAGATGGTTTAGATCTATATGATTAATGTTCACCAACATTTTGGTATTGCAAAAATATTTGTCAAATTTGGAAGGAAACTGTAAATCAATGTAAATTTATGGTGTGTAACTAGCATTTTTCTACTTGGTTCATTGATAAATTCAGGACTGTTTGGTATTTAATAATTAGAATGCTGCCTTTAAGTATCTTCTTTGCCTTATGCTTTGTGATATTATTTTGGGCACTGAAAGCAGTGAAGCATTGTTAGTTAACAAAGAAAACTGTTTTTGTAGATGAGGTAACTACTGTGTTATATACATATATGTTCTATGTTGCGCTATATTTAACAGGAGAGATGGATTTGGGGATGAATGAAGTAGTAAAAATGATGATAATCAATGATAGACTTCAAGTAAATATGAAAATGGCATATAGAATCTTTTCTCTTGCACAAATGGCAAAATAAGCTGTGGCTTTGAAGTGTAGCTTAAGGGAATGGCTGGTAAAAAAAACTGCTGAAAAAAGTTAACGGTGTGTGCCAACAGTAACTGGCTGTGTTTGTTTTGATTTCTGTTAAAAGTCATTTTAAATTTGAAAAGTAAAAATTTAATTAGGGATTTTGATAGCATATGAAGCAAAACCTTTAGAATTTCCAGAGCCCTTGAGAAAAGTTGAGATTTTTATTACAAAGCATGTGTTTTAATAGCTTGAAATAATAACAAGTCTAACAGTGTGTGCATATTCGTGTGAGAGAGAGAGATCCAGGGAAGCAAGGGTACGAGGAAGGGAACTTTCAATAACTCAGCAGTCATATAAAAACAAACAATAATCAGAGTGAGTTAAAATTTCACAACAGGAAATGTAGACAGCCAAATCGTACTCCTTGTGCACCACTAAAGTAACCACACTGTGCTCTGGGGAGTCCTGGGGGCAAAGACTCTTCCCACCCAGATGTTCCACAGCTGCAGCAGTGTAGACAGAAAACGTTGAGGAAAACACAGTTATGTGGGGAAGGTGCTCAGCTGAGATTTGCAAAGCCACAGAAGGAAGATGCTCAGAACCATTAACTGGCATTCAAACCAAGGTGACCTGAAAAGGCCCAGGCTTATCTGATAGTTTTTGCTCTGTAACAAGTCTGTAATATGACTGAGAGCGGTCAGGAGGTAACGTGCCAAGTCTTTCTTTCAGCCTGCTTCTTGTCCAGAGTGGTAATATAATCCCACATCTTGATTTTTTCCTAAATAAATACAGCTTTAAATAAAGCTAGACCATACACCACATTTCATCAAGAGTGTTTGAAAATATGTTGCAGCGTCATTGGTATAAGGAAAAAATATTTAGTTGTGCTTGTAATAGGTACACAGAATGGAAATGTTTATCTGTGCTTATTATGCTACAGGATAGTTACGCCTTCCCTCTTCCCTCCCCTATCTCCTGTGAGATTGCTAATGTAGACTGGGCAGCTCTGAACACCCACGATAGAAGGGTTTTTTATTTATTTTTTTATATAGATCAATTTAGTGTGGCATAGCTAAAATAACTGCTAATAAAAAAGAGAAAGAAGCATTTATAGGAAGCACTTCTCTTTCCTCAGGTCCTTTGTCTAATGCATTGGTGATTATAGCTGCTAACAAATCACTGGAGTATTTCTTCTGTATATATTATTTATAGGCTTGAATTTTCTCATAGAATTGATCAGTTCTGAGCTCTAGCAAATCTTAAGACAAGGGAAAAAGAGTTATAGTGAGAATAAAGATCACAAAGGAAATAGGTGGCAGAAGGGTATCCTAGAGAGGAAGGCACAACGTCAAGAGGCAGGCCACATGAGTTATGTTTATAGCTTGGGCATAGCTTTTCTGTTTCATCTCCCGTGCATCTTCTTGGTAGGTCTGTCTTATTCACATAGATGCAAATTTGTCATCTCCTACGCTATGCGGATCGTGTGTGGATCCTGATGGGAGCACCTCAGCCTCAGTACTTGGTTCTGCGCCAGTATAAATGATGAAGTCGTACCTGTGAGTTTGCAGCCTGAAACTACGTACCCTCAGGGATGCCAGCCTTGGGGCGGGGGTGGAAAAATAGTGATATCTCTATAGGTTGTACTTGAAAACCTGGAAGTCTGTGCTTGTTTCTCACACTGAACTTTCAGCAGAGCAGTTTGGAGAAATTTAAAACCCTAGTGTGTAAAAGTGAGGCTCCTGAATCCCTCCACCATCTAAATTATGAGTTGGGCTCTCCAAGAAGAAAAGGTCATGTTCCAGCAAGTGCTTTTCCTTCTCAGTTCCATGGAGCCACAGGTCATCAGTGTCTCAGAAACTCATGCTACTTATGATCAAGTAAAAAATGTTGGCTGCAAAGCAAATGAAACATTTCTAAGCACTTTACATTCTTTGTGTCACATTCTCACTCTCTTCACTATTTTTTTCACGGGATCAGAGCTAATGAACTTTTCCAGCTTGAGATTTTCTACCTGCACCTCCTCCTTCACCATCCCCCTTACTTCTACCATGAGACGGTATGGCTAAACGCAGCCAGACCTTTGAGAGGACAAAAAGCATGGACCAAACAGGTAGAATTTGATCTGAGAGATTACACACAACATGAGAGACAGAGAGGGCTTTTTGAGACTTTCTGACTGAGGAGGTGATCCATCTGGAAGCCATTGTAAAGTGAATGTTGGTGAGAATTGGCTGCTCTTTGCCTTCATGGTGTTTCCTAACTTACAATCTACGCTACAAACTTGAGGATACTTGTGGGATCCCAGAGTCATTTGGGCAAATGTTCAAAAATAAACACATTTTTACCAATGCTGCGAGTGCTTTTCTGCAGATTTCAAAACCATTTCTCAGCCTTACATTGTAAAAAAGTTCTGATAATTTATGTTACCCATATGTTTTAAAATTCAACAGCTTTTACTACCCATAAATTTAATAGAATTAAACACCTGCTGGCTCAGAGTAGCAGTTCTTGCCAAAAAGAAAAGCAGGAGCAGAGAGATACACTACTAATATGCTCTATTCCTTACAAGCAGAGTCAGGGCTGTGAGCTGAAGCCCAGCACAGTACTACCCCATACAGAGCAAGTTTTTCTGCCTCTCTGCTTCAGAGTAGAGGACTCTTAACAACTCTTGGCTGAGTTAAAAAGGTATTTTGGAAAGTGAGGAAATACTTTTCTTATGCTCTTACTGATACTGAAAGCCATGGAAGCATATATGATGGAACATCCAACTCTGTGGACTAGCTCTTTGCTGAGTGAAGGGCACTTACACCGTTGAGGGCTGCTCCTGGGGTGCCGGAGGAGCAGGAATGTTCTGGCTGCAATAGATGGGCACCACAGAGGTGATGAGCTTTGAAAGGACTGATCACAAAATATTTCAGTGATTTTAGGCTGAAAGGAAAAGTAAAATGCTTGAACAGTTGAATGAATTTGGAAGTCATTTGAGAGTGGTTTTGGAAGTGATACTTGTAAGCTAAAAAGAGAGCAAATAACTGAGTAGAAAATGGGCTTGACTGAATACAGCAAATAAGAGTACTCATTAATGTCCTTCCAAAGAAAATCTTCAGCTTGGCGTCACCAGTTTTACAAGTCCTTTATGTTCCTTTTAATGAACATTTGAGTGGATTTTTATTTATAACCAAATTGTTGGAAATAAAGAGCACAAACAAGGCTTCAGAGCAGGGTGAGTGCCACCAGATTGCTGTGGGTGAGTGGCTAATGAAGAAATTGAGCATCTTAAGAAGATATAAAAAAAGAAAGAAGGATTCTATGACTGATGGCCTGGTGAATGTGTGTGAGAAAAGACAGCAGCTGCTGTGGCAAATTTTGGACACTGGCAGCCAGGGAGCAGAGCAGGCTTTTTGGAGCAATTTTTGTAGGCATTGCTGTGCTATTTTGCAGGAATGACATTAGACCTAGCACTCAGGCCGTTTGCAAGACAGAATTAATAAATAAAATGAATAGAAATGTTTAGAACCAAAGCTCTGACAGAACAAGCTGTCTTCTCTGTTGGATGGCTGTGAAACTGTAACAACCAACAAACTGCAAGTTTCAGCCCCTGCAAACAGCTTCGAGCGTGCTTGTGGTCACCTCCTGCTCCCAACAGGGCGTAATATATAGAGCCAAGCTCTTTCATACTTCTCTCCCTGAAGAAGGACTAAACAGAAATAGCACCACTTTTAGGAACAGTTGATAAACAAATCAGTGGGAATCACACACCTCAAACCTAGCAATTTATGTGAATGATTTTTTTTCAATATATTTTATGCTGGTCTTGTGTTTGTATGTCTATAAATATTGTATCTTTGTTTAATTTGTGTACAGGAATAGTTTTGAGGTTTTTGTTTCAAGAAAAATCTCCAGATAGAAACTATAATAATAATGTTTCACAAATAGAAGTCAGTTTACTTGAGGTTTTTACTCCAGGAACAAACCAATAATGTACCTCAGACTCCAAAGGGAAATGTATTGTTAATGGAAAAATTGTCTTCATCCCCTCTTTCTATTTAAGGCAGCCTTTTCTGTCAGTTTATCATGAACTCATAAAGGTCTAATGCAATACGGATTAGAAAGTATAAAAGTAGAACAACAGCAAGAACTCCAGATGTTCATTAGTTGAGTGGCTATTGTAAAAGGTCACTGAGGAACTTCATCTGTTTTGTTCCTGCAAAGCTTTCCAGCCATTAAATAATTTTCAAGGGACTCATATCAGCAGAATCTATTGTTTTGTAAGACCTTTCCTTTTGAACACTGTGGGCTAAATTTGCCACTGGCATCAGATAAACAGTTCACTGCAGTTGTACCCACTTACACTAGTGGCAAATTTAGCCTTCTGCCATTGCAAGCTCATACTGCAAAGGCTAGTCAGGTGACATGACAGATTGAGGCCTTAAAATTTTATTGCCCTATCTCTAGAAAGGTAAGTAATGGTCAATTTTGCATTGCTGTAACATTGTTAAAAGTAAATCAGGTTTTTGGATTGTATTTCATGCTTACATTTTTAATAAAGTGTATCAAGTAACAGCCTTAAAGCCACACTTACAGGATTTAATTTTCCACTTTATATAGAGAAAAGCATTTTTTTTCTCTGAACAAGGTGCATTTATGCTTGCATTTGCAGTGAGCTTTAGCTTAAAACCTTCTCTTGTTTTCTGTTGTGCTGTATGCTATGGAGAAGCACTACATATGCAGAGAGAGAAATCCAAGGTTATCTTGTTCAGAATGTCAGAATAGCTTTAGTCACAGTTAAGTAAGAGGCTTATTTCTTTGGTTGGTTGGTTCTGTCCATTTGCTTGTGTAGGTTTAGAGGGGTTTCTGTCAGCTTAAGCAGATGAATAAATACTCCTCTGGGTCACCTGAAGATAATCCTTTGCTCCCTTTCTCCAAGTCTACTTCTATTTCTCTCCTCCTGCCCTCACCATCAGTTCCTTACTACTCTACTAACCTTGTCCCTATTATTCGCATAGTTGCTTATGCGAATATGCGATAGGTGTACAAAGGACATTTTCTATGTGCACTTTACGGACAGTTTCTTATAGGGGACAATATGTATTTTATAATTTTGATTCATCAAAGCAGTTTAAGCATATGAATCATAGCATAGCTCTTAGTAAGTACACAAAGGAAGACTACATATTGTAAAGTTCAGCTACTTCGGTAGTTGTTTCCTTTCCATTTCTGAAGCTGCCCGTTCTGTTTAAGGTTAGTGAAGCTCTTATTTGTAAAATCACATAGACAAAAGTGTTTTGCTTGCTACACCAGTGTATAGTCTTCAAATGCAAACCCTTCCAGAAATAGGAAGAATTCAGTAATTATCCTTGTCTCTTGATAGTAGCAAGTTCTAAAAGCAATCCTAAAGTACATTCTATGAATATGCCTCTTTCTCTTTCTACATATATATTTTATATTTATATATGTGTGCATACATATATCTAAAATTTTATTCTACCGATATGTCATTGTATAAGCATTTTCAGTATGCCATAAGCCCAAATAATGCTAAATTCTTGGATACTTTTTTTGTAAAGCGAATAATCAGTCACATAAAGAATTGAGAGAGCACTGTCTTTTACTCATTTGCATTCTTGCTGGCTTACTCAATTTCTTATGGTATCTGTTTTTAAGAACTGTATATTGAACTTTCTAACCTTTGCTTCAGATAGATAGTTTTTTAACTCAGCTTAAAACATGATCTTCTGTTACACCTAACTGCTATTTTTTTTGTTAATTGTTTTGAAATATGCAGTGCGCTTAGGCATAATCTTCCCTTGGTCTTTGATATCACCAATGACAACACCATTGTCAGAGGCCAAATTCATTCTTTGATTACAATGACAGGCAGAGGTATATACCTTGAGGAAAAAGTAGTTTTGGATATCTCAGGACTTTTGGGTACCTTTCATTGTGTATGTATTCAAAAGAGAGACTGTTCAGCTAACAGAGGAAGCTAGAAAATATACATTGAGCCATATCCCTTTCCCTCAAAACAGTTGTACTAGACCCCATTTGTGTCAGTAGAAGATCTTGTCCATAACATGAGGTTATTACCTAGCTCAGGTGGATCAATTTCACACTTCTCTTTGTAATGTAATGAAATTGCAGTCCTGACAAGAAGGCCTATGTTGGAAAGCATAGACATGAAACTTAATCAATAACTGCATTATTATAAATTATTTCCTAATTAGGGGTATATGTTTATGCAGATAAGTAGAATGGAGTTGCATGGAGCTGGCTTCTAGTTTTAAGACTCTTGGTAGCATAACTAATTTAATCCTAAGTAAAATTCTCAAATTAGTTGTCAATTTACAACTTTTGCTTACCTATATTCAAACATTTAAGACATCAGTTACCTGTTTAGGGACCCTTATAATCCTCACTGATCTTGGAAGGAAATGTGAGTTCATTGCACTCTCAAAACAAAAACAAAAAACCCCAGAACTTTTCAAAAGCAGAAAATCTGTTTCATGTTGTGTGTGCCACCCTAAAGGTATAAAAATGGCATATTAGTGAAAACTTGGAGTAGGTAGCTGCTGGTAGTAAGCAATTCTTGGTAGATTTGCAATGTCTCCCATTCAAAGGATTTAGAATTACCAGGAGAAGGAACTACCAGAAAAAAAGAGCATTTCCAAGACTCACAGGTATGTTATCCCTAAATGAGGCTCTTTATTGTATGAACTAGTGCCAACGCTCTAATGGCAAAAATCTGGAGAGAACATCAACACTCTCATGTAGTACATAGGATTTGTGAAGCTAAGTGAACATTTAGAAAGGATTATTTTTTCTTTTTTGATCATCTTGTTTGTCTGGTTGATTTATTCTCTTGCCCTCCTTACACAGTCTACACTTTAATCTCTTTCTGGTTTATGGGAACTATAAAAAGTCTTTTACAATGAGAGATTTACTTTATTTGAATGCAAATTAAAACTATTATCTTTCAGTTACAGGCCAAAGATTGCAAAATAATACTTGTTTATAACTTGAAAAACTAATCTTTTTTTCTTCCCCACAATGTCATGTAAAGTGTTCAGCTAAAATAGAAATGTACAGTTTTTGCCATGTATTTTACATGTTAATTGGCTGAAGAAGATAATGAGACAAAGGGAGAGACTTAGATCTGAATGATATGAAACTATAATATCCTTTGCTGATGATGACTGTACATAAAAGCACAATCTTTGGCTGAGCCTCTTTGTGGCAGTTCTACTGAAATCAAAGAATCTAGACCAGTATGTGTCCACTGATAGTGTGGCTCATATTTTTAAAGACCGTGATTACAAGGAGACAAAAGTAGTATGAAAACCTCAGAATATCTGGAAAATCTATCAAGTGAGGGAGAAAAAGAAGAACATATGTTACCTTTACATATTCATGACAATAAAGATTATATTTTGAAGGGAGCGAAAAAAACAAAAGGCCATTTCCAGAATGCTGACGCTGATCTTACGTGGGTATTCTGTCTATAAGAAATTGCTGATGCTAGATTTGGACCCTAATGACCCAGCAAATGGATATGTGTTATGCTCATGCGCAGTTCTTGAAAAGCATGTAGTAAATTACTCTATGTCACATAATATCTGCCTTAGAATAATGGGACTCAAGTTTTTTTTATGAAGGCTTTTTAGGTTTCGCAGGATGTACATGGAGTTTTAGGGACTGTTTTTGAAAACAAAAACAAACAAAACCCCCCAACTCTTTTGTACCTGACTTATAAATCTTAATGTGGACCCATACTAAACTGTCTTGTCATTCTCAACACCAGCAGGTTTTACTTTTCTTTTGCACTGCTAGTGGGAGGACTCAGATGCAGAAGAAAGACTTGCTACACAGAATAGTGATGTATAAACAATAACATTACATCTATTTATCATTTATTGATTGTCTTTTATGAAGACAAAAATTTTCTAAATTGTTCCTAGAAGACTTGCCATCACACATGGAACAGGTTATGGTATAAGGGATTTTGAAGGCACAAGGCACTAAGGCAGAAGAGTGGACAGAAGCCTCAGGCTAGTTTTGTTTCTATTTAGACATAATAGTCCATTGTAAGGACTAAGGACTACAAGGACTACATTATCAGTAGTCTCCTAAAACAGCAATTCCTGTGAGGTGCATCACTCCCTAATACTGAAGTTCAACAGCAGCATGTCCTGCAGCTTCTTCCGAGGGTCTGAGCAGCTCTCAGCTAACTAATAGGATGGTAGGACCACCACAGTGGTGCTTGACCTAAGCAACAAGTTCTAAACCAGTGCTGTCACATTTCCCTTCATTGTTCACTATCTCTCAAGGAAAAAAAAAAAAAAAAAAAGCTGGTTCCACCTGTGACATGAACTCCCAAATATTCACTGAGCATATGTTTATGGATCTGACCTAAGTAATTTCATGAATATATTATAGCATGTGAATGCCAGAACCAATAGTAAGAATCCAACTTCAGAGTCTCAAGTCCTGCCTTATTCCTGAAGGGAATTGTTTCTTGCTTACTCTTGCCATGTCTTTTTGAAAAAAAAAAGAAAAAATTGTTCTCTAAGTAATTTTCTTCTAACTTTCTTCTTCAGGTCACTAAATTGACTGTGAAGGGCCTGTCCTCCAGAGTGGAACCACACTCCTTTTCTGCTGGAGATGAAACTATCTCTGTGCTTCAGTCTTACTGCGTGGACTCTATAGAAGGACTGGAGGGCAGTTAGCACAGAACATTCCACTTTTTGCTAGGTCAAAACTTTCTGCATTTTTTTGGACTGCATTTGCTAACTTCATTCATGGAGCATTAAGGTTGTTGGTGAAAAAGTCAAATCAGAAATTGCAAAAAGAAATTCTGAATACACCATCTCCTTTCTTGTTGTCCTGATCCTGCCCTTTTTCCTAAAGTTAATCACAAATAATATTTAAACTGAAAGTATATAGAGTTTTTATTTGCAGAAAAAATTCTATAGTGAAAGCATAATGATTCTCAGTGCATCTTGGAATACACAGAAGTCTATTCCAGAAGATTATTCTTTTCTTGTGAAAAATTATCTTGCTAAAAAATAAGTTTTCATGACCAAAATTCACAAGAAAAGTCAATTTTGCTGATAATTTTAAAGTATTCTAACAGGAAATTTAGAAGAAAATATGTTGATTTATACTTTCACTTGAAAATGAATAAGTCTGTACAGATTTAAAGTGTCACTTAATGATACTATTTTAAAATACCAGAAATTGCGTTCAGTGGAAATGTTGATTCAGTGTTAACAAAAAAAGTTTTAATTTGTAGGAATCTTCTGTGCGCAAATTGACCTTTTTCTGAAAAATATCTAAGATTTTTCATGTAAAATTTCTTATTGAAAGAACTGTGGTTTGTAAATCATTTCTGCTGGAGATTTTCTTGATCGCTGCTTTACAGACACTCATGTCATTCTTTAATAACTTGAGGAGGCAGACTGGGGAAATAGAGATACAATCTTAAAATATTGTTTCTGCTAGTGCCATGAGGAGTTGCTTGGTTCATTTTGACTGACATACTTTTATGCTCTGTTTCGAAACACTTTAATTTGGAGTTTGAACTGTAAAGTAACAGGACTAAAGGAATTTCCCTTCTATTTTTTACTGCTTCCCAAACTAATTCATATGGGTAAAGATCTTAAAATCCGGCGCCAGTGTGTGGCTTTACTAATAGTATCTGTGCGATCATGTCATTCTGAGAAAAGCATGTTTCAAATAAAAAGGAAATATCAACCTTGAGTTTTTTTTTATTAAATCTCTTTTTTTTTTTTTTCGTGTCTTCAAGTTCAGCTTTGCTGACCACTTCCTCTGTCTGGTTTATTTTTATTAGAAATGAGCCGATTCATTAACTGTGCAACTTGGTGGTCAGGCAGTGACTGGATATGTCCAATAATGGGTAATAGTTGTATTTTTCATTGGGAGACCAATGTTTGCTTTGGAGATGGCCTGGGGAACAGATGTAATCTGAGACAGCTCTGTGTTTACTTCTTGTTTCACTGATAGGCTGAGCATGTTTGAAACCAGTGAGAAAGAAAAATAAACATTTCATAAGAAAGTACCTGCACACACTCACTCTTTCCCCAGACTGCTTCCTTGGGCTCCGGCCAGAAACTCCACAGATATGACTGTACATACATGTGCACATGCGCACACACACGCACATGCACACACATATATAAATTCCATGATTTATGCAGGTCCCAGCTGATACTGTGTGTACATAAAACACCTGATGAATCACTCATTGTCTCAATGTCTCAATGTCTACCACTCTGAAAGCCTTCCTGACATGCAGTAGGAATCATTCTTTTTCTTTCCGGCTTGTGCCTTATTTCTTCTCTTTCCTGAAGCAGTCACTTCTGACACGGATATTCATTGGTAGTCAAGGTCATTTGAAGTATTGCTGCACAGGTGACTCAGATGAAATAAAACAATTTGAGGAACAAGAACAGAAATATTACAATGCTACAGACACAATGTTGAAATATTGAGATTCCTGTCTGTGTTTTTTTCAGTATTATTTTCCATGTCAAAATGACTGAATTTCAGACTGCAGTTTGCATGCAGGCAATAAGAAGCACTAATCTTTGGTAGAGAAGGAGAAAGTGGGTGGGGTCTGACAGCAATTCATATTGCCACTTTCCTTAAGTTATTTCATGACTCTTCAGTTGTCTCTTTTGCCAAGCACTCTTACTGTGGCAACAGCATAAAACATTGATCCAAGCTTTGCACTGTTGCCAGAGTATATACTTTAGTTAAAACTTACTTGTTAGAAATTGCTGTAAAGTTACATTATTTGAGTCCTTCTCTATTGGTCCTTGATGGCTATTCAGTAAAGCAGTCAGTACGTTTCTTTCTTGTGGTTGTAGTAGATACTGGTCTTATTATTTAATATGTCATACATGCAAAGAGAAGGAGTGACTTGTCATGAGGGCTGTTCAAAGTCTATAGGGTTAGTTTGTGAAATGGTTTTTGAAATTAAACTCTTCAATGAGTCTGCAGTTGGTAACAAACTGCATTTTTAAGAGAAAACTTCCCAGGAGCATTAGTTTCTACTAGTGCAAGGTAGAGTGAGATGAAAGGAGAAAAACCATCTCAAAGGACAGTAATTCATCCTAAATTATAGCCAGGTAGATAAAACTGTGAAAGACCAACCTGTCGCTGGATCCCTCGGTGGCACTCCTGAGTTGTTTTCAGATCCCAAATTGGAGAGATGATAATGGGTTTACTGGAGAAATAGGCAAGAGATGTTGCTGAGTAAGCACTTGTTATTCTAGTTATCAAACTTCCACATTATTTTGATGTGAAACTAGCGTATACTGTATTCTGGGCATGACTGGTGGAGAGTAGGTTGCAGACCTGATCATCTTTGAATCCAATATTCACTTCAAGTGGCATACATTAGAGATCCTATTTTGTGGGGTCAAGTCATGTCAGCTTGAGGTAAAAAGAGTGCATAACACTGTAATTCTTCTTTGCTTTTTTTCTTTCTTTGGGAATCTCACACATCTCAGGCTCACTACATGTTGGCACAGGGGGTATGCTTTTGGCACAGTGTGCTGTTTTGGCACAATATAAGTGCTTTTGTGATGAGCTGTTTGTTAACGAAGCTTTTATGGAGATACTGTATGTGTTTGTGAGATCAATACCAGGTTTGATGTGGCATGCACTGACCATGGAAACATGAAAACTAAGCATTGTAGAGGTACTTCAGTGCATGGAACTGCAGTTTGTATTTTCTTCCATAGCCTGAGAAACAAATTAACAGAGTAGATAAAATCATTGCAGATGACCTGGAAGAGTAGAGGAGATTGGAAGCATGTCTGCTAGACTGCCGGTCTACTATCAAGCAATTTTCAGCCAATGACACATAAGTTTTTGCCTTTTAATCCTCTTCTATTGTTGAAATTTTCTGTGTTTTACAAGAAAGCATACCTAATAGATTACTTTCATATGTTACAGTCTTTCTCGTATTCAGTTTGATTGACTGGTCTTTTGTCATGTTAACATGACTGACTGATCTTTGCAAAATAGCAGTGCTTCCAGTGGACACAAATTTACTTGTGGAAATAAGCTGATTCTTGAATAACAACCTCCTCTTCACATTTCCTTAAGACGAAAATTGAACGTAAAAAAATTATATTCAGATAAATGTTTTGTTCTGAAGCCATCTGAACCCTAAGTTCCCTCTGTCAACTCTGTTGTACTGGGGATTACAGATGGAGCAAACAGTCTTCTTTTGAGGCTTGTCAGTATTCAGATGATATTTGATAATTTTATGGCCTTACCTTCTAAGAAGACTTTCTAGGCAAAAAATTGCCTCATGTCATATATGAAATCATTGTCAGATTTAGATTGGGAAACAATAAATGAAACAACTTCAGCAAAAAAATGAAAGAATACAATGAAACAGAGTCCAGGTGATAATTGTAATAATTACAATAATTAAATAAATGCACAGTGCAGCATAATATTAAATTGCAGCTGCACTTCTTTACAGATAAGTTTTTGTCAGTTTCAATTTAAAACCAAGGTCAAATTTGTGCACTGACTTACATCCCAAGTGGTTTCATTAAATCCAGAATGGTTCCATGGCATGTAACTTGGCACTGAAATTAATTTTCAGTACATGGTTTTATTGTTCAGGTGCAAAATACTGCACTGGCTTGCATACATCTAAAGGTTATTATATCTTAGATTATATTTCTTTGTTTCAAAATTTAGGAGATCAACTAAACTGTTAATTTTCTTAATTCCCCTCTGCTCCTTCCCCTTAATTCCTCTTTTATTGAAAACAGGTTCATTAAAAAATACTGATTGTTAGCCTAGAATGAGAACTAAGGTCAGCTGGCAATTTTAGAAAATTAAATCAGACAAATGAATCATATTTGCAAATTGGCTACTTGAGCGTTCATGGATATTTGACGACCTTTTTTTTTTTTTGGTGTGCGAGTCAGTAATAACAATGTGATAGCTTTTATTCCTTCAATGACAGTAGGAATGGAAAGGAAATTCCTTATTTTTTTCTCTCTGCAGAATAGCATGGTGAAAATACTTAAAGTAAAACTGATAAATGTTCTGGCTCAGTAGGTATCTTTCAATTAAGAACTTCTCAATACTTTTCTTGGTGCCAAACAACAGCTTCTAATGTTAGGTATTTACATATGAGAACATTTGGTCCAGGAAGCACCAGCTCTGTTGTTCATACACACATAGGATGAAATAATGCCAGACCATAATGTACATCAACAACAGGTTGGTTTATGTGGTTATGTTCTTCTATATTATTTAAGGTTGTTCTGACCTCTGTTGCTTGTAGTTAAAGGAACTTTTAAAGACTCTTATTATGCTAATAATGATTCTGTATTTGTTCTTTTATTTCTCTACAAGGTTGCTGATATATTATTTAAAAAGGTGAACACCTGAATAATTTCTCACGGTGCTTGGATGCTAAATAGTCAGTTTTGAAATGTGCAGTTAATAATAATAAAAATGTTTTCTGTTTTCATTTAGTTTTTGAACATCAGATGACCTCAACCAACATTCTAGTCTAAAAACCTGCCAAATATAATTTTAAACTTGTCTAAACTTTGTCTGAAGAAATTTTTACAAGAGTAATATGCAGCATTAGTACCTAATGGGTCATAGAACAGCTTGGACTGTAATTCTGTCCAAGAAAAAAAGCTGGACAGTTGAACAAGACAGGATGTATTGCCTCCCTGCTGTTGCACTGCATCCTCAAGAGCAGTACAGTAACATAGAAAAGACACCTGTTAAAAATTTTTAACGACTTGCTCAAGTAATTATTTCAACACTGCTTCCCAGGACTTGGTCCTTCTCTAGCTGAAGTCATCGGGAGCATTGTTCTGTTTTCACTGGTAGCACAGCTGGATGATGAAGGGGATCTTTTAGTTAAGCAACTTTCTGAGGCATTTTGACTGCACATTAAGCACACGTCATATGGAGAATGAAAGAAAGTTTGGAGGACCAAGTAGCTCCTTAGTTAGACAAACTCATCAAGACCATCTCAAGTTGCAGAAGTAGGGTGTAAATACCAGAAAGCTCCCTTTCTTTTGTAATTTCCAGTGCTTTGTGCTTCTAGTTAAATGAATAATGTTGAGGACCTGCACTGCTCCCTTTCATTTTCTATCTGAAACTAAGGAAGACTTCCCTTTTATTTTCTATCTGAAACTAAGGAAGAGATGTTTTTATTTAAAAGCAAGAAAGTAAACTACCCGAATAGTGCAGCATGTGAGGCCTGGTTTGCGGTAGCTTTGATGTTTGGTTTATTCTCGCCCTAACAATACATGGCCATGGTCTCTTTTTCCACGGTGGACATGTTCATGACACCTTTCCTCTGTGTGGACATTTTTTTCCTCTCATTTCTTCATTCTTTAATCTGCCTGTTGATGTTGATGATATGTGAGGGAAGCTGGTATCTTCACACCATTAGCCTTCTGATAGCTTTGGCATGGAAATGACCAACATGTTGAGAAAAGACTGACAAAAGAGCAGATACAAAGAAAGTGTGTTCCCGAGTGTCATTCCTTAGGAAGCCAGAATAAACTTGTATAACTATTTAATATAGATACCAGTTTTTAGTTATTTTATTTGTATGCTGCCACAGAACAAGGCAGCAAGTGAGTCTGACCTCATAGTTGATTCTCTTTTGAGCAGAAGGTTGGACTAGATCCTTTCCAACCTGAACTCAGCTATGATCCTAAGATCTATGATCCTAAGGTCTAATGGTCGATTTCTCTTTCTAATTCCTACTGGTCTTCTTCCTATGTCAAGGGATATGAACTGGTGAAACAGAGTATTTAACAGCCTGACCTGAAATTACTCTCTGACACATGAAAATGTCTCTTTATCTCATGCATTTGGAAGTTGTTCTCACTGCGACTGTAATGGCCCCTTGTCACTTAATTGTATCAATCTGTCTGACAGAACTACATGCTATGGATAGTACCCATCACCCAGCCGCTATCAGACGATTGCTTACATGACTTGTGTTAAGAAAATTGCATTCCTGATTAATGACAAGGAACCTGAACTTGGAGAAGTGATGAGTAATATAGTTGAGGGAATAGCTAGGCAGAAAAAGTGGCAAATTAAGGCACTCAAGAGATTTTTTTCTTTTGACAAAGTTCTTTCTGAAGTCCATGTGTTTGCATTAGTCCTGTTGGGACTGTAGTTCAGCACATTATTTATTCAAAGTTACTTCAGTGGCTGATTGTTATTAATTGGCATCCTGAATTCTTTGCATGTCAAGCTGGACTCCAAATGAAGTTTGTTTTCCAAGGTAATTAAGAGCTCATACTGCAATGAGTGTTGCCTGTTCTATTTTGTATTTTGCTCTTGCAATAACTTTGAAAAACTTGCTCATTTCTTTGAATACCACTAAATCTTTCTGTAAATTTGAAGGAAATATTTAACAGTGTACTAGAAAAGAGAAAGGCATTCCTCAATCCTATTCATGCTTGACTGAAAGAATAACAGAATACAAATCAAAGAATAAAAACGTCTTTTTTCTTTATTCTGCTACTTTATTTGTGTAAGAGTCCTAACCAAAAATAGGATTCAAGTTTGAACAGAGAACATTGTGTTAGGTAATTTAGAACAGAAAATCTGCAGCATAACTTCCTTTCAGAATGTCTTAAAGAGATGTTATTTAGCTCACCACTGTTCTGAAATCTGGTTTCAGATTCTCAATATGTGGCTGCTTAATTACTTTGCCAGCCAGCATCTTCCAATTCTGTTTCTGTGTGCAAGAAAAAATAATGAATTGACAACAGTTGACGCTTTTTTGACTAACTGAATAATTACAAGAATAACTATCTGATAAAAGATTTTCATGTTTTTTTCTGAAAATTTATGTTTTTACAGAATTTACTTTTTTTTTTTTTTAATTGAAAAATTGTAGCCTTGTTCATGTGCTCATGTTTGTGAACTACAAAGCATTTTGTAGTAGGTAAAGCATTTTGATGGGAAGGGCCAGAATAGAGACAGGATAGCTCTCATAAGCACTGCTGTCAGGGAGCTTTAAGTGTCTAGTCCATTTTAAGCAAAATACCACTTTTTCCATAATTATTCTGTCATTACACTTTTGCATGCACTCAGGTGCAAGGCTATCACATGAGTATTTTCTGCCCGGGTTTACAGATTAATTAAACTGATTTCTTCCCACCAGAAAGTACATGAATTTCTCCTCTAGTCTTTGTTTTGGCATTTTTATAAATGCTGCTAAAAATGATAACGAGAAGGAGAATTTTAGTGTTCATAAGATGCTTCTAGCTGGTACTGTTTCTTAACATGCTGAGCTGTGACTTTGCAACTGAGTGCTGTGTCAAAGGTTGCAGAAAAAAATGCAGTGACCTTCTGGCCTTTCCTTACCCATTTCCTGTGAGAGAGCAGCCTTTCAGCGAATGGTGAGTCTCTTGAGGAAAGCTGCTGTGAGCTGGTGTCTAAAACTCCAGTAGGATCTTTCAATGTTAAAATTCGGAGGTGGGAAGTCAGCTTACCCTGTAAGGGTATCGCTTGAGATCAGAAGATTAAGATTCTACTTTTGTTAAATGTTTACTATTTATTAGCTGTGACAGTTTTTATTCTCCCAAGTTGTTAGACAACACACATACATTGCTTGGAAAATATAATGCCTATTTAATAGTTGAAAATGTAGACCTTCCCAGAAATACAAATTACGCATGGTAATATATTATACTAAAAACGTAACAGTGAGCAACTGTGACAACTTCACACACGTATTTTAATATTGGAACCTTCACAGGAAGCACTGGTTGAAAAAGGTGCTACAAAATCTTTAAGAAATGTAATCCTATTTCTTCCTTGTTTTCTTTCACTCTGAGAGCTTTGGCAACTACCTGAAGTGAACATCTCTCTTTAGGTTCTGTTCCAAACCAGTTGCCCTACAACCATCGCTAATAATGTGATGGCACTTGAGGTTCACTAGATTGGTGCTGCAAGCAGTGCTATGAAGCTCCTGACAGCCACTTAACATGTAATCTATTCTTTACATTATAGGGCTCTGAGCTATGCACACCGGGAGAGCTTATTCCTGGTGTCCCTGTTGTGTTATTTACCTCTGCTCTGAGCAGTTAAGTCCACCACAGCCATTTAGTAAATTATCAGTTTTCTTATTGGCCCTAAATTGTGCCTAATTAAAAATCTGACCTCTGCAAAATAGTCCTCTTCCTAAAGAGACAGAACATAAACAGGAAAAATCAGCTAATTGCTGCAAAAAACTGCTTTTGTGGCACTGTAATTGGACCTCAGTGAAATGAATGAACCCACTGGGGATTCCTTAATGAATGTTTAACTGCAAACAGTAGTCGGGCACTTAAGCAGCTAGTCTGATGGTCCCTAATGAAATCAAATAAAATCAAATAAAAGAATCTGGCATTTTACTAACCAGATTTCTTGGCATTGAGGCATAAAATAATACAATTCTGGGTAAATAAAATGTAAAGAAAAGTTATTATTAAATTCAGCGAAAACTTAACCAGTCCTATTTGGATTCTTCTTTTTCTACTGAAAAAAAAAACCCTCAGAAAACTCAACGTATTGTGTTGAATCTTTTGGGAAAGAGATTTCTCTCATTTTCTTCTTCTCCTCTTAGATAAAACTAAGACCTTTTCTGTCTTCTGTTAATCACATCCTCTGAGTGTATTTTGCAAAAATGTTTTCAAAGACTAGCCTTAGAACTGCATGATGTAGGCATAAGATTCTTTCTGTCTCTCAAATTGTATCAGAAAGCCAAATCCTGATGACCTCAGTAATTTGAGTAGTGTTTTGCTTCCAATTGACCGTTCAACTCAATGGTTAAAATCCTGGTCTTACTGGTATCAGATGTGCAACTGGAATTCAAAAAGCATGTCATTGCATACACTGGTGTAGGACTTCAAAATTGTATTAATACATAAAACAAGCATGAAACTGAAAGAACCAGGCACACGACATCAACAGATACCTTTGTTTATAATTTATGTTAATGTTAAATTTCAAAGTGATGTGACCTTATACATGATTTAGAATGTGCATTATGTATCTTACCAAATTTCAAAAAAAATTCTGCTTCATTTAAACAACTATTAAAAAGACTTCATAATATTCCACTGATCAGCCTATAAGCCTGATGACATGAAAATATGGCAAACTGCATTTTCTTTTGTATCTCATACTTTTTAGGTCTTCAGTGAAACTGAAGACTGAGGTTTAAGAGTTTAAATTAACACTGTCTTCCTATGCCTAAAGTTTATTAGATGCAGGAAATAAAAAGGCCATTGTAATAATTTTTCATGTTTGAGTTATATTATCTCTGGTTGTTTCTGGATGAATGTGATAAATGGACTTTCAAAATTTTTGTTAACAACAGGTGGTGTTATTGTTACTTACTATTGCAAGTGAAAATGTTTTTCATGAGCAGTTAATCTGAATGAAATGAAGTTTACAGTAAGATTTAATTTCTAAACTTCACAGACCATTATAAACCTTCATTCTTATGTGTTTGATGTAACTTAATAGAGCCATAATGCTGAAAACTGTGAAATATAAATATTTGAATATATATATATATATATGTTGCAGAGAGGAAGATATGAATAACAGCATTGCATGCTGAATGAAGCATCATATACAGAAGGGAACAAATAAACATTATCCATTGCTAAGTAGCTGTTGCTAAGATTTGAACAGTTAATAAATTTAGTAGACTGATTATCTGTTTTTAGGAATAATCATTGAAACTGAATGGTGAAAATAAAGAAGATAGATTGCAACTAGAAAGGGACCTGAGTGTTGTAGAATGGGCAAAGCAATTTGGAATATAAACATAGAAAGGTGTTTAGTTTAACATTAGTCTGTTCTTGCCAGGCATGGAATATGTGAGTTCAAGAGCTGCTGCAGCCATGATCATATAAATTTGAGTGCAGAGTTAGAACAAATGTTTCATACTCTGGTATGGAAAGAAATGAAAATGTATATTGGTAGCATCCTTTGTTACCATCTTCTGGTTGCTACTCATTAGTACAGGTAGCAAATAGTGCAGCCCCATCTAGGCTTCTCCTACAGATCCAAAAATGCTGTTCAGAGTATGCCACTTGCAGTAGTGAACCTGGAAAAAAAAAGAGTCTCTTAAAGTTCTCTTAAAGTTCTGTGACTAAAGTATAGTTGTTGATTGCAATCAAACAATCGAGACTGCTCAAGAACTCACAATTTCAGGAAGTTGTCAAAAAGAATTAAAATAAATCAAAGATTATCAACTATTACCTATATAGGATTTAGTGAAACATAAAAATGAGTATAGCCTAAATGAGAATTCTTAAGAAATTAAGACAAGAAACCATAGGAACATTTATTTCATGATAGGCTAAATCATGATTATGAAACAAATTCCTCATTCTTCAAGGGGAGAGTCTATTGAAGACTGTAAATGCTGAAAAGTGCTATGCTGAAGTCTGCAATGAAGAAAAACAATGCTTCTTGTAGATGAAATGTACCCACAGCTAGTTGGCTAATTTGCAATGTAAATACTTTTCAGCATTTAGAAGCAATATTGGGGAATGAGAATACATCTATGTGTCTTTGACATTTTTGTTCAATATATTGATGCTAACCCACAACGCACCATACTTAATCTTCACATGTTCGCACAAGTTTTTCGTCTATGAAGATACACAGATTAATAGCTGAGTAAAGAAAAACATAAGAATTTTCAGTATTGATAATCACCTCCAAATTTGTAGCTATTTGTCATCACTTCAAGAACAAATGTCATTGTCTTTCTATATTTAGCTTTTTGTTGACAGACCATACGCCTTTAACATGCATTGTTCAGTTGTATTATTGTTGTCAGCATCTATAACGTTGCACGGTACCACTTCTGGGTTCCCCAAATAGCGTCTTACAAGTAGCCTCTGTCTTCAGCAAAATAACTTTAAATGTTCTCATATCTTTTTAAAAGATACTGGGGAGCACTTACTAGCTTTACATGTTTCTTTTAGTTTCTGTGTCATGAACACGGAGATACTATAGAAATAGCTATAGAAATAACTCGTTGCTTTATTTTATTCTTCAAGATCTCATGAATGAGTTATTTGAGTATTATGTCATTGGAAGTTAAACACTTTTCAGCTCCTTTTTCTTGAGGACAGCTGAAGAGGGAAAGTAATGTTATTAAAGAAAACTTGGGGGATATTAGCTGACAGAACTTGCTTCACTTCCTTTGAGGCTAGATGGCAAAGGTGAATAGGGAGTAATAAAATCAGTGGTATTATGCAATGAGAAAGGCTATTTCAGGTCACTTACTATAGTAATCAATCAGTGGTATAGAATAATGAAGTTTAAATATGCACATTCAAATGGTCTGACTGTGTCAAAGACCAGTTCAGGAGGTCCAACAGATAATTGTGCAGAGCAGTCAGAGTCTCCATGGTAGGGCTGTGTTTAGTCCACATGCCATCACACGAGATAACTTGATCTATGAATCAGAGACTTCAATGGTGAAAGCAGAATGTTTCCCATATCCTGACATAAAAAAGTAAAGAGTAATGAAAACATTTGAAGAACGTTTTGTAAACGAAGAACAATTTAAATCATTATTGAAGTTGTCTTAGCCAGACTCATCTATTTATTTAATGAGTCTTGTGAAAATAAACAAGTTTTTAAGGATAATGCAAAATTAATTACTTGGTTCAGAAGCCAAGATAAAAAATTTGTGCATATCTCCTCAGTGTACAACACTGCTTCCAGATACTTCTCTACCCCGCTAAACTTCTCTCATACATTGCAGTTCACCCAACATTTCAGGACCATTTTCTTATAAATAACATGCAGGGAAGTGGTTGATCCCCTGTACTTGCTGCTGTTGAGGCTGCACCTTGAATATTGTGTTTGGTTTTGGGCCCTTCAATACAAGAAAGACATGGAGGCACTGGAGCATGTCCAAAGAAGGGCAACAAAGCTGGTAAAGGGGCTGGAGCACAGAGCTTATGAGCAGCGGCTGAGGCGTCTGGGGTTTTTTAGTGTGGAGAAGAGGAGGCTCAGGGGAAACCTTACTGCTCTCTATAGCTACCTGAAATGAGGTTGTAGTCAGACAGGGTCGGTCTCTTCTCCAGAATAACTACTGACAGGACATGAGGAAATGGCCTCAAGTTTCACCAGGGGAGTTTCAGGTTAGATATTGGGAAAAATTTCTACACGGAAAGAGCAGTGAAGCACTGGAACAGGCTGCCCAGGGAAGTGGTGGAGTCACCGTCCCTAGCAGTGTTCAAGAAACGTGTAGATGAGGCACTTAGGGACGTGGTTTAGCAGGTATGGTGGTGATGGGTTTACAGTTGGACTTGATGATCTTGAAGATTTTTCCCTACCATAATGATTCTACGATTCTCTAATACGCATTTTTTTCAGAGAAGAAATTGTAATAAGAACTTGTTGCATCCACAAAAGTGATATTATTAATCTTATCCTGTCAAAATGGCCCTGTCCACATCTGTGGCCTAATACAGCACCAAAGCACCACTGAGGCAGTGGAGAGGGTTTTGCACAGAGCAGCCAACAACACTGGCACAGTTGAGGTCTTTGACATTCAATTCACAGGGAAGGAGACAGCTTTACAGGACTCAGCCTCCTCAAGAATATTTTATTTCTTGTGAACAAAGTGGAGGCATTCTCCTCCTATAAAAGAAGTTTAATTTAATTTAGACTGTCAGCTACTGTTTTTGTAGCTATTTTTAATTCATACAGGATGAAATTTCATAATTTTTTACAAACACAGGCAGTGTCAAAGATGAAATTCATTCTTGTGGGCAAATTAATGAATTGGATATGATTGTGCACATAACTGTAAATTTCCATTTTTGTGTATACAATGCACAAACTGCTTATGTAGGAGAAAAGAAAAAGTTCATAATCCTTTTTCTCTTTCTCCTTTCCTCCTTCTCCTTTTTTCCATATTTTAAGCCTTTTACCAGTTTGATGGCTGATTGATAATTTTTTTCTATGTATTTTTTAAAAAGGAATTGATTTGCATTGCTTGCAAACATACAAAGAACGGAAAAAATACTTCATCTGTCTCCATAACCCACTTTACATGCTCCTTTTTACTTTGTTCACCATGGAGTAGGATTCCACTGAGCTGGAAAAGCTCAGTGTTCCCTCTTTATAATTATTTCTGCATATGACAGAATTAAAAAAAAAAAATTTTTTGAAAAAAAAACATGAGCTACTACTCTGGTCCTGTGCCTGCTCCTCCTTCCTGTGGAGGAAACTCCACAGCAAAGCTATTGTTTTCATCAGTGGTATCAGAATTAGGATTTACATGGGAAAACCACATATGTAAGCACAAATAGGAAAGAGAATTGTATGTTGTTGGAAAACAGGAGAAACACACAGTAATAATAGTCCGTCTCCTTCTGTCTCAGATATAAAACTGTAGTCCTCATTTTTTAACTTCAAACTCTAGTTCATTTGTAGCCAAGAAAAACAGAATATTTCATCATTTCCAGTCAAGGAGAAAGATTTTTTTTTTATTTATTTATCCTTAGTGTGTATAAAGACAAATCTTAAAAACAGAATTTTTAAAAATCTTGCCACACCAGTAAAAGTAATTTAGCCATCTTGCATTCAACATTAGATATATATAAAAACATATGTACATATATCCCTGTATAAAACATATGTGTAAGAAATACATATACACACATACAAATTTATATGTGTGTGAACTAGCTGTTGACCTGAGAGCTGGTAGTATGTGGATAGCATTTGGTTTGGCTGTGACGTGAATGGGGCTTGCAGATAGTCATGTGTGATCTGTTTACCATGAAAGCTTGGAATTAGGCTCCTCAGCATGGAAAAAAATTGAAAGACCTTGGGAAGAATATGTAACACAAGAGTCTTAAATGCTTAAAAGTAGAGCTTGTGGATACAGAGGGAAGGGAACCTCAAACTGATACCTTTTATGGGACTGGATGTAGGATAGTGTGTGTGGGGGGGTTGCACCAAGACCAGGGTGTTTAGCATGAGCTGTGAATTAAGTCATGAAATGTGCTCTGCAGTTCAGGCACCTTGCAATGTTTGACACCTTCTTCCACTTTCAGGGCCAGCAGTGTTCAACCTGGATGGCTCTGCAGCTTGCGTGGCTATTTTTCTCACTCCTGATCATGAGCGAAGGGGAAAAGACAATTTCACCAAAGGTTTGTTCCACTTTTCATGACCGAAATGGTGCATTTCTGAGGCAATCCTTTATTATAATCCCAGCAGTGAATCACTGTTCTAGATTTCCCCTAGCATATCTGAGCGCAGAGTCCCTTGCATTCAATGTGTCCCTACCAAAACGCTGAAAAGCAATCAATGATTACAATTTGTGATTTGCATATTTACAGGAGAAACATATATTGATTCCCAATCTCTAAAATGTCTTTTATTCTGAAAGCCATATTATGAAGAATAATAATAAGCAGGAAAAAGGAAATATAATAAAACAACTCCTGTATGGTTTGTCTTGCTCTAATTGAATGCAAACAGCACTGTATGTAATGAACTGCAGCCTTGTCAATATTATATTAATTTTATTTAGTATCAGGAAAAAGAAATAGAATATAAAATAATTATTCTTCAGTATACCATATGGAAATAATAAAAAAGGAAGTATCTTGGTTGGATGCCATAATAAATGCACTGCCAGTGACTTATT
>VZSV01000021.1:169010-267910 GCA_013398735.1 Nothocercus julius
AGCAAATACAAATAAACATAAACAGGAAAGGAGGAAAATATGTATTTTTCTTTTTCTTCATTTTAGGCTTCTGAGATTAATAAGCAAAGGGGAACTTGAGAGCTTTTTTTTTTATGTTAAAAGGCTCATTTGCAAAAAGACAAAGTAAATGGAAGAAAAATAATTTATGCAGTGAACTGCTAATCCAGCTGTTTTGCTTCTGGGCTTAATTGGATTTACCTAGAATTGATATTTGGTGTCAGCATGTGTTATATCATCAACACAAGCAATAGTTACCAAACATAAAGAATCCTATCTAAGGCAAAATATTAATTTATTTGACTTGTTCTGATTGCTTTTTATTCATATTTGTTACTATTTAATATTTCCACTTGATGCTATCTAATATAAATTCTCTAGACTTAGTTATTCTATCTTAATATCTAAAACAGCTCAGCAATGTGGAAGACTCACAGCCCAATAAAATGGGCTAGGAAATGGTTATTCATCTCTTGTTCTGCCTCCGAGGCAGCTGTGCTGACTATAAAAAGGTGTGCATTGTGCCTAATGGCAAGTGGGTGACATCTGAATTCTCAAGTAAGACATATACTGTAGCGTACAGTACCTTTAGCAGTGTGAACTTTACTGGTTCAGGCTGGAAATGCGGAGTTATCCTCAGCAACTAAGCTAGATTTGTCAGCTACGAAACCCCACTTGCATATAAATGTGAAACCAAATCTGCCCAGCAAAATGGGGAAATAGTACTCTTTTTTTGCGGCACAGGCTGCAAATAGGGTGTACAAAATAAGAATTTTCACATGTCAAAGATTTATTGGGACAGCAAGTCAAATGTTTTCACTGAATTAGCTGATAAATATAGTATTTGTCCCCGTTGTGAGGTAATGGTGATTCATGATATGTAGGCATTCAATACATATTTAGATGTTCTCTCCTGGCCTGTAAGTTTCTGCTGGTGTGTTCACTTTGCCTCATTTGCTGTGACTGGTTTCCTCAGTAACAGTTTGTTCTGGCTGTCTGCTCTAGTGACAAAAAAATCTTAAAAAAGCAGAATAATTAATGTAGCAAGTGATGAATAGTGCAGCATGGATAGTGTACACTCCTGTTCGTATTCCTGTTTGTCTGTGAGTGCAAGGATCCCCCCCATTACCCCCAAATACTTGTTCAAACAACTTGTCACACTGTGTTTAGGTGCCAAGGGCTGGGCCAAGCCTGTATCCCCCAGCCATGGCGCGTTACGGTCGATGCCCTGCAGCACAGAGGTTGTTTTGTTTTGTTTTGTTTTTTAACAGAAGGATGAGACCATGGCTCTGCAATTGCTTCAGCTGCATTTGGCTGGCTGTGCTTATGAACCAGGTTGTGAATATGGACTGATACCACGTCTTAGAAAAAGAGACCGTTGCGTTACTCCCCATCACCTCCCTGTGCTTCTCTTCGAGGCTGTCTTGCCGCTCCGCTCCTTGCGTCTTGGGTGTTGCCATGCGA
Source organism: Nothocercus julius (assembly GCA_013398735.1). NCBI lineage: Eukaryota > Metazoa > Chordata > Aves > Tinamiformes > Tinamidae > Nothocercus > Nothocercus julius. Next base: position 170,493 of record VZSV01000021.1, read on the forward strand.
TGGCCGTGGCCTCACGCACAAGTTTTCCCTGGGCACGGGGATGGGAGGAGAAAGCTGCTCCTTTGCGACATGCGACCAGCTGGGTCTCTTCCAAGCCTCCCAACACAGCATTCAGTTTGGCGTGGGAGACAATCTGAGGTGAGGTTGTGGAGATGGGTTTGAGTAAAATGCAAAAAAGATCATTCTGAAAGCAGCAAGAGATTATTGCACGTGATCATGTAGTGAGCTGGCAAACAGGAGAACCCAGAAGACCCATCTTGGAGATTTTCTATCACCAACCAAGTTGGGCTGCCACTCCTTATTAAGCTCTCTAGGTAAATCTGGCTGCCTTACCACCTGTGCAGGGAAGGAGGCACTTGGATGTTTGCTGCTACTCATCGGCCTTTAGCCATTTTCTCCCCTCTGAAGAGAAGGAGGCCGGGTGTGTGTTTGGGAAATGGGAGTCAAACAGGGGAGGCTGAGTTTTTAGAAGCAGCCCTTGCCTTGGGGCACTCTCCAAAAGTGTCACAATCTTTGACCTTCTGCGGAGTTTTCTTTAGGAGGTAAATTTGAACTTCATTTAGAGCCTTATTTTTTTTATAATGCCATTTGTTTGTAAATGGAGCTCCCCTGATGCGAACCTCTTCCTGCAGAATGGCCTGCAGAGTGGAGAAATATTCAGCAACTCAGTCCACTGATGCTTATGCTCATGGGGTGCTTTTTCCTGCCAGGATAAGTGCCACTCTGCATTGTCAATATGGTGCACAGAGATGAGGAACGTTGACAAAATAAGTGGCTGGAAGGAGTCAAGGTGGGAGAGCGCATCGCATTTCCTGGAGGTGGCTTTGCTCATTGTTGGGATAATAAAAATCCGATAGCACTGAGTTCTTTAGGTAGAAGAAGAGATAGTGAAAGCAAATATTTTGCTAGGTACCCTGCTGCTGTCTATCAGAGAGGATGGCATTATTGGCTTGATTTTATTTTTGGTTCTCCTGATGCATGCATGTATAATATTTTAAAGTTTGAAACACCCTTTTTTTTTTTTAAGGAAAATAGAGCTAAATGAGATAATTCTGATAGTTGCTTATTTATTTGGTCATTTTAATAACACAGTCAACAGTATGTTTGGGGATATGAACATGAGGAATGTCAGGAGGTATTTGTACTTGTGTGCTCTGAATTCAGGGAGACAGGGCAGATGAAAAAGGCAGATGAAAAAGCTCCCTTCCCCCCCCAAGTACTCCCTCACAAAACAAAACACAAGAAAGTCTTGATCATGTGTTGCAGTAGATAACTGCGAGTGCTGCTCATACATCCAAGAAATTGTTGTGGTAGAACTTAGTGCCAACTTCATACTATAGCTAAAGCTATAATTTATATTCCTTTCTATTGCCCAAGAACTGCTTCATTTACTGAACTAACCACGTTGTGAGGTAATCAGCCCTGTGGTTTCCCTCCACATCCCTACAGAAAGCAATATCCACCAAACCTCCATAGATGGCAGCATTTCACAAAGAACTCAGTGATCTGTCTTTCCTTCCTTCCTTCCTTTTGCTTCCTTTTTGTCCCTTCCCTTCCCTTCCCTTCCCTTCCCTTCCCTTCCTCTTCCTTTCTCTCTCTCTTTCTCTTTTTTTCCCTTTCCTTCCCCTTCCCTTCCCTTCGCCTTCCCCTCCCTTTGCCTTCCTTTTCTCACTTTCCTGTCAAAACAATTCCATAATCTGTTGACAGGATTAAGAATCCCTGTTGTTTTATAGGAAGTAAATAAATCCTTTTGGTAATCTGGAAACCTCTGAAGTGTATGAGAGTACTTTAAAAAATGTTTATACTATAGCAGAGGTATCAAATGAATATTTATATCATTTAAAACATTACCTCAGATTAGTTTGGACTGATGGGTCTCCGAGACCAGGCTGTTTGCATTATCCACTTTCAAATTATTTTGTCAGATTCGTGTGTGGTGGGGCTATACTTTAAGAGAACACTTTTCTCCTCTTCTAGATGTATATTCTTGAAGACAAAGCAAGTACCAGAACTGAGAGTATCTCAAAAATAGATTAGAAAAATACCAAAGAGACAAAGCCTTCAATGAGTTGATCCAAGAGAAATATTCAGTTATGCATTATTTCTGCTTAATTAATATATCATACATGATCTTCATAGTTTCATGACACAAATCTTATAGTTTTGGTTACATATGAGGAGATATCTGGAAGGGGGCTATAAGTTTTCCCCAAAATTAATTTTTAGGCTGAAGTGTCTTTTTATTTGTGCCACTTCTTTAAATTAAAAAGAGAACAATGAATCTATTTTTGAGTTATCCAAGCATCAAGAAGATGATATTAAAAATACATATATTGTCAAGTCATAATTGAATATTGGAATTGTAAACCAAATTGTTTTAGCACATAATTAGTTCTCTGAAAGGACAATGTGTTTTGATCAGATGGAGAAAAAAAAAGTGAGAAAAATGGAATATATGCTGTTGGTATCAAATATATAATTCCTTAGTGACATAAGCATTTGACAAATGCAATTATTCAGTTGTTTTTACAAAGGTTTTCAGCTTATGTGAGCAAATGTTTCTGTAGCTGGATATCTGCCCAAGAACCAGTTGGGATTGGAGTCTGGACTGTTACATTTACACTAATCCCTGTGGATACCAGCAAATTGTTCAGACTATAGGAATTCAATATAAACATGCCAGGCAAATATGGCCTACTTTCCACTGAGTCTTGATTATACTATTTTGTGTGCTCTGCTGGTAAAAAACTTACTGATAAATTTGAGTGGAATATTAGATATATTCAAAGTGGTTCCTTATGAATTGGATGCTTCTAAGTTTGTTTAATGTGAAAAGGCAGCATATAACTAGGAATATGCATGCACACACACACACATATATATATATATATATATATAAGATCAGGAAGAAGTTAGTCGACGTTCAGTGTAATTCTGCATGAAAAAGAATTGCTTATACGTTATTTTCAAATGTTGGTATAGCTATACAGTCTGTCTTTCTCTTGTTATCTTGATAAATGGTCGATTATCCAAACAATATTGCAGGATTGTCAGTAGAGTCTTTGAACTAGCTGAGAATAGCTTTGGTTGGGACACTCAGTGGGGAAATGGCAGACCACTGGTAAAATCCCCTATTGCCTGTTTCAGGCATTTAAGTTTATCTCCCATATACTCAGGTATGTGGAAGACTGGTGACTAATCACCAGTTTATTAGACGTTTTGATGTTTGTGCATACCTCTTGTCTCGTAGCCTACTGTGGACATGCAAAACCTCTCTAATAAAAGTGCTAGATTTGACTGAATCTTTCCCTGCTAGCTATATGCAGAACACGCAGGTTCAAATCCTTGCTCTAACACAAATTTCTCATGTGACCTCAGGCAAGACAATTTAGCTGCCTAAAAATTAGGCATCTAATCTCAGCTAGTCATCTAGACTCCCTCTGTAGTCAATGGTGAGAGATAGGCACCTCCAGAAGGCAGCTCATCCTTCCTATTTTAGACCCCTATCTTTGAAGAAGATGAATCACGCCCTGCAGGTGCCTCGCTTTGCAGCCATTGATACTGTGGGAGTCTAGGTGTCTAGTCTAAACTAGTTGCTTCACTTTTAAATAGTAAAAGACAGGTTAAAATGCATTTTGCTATGAGTATTTTTTTGCCTCATTTTTCTGTGTGCACTGAGGAGAAATCATTCAAATGTGAGAGTGTGTGATACGGATCCATGTGTCAAGATAGCTGGTTTGTTGGTTTGCAAATCTCCATTTGTCAACATCAGAAACTTTCCCTTCTCAATATATAGGAATCTACTGGATAATTTGGCCTTCAGTTATTGAAATACACCTTATATTTGTAAGGAGAAGCACTTTGACTTACTGTTAGTCCTACAGTTAAATATGTGGAGGAGGATGAAACATAGACACTCAGCTGTACTTAATCTAAAGTATACTTCCTGGTTTTGAATGGGTTTAAAGAAATCAGCGATCTAAGTATACTTGGATTGCATGTTAAGTGACACTAAATGTGAGCACTGACATTTACATTCAACTCTTTTTTTGCAAACAAACCAATTCTGAATCTTTCATTCTTCTTGCCCAATAAGGAGTAGGGAAAAAAGGGAACCCCTAGTCTGAGAAGATGTAAAGCTTTTCCTGCAGCTTTATACTTATCACCAGCTATCTATTACTTGGCACCTTTAAGGTGTTGTATGTCAGCCAGTAGGTACAACGACAATCTTCTACCTTCTCAACAGCAGCTATAATATGATTATAAAATAAATATTTTCTGTTTAAGCCCTTAACCCTCTTTAAGAGAGAAAAAAAAAAAAAAAAAAAAAAGATACCTATTTGCAGTGTAATGAATATGTGAAGGGAATATGTGAACACCTACCTGATGTTATCAATTAGATCTGATCTCCCAACCCCGTTCTGACTAGACCCACAATAGGCTGAACTGCAGTTTGGACAGTCCTACAGTTTTAGGCAAAGTGTGTGGAACAGGCATAAAAGATTGTCTCCTCATGGCTCCAAGAAAATCACAGTCAGTGGGAAGGTATATATTTCTCAGTGCAAGGAGGAGAATAACATAGTCTTGGACTATAGTCTAGTACCATAAACTGAGGCGGCAGCATATAATGGGCAGAAAGGCAACATTACCCTTAACTTAGAAGATGATTGCAGGGAGACACAGAGATATTTGTTCTCCTTATCCATATGGGTGACACAAGTAGGGAAGTAGAGTTGGATGGGGATTTGGGGAGCAACTTTTCTCTTTTCCACTAATTAAATCTCTCTCTTTTTGTCTAGTCTAGAGGATGAAGAAGTGGGTACTTTTCATGCCTACTAAAATACATGAATACATGCAAAAAAAATATATAAATCAAATTGGCATTATGCATGTTTGAAAATTATCCTTTTCATAAGCATGGTATCACTTATAAGTATAGTAAAATTTTGGACTCCAATATAGAAGTATGGAGAACATTTCCATATGCATTCATTGCGTGGACAATGGACATATGCATGCATTGTAAATGGACACTTACAAAGGTCATGCAGCAGAACCACTTGCTTAGATGCTGAAAGGTATATTTATTTTCAAAAAGAAAGATGTAGCTGAGTCACTTATGTTTTTAAATCAGGCCAAAAGTCTGCAATAAAAACACTTGGCTGTTCACCTTTTAGATGGGGAACTTTGATGACATGCTTGACTATGAAGATTGTTTTGTGGAAGTAAAGAACAATCTGCTGACTTAAGTGTACTTGTTTTTCTTATACCATTAAGTGAAAGTTTGTGATCACGAAGAGACAATTTTTAGGTGTCCTTTGTCTGTCTCTGTCTGTCTTTTCATCCGCAGTAAAATAACATAAAAAGGAAAAAGAAAAGGGAAAGATCGTATACAGACTGTTGTAGAGAGAAAAGCAATTTCTTTATTTCATTAGAAAACAAGGCTGCTGTTTCAAATGTCATTTTTGGTTTTGACAAAATTGTCAAAAGAGATTTAACTCCTCTTTTTCCGGATCATAGGATTTATGTAAAAGCAACAGAGCCCAGCAAAGAAATTCCTCTATTATTAAAGACAGATCTAATTTTGCAAACTCTGTGTTATTTAGAGATAAGAAAATTGCACAGAAATAAACAACGTGACATTTTACTTCCTCTTTACACTCTGCCTGAGATGGAAACCACATGACTATAGGCATATTGGTTTGGAAATATGAAACATGACAAATCATTGTTTTGCTTTGTTTTCAAACTTGAAACCAAAGAAATTGCACACTTCTTTGTGAATTACACAGTCAGGTTTCCCTGGGTAGCCTATGGTTCTTCAGAACCTATTTAAGTGTTTTAAAAAACTGTTAAGCTGGGATAGTAATTGGTTATTAGTCCTCAGTGTACAGTTCAAGCCAAATAATTACAAACGTAACCATTCTTATATGATTTTAAAACTACCAATCCTGAATGGAGACTACTTCCTTATAGAGAAAAAGATATACATTCTTATTGAATTGGACAGTGAGTGATAGAAAGTGATAGAAAGGGTGAGCCTATTGAAGTCAATGGAATCCTTGCTTTTGACTTGTTTTATCCGTGACTCGGGATACAATTCCACTCCCCTGACATGTTAGATCCATTTGTCTAGAGTGTATCTGCACTACAGTCTTTACCAGAAGCAGGGCGTCAGAGTTAAACACATGGGATGTTGCAGCTCCAAAGCATGCACTGCTTTTGCTTTCAAAGACTGATTTTGAAAGATGAGAAGCAGGAATTTTTGATGGAAAGATTCAAGGCAACCTGGAGTTGAGGCTCTCATGTTTTCATGCGTTAGCCTTCCAATTTTAGTGTTTCCTTTCCATCAGCTAATTTTTGTATAATTGAATCAAACTCCTTGTTATTCCGTTGGCAGGATTTTCTGCCAGGCTAAAACATTTTTTAAAGCAAGATATGCATTAGATATTATGCTATTATGAACTGTATATCCATGAAAAATTGTAAGTTATTTCTGGGGAAAAGTTCCTAACCTTTTTAAAATTGTTATTGGTTGGTATATTGCTCTGTGATTGGAAGAAGTAATGAAAAATTTCCTATGCTTGTATAGTAAAGTGCTCTGTTTATTTCTGAAAGTAACTAGGTAATTTCTGAGGAGCAGGGAGATGGATGTGAGTGAGTTAGACTCCAGAACTGGAAATGCAGCAGATCACCCAGGTGATTTTACCGCCGATGGTAAAATTCAAGAATTGTCCTACAGGTCATCTCAGAGTCTGGGCTTTAGAATCACTCCAGAATTGACACCATTCCTAAGTCTCTACACCAAGTTCCTATGAACTTCATCGATGTCTACAATTTCTGATAATTTTAGAGGTTTTTTAACACACATGAAAAAATGAGATAAATTAATTCATACCCAGAGGTTTGATTAGTTAATGCTCAGATTGTATTTTGTAAACAGTAAATATCACATCATGGAAAACTATGCTGAAATAGCACTGAAGATTATGAAAAAAACTGCATTATATAGAGAACTCCTTTACCAGTTTTCTTGAAAAACAGGCAGGCTGATACTGAAGAGGCACACTGATGGAAGCTGTATTAACAAGAAGCTATATAATAACACCAATGACAAAAAAAAAAAAAAAAAAAAAAAAAAAAAAAACCTACTATATTCTGTGTAATGTGTATTTTAAACATCTGAATAATATATAGGACAAAAATTCCAATGTTGGAATAAGTAAGACATTGGATGAAGAGAAAGTAGCATTTGTTGAAGATGGTAATATTTGCTGAGTGAGTGTAGTTTGTGGAATTGCAGAGGTATCTATGAAAAAAAGTTTTCAAGTAATCCACAAAGTCTTTTGAGAAAAACAGAAATGCAATTATTTTGACTTTTTGAAATATTTAAAACATGTTTATTATTTTTATCAGTTTTATATCTATTTCACAATGAATCATGATCTTTTGCAGTATCCAATCACTATGCTATAAGGCAAGAAGACACTATATATCTACATAAACCTGTCTGGATATTTTCCAGCAATATGACTTTCTGATGGAAAATCCAGTGTCCTGCAAAATCAAAATTTTCTTTAGGAAAATTTCAGATTTTTTTAATGATAGAATAGAAACATACATTTTTCATCCAGAAATATTCATTTTATTATTTGACCAGAATTAAATGAAGAATTCAGAAACAATCTTCTTGTTAGGAATGACAACTGAAGTCTGCAGTCTGTCCTGTAAACTAGTTCTTGGATATTCCTTAGCCTTCCTGTAACCCAATGAAGACTGGAGTTAATTCAGGCTTATGTCATGGGTGTCATAAACCTCTGAATACCATAGAGACTATAGAGTCTGGATTAGGAAGCCAGGCTTATAGTATTTGCTTTAAATTAAAACTAATATTGAAATAAAAGCTATTGCTATTTTCATAACTCTTTTTTTTCTTAATTTACATTCTCTAAAAAGGTTTCAGTTCTCAAGTTCTGAAAAGTTGCCACTTTCATGTAAAATGAGAAGGAGGAGAATGTAGAAATGACAGAGTTTCATAATGGTGAAAGTTCTGCATTTTGCCCACTTCTAATAAAATACATATATTTCTCTGTATATGGATTTACTTAATGCAAACAGTCCTTACTGATCTCTGTGGCAATTGACTCAGTGATGCATACAGTGTCTACAATATAGCCTGGACGGAGATAAATGGCCCCAGATATAAATGCCTCTAGTGAGAAGCAGACCAGTACATTGTGCGGCCAACATTTAGGTCATGTGCATAGGTTCCTGGGGATGGACAAAAGGCAAAGGAGGAGGGGGACTGCTCTCTATTTGACCCTGTGCAAATCACTTCAGCTTTTATGCCACCTGTCCTTTCATTTGGAAAATGTGCTGAAACTTCCCTCCTCTGAGAAGTGTTTTGAGAGCTACAAGTTAAAAGGTGATCTCCAAAGAGGGCTAAAGAGTGATATTGTTCAACTTTTAGACATCCATATAAATTGCTAAAAGTAGGCTAGAGGCTTAACTTCGTCTGGCTAGAGGGGGTTCTTTTCATCCCAGACTCACTGAATACTTCACTATTTTATATTAGGTTGTCACTAGAGCAGGGACTGGAATGGAGATCTCTCCTCTCCCAAGTGAATGCCTTCATCACTAAAATATAGTCCTTTGTAGATCTAGTGCAATATCCTCTGTTTCTTTCTTCATCTGCAAAATTGGTTGTGTGCAAGAATGCTTTCCTTTTCAAGAAATAGGTCTGAAGATGCAGTGATAATCTTAGTGCATAGTGGTGGGGCTCAAGATTACAATCTATAGTATGAAATAAAAAAAAAAAAAAAGAAAATTTTTAATCAAGATATGTAATGGAGAGCATTTTAGCAAACAGAGGCAACAGAACGTGCATGACCCAGAACTGTTTTCCTGTAAAACAAGGAAAATTTTGCCATTGTCTTTGATGGGAGCAGGATATTTTTTCCTGATACTGTGAAGGGTAAGAGAGGTTTTTTCATTGGTAATGGACCAAGACACAGTGCATTAATTACGGAAAGAAATCACTGCTGGGCCTACTTAGTATCTCTTGCATCTTAACCATGTGCTCTAGAGAGAAAGAGAGAGACACACTTGCATGTTAATCATTTATTGTGTCTGATGGCAAAAGCAAAATGGAAAGTAATGGCAGCATTGTATTTTGTTTCTTCCAGGTTTACATTTTATTTCTGTTGCTGTAACATTTCTATGCATACTAATCAGCCATATTTTCCACATTTTCTGCTATCATTTGCTAAATCAAGAGACAAATTCCACTGTTTTTTAGCCTCTGTGTGAAGTCAACCTATTTTTGAAAAAAATACATTGTGCAACTTATAGTATTCTAAAAGTCTGGCTTTTCCCATGCATTCCAATGGTGATCTCCATTTCCTCTGCTCTAATCAACACCATCAGTACAGGAAAAAAAAAAATCTGCTTCCTATTTGATTTTAAAGTCTCCTATATTTTTATATATCTAACTTTGAAAAATTTTTTTAATGCCAAGCCATCTAGCACACCCTTACTCCCGTGAATGATTCCTTTCCACAGGAATATTTCCATTGCCTTGAATTTGCTTTTGGACTGGAATAAAAAATTGCTCCATCAACCTGAGTGAGATTGGACCCTAGAGTAAAGACTGCTCATCTGGTGCAGTGTGTCAGGATTAAAGCCTCACACTGCGTTTCAAACAGGTTTTAGCTTATCTTTCTTTTTTTTTTTTTCTCCTGATAAATAGCTTTCTCAGCATTCATCCTCTTGAGACTTGATGTCTGCACTCTGCTCTTCTGAATTTGAGTACTTTTTATTTGGGTTGGTGGCCCTGGGAAGTGCTTAACCCACAGCACCTCCTAGATGGCTAAGACTGACAGCTCTTACAGGCCATGGCTATTTGTAGGCTCAGGTCTGTACGCTGAAATCAGAGAGATGTTCCACTAAAAGAACATGCATAAATAGAGACTGCTCATGACAGTAATGCATGAGCCCTTCCTTACTTTTTTTGCCATGAAGTGCGCTTGATCTTACTCAATTGCCTTGTTTGTACTGTGCTAGAATGGAAACAGAATAGAGGGTCATATTGCCGAACCATATCATGGTCATGGTCTCTCCTCTGACTATTTGCAAATTAGCATTTTACTAACAGGGGACACATATGCTAGATTAAAAACAGGGAGGTTAGGGAGGTGTTTTTGTTGCTGATGTTGTTTTTTGTTTGTTTGATTTTTTTAAAGAAAGACAGAAATGGCAAAAAAAAAATATGCTCTTCAATTTTGCTGTGAAATATCTCTCCTTTTCAGGGAAATATGTTTTCTGGATGGATTACCACCTGCAGAGTATACTATACATCTTTGTTAAATTATTTTCTGTCTCTGCAGAAATAGCAGTTGAGTTTTGTAGTATTTTTAAACAAAATGACTGAGCATTTAGCACAATTATGTTCAGCACTGTAATTTTTTTTTTCTTCTTTTGTAGAGCCATCTTTTAACAGGGAATAAAAAATGACACACACTGTAAGCTATTTTGCATAAATGAATAATTATGATTGCCATATATTGCCAATTGTAATTAGAGATAATAATACTAGATTTTGGAGCTTTTACTCATGCACTGCTTTCCAAGCAAACCCAACTTTCGTAACATTCATCCAGTAAAGTGAACAGAGTATTTTTTTTCCTCTTACCGAGGATACAGACATGAGCTTTCTTTCCTTGCATTTTTTTTAAAAGGTAGCCTTAATTAGTCATAAGTAAATAAGTAATAAAAAACACACTATAAATAGCAGGCTCTTTGCAAAATTAGAGGCACATTAAAGATAACACACTTTTGGGACTTGCAGTTAGCAAGTCATCTGCGCATTAGGGTAAAACTGGCAGCTGCTTACAGTTAGGAACCAAAAATGCTGTAGGTAGCGTATGCATGTGCAGATCATTTAAAGGCTGGGTTTACCTTATTTACATTCCAGCACCTTTGGGATATGAAGAAGGGATGGTTTTTTTTGAGGGGGGAGGGGAGACTGATTCATGAAAAGTGCGGAACTGAAAACCAGTTTTGGACACACCTTCTCACAGAGCAAGTTGCTCATTGCTGCGGTGGTAAAACCTGCCGTTTATAGTGTTCCTTGATACTGCGTATCTCCTTCAACAGGAGAACTTGGCATGGCACTAGACTGCAAAACAATGCTGTTTAATCAGGTGTGGAGTGCTGCCTTATTACTTTTGCCAGCAGCTTTGTTTTCCTTGGACTGTGTAGCCTTGTAAGAATTCAAAGCCATCGCAATATTGCTGAAGAAGCTTTCTGAGATGTGTAACTAACGATAATGCTGTATCTCCGGGGTACTGAATGAATGCTGCAAACATACTGTACTTTGCAACTGTCTCATTTTCCTAGGAAAAAATGGACCAACTTGTGGAATTGTTGCTCAGCTCCCAGTCTCAGCGGGAGTCCTGTCTGAGATGAAAGCCGAGACAATGAGTATTATGCCTGGCCCCTTCATCTCAAGATCTCACAGTTCTTTTAGAAATGTTAGCAAATTAGGGCTCAACTCCCGCCCTGCAAAATAATACTGTTCCTTCTCTACAGATGGGCAGAAAAGATCATGGATCAGTGACAGTAACAAGAGCTACAGGGGAGCAATCTCTCTCTGGAGTGGGGTGCTCCTCTGGTGTCTTTATTGATTACTTTGCATAGATCAGTTAGATCTCGATTTCCTCACTAGATTTCTCCAGAGTAGATCTCGATTTCCTCACTAGATTTCTCCAGAGTTTTCCTAACTGCAATGGAGGATGTTTTGACATGATTTTCTGCATGGATTATTTGATGCATTTTCTTCATTCTGCATATCCTGACTTGACTTCGTCACTTAAACCCTATTTGGAAGGATTGCAATCACTACAGGTTACAAATCTTGCTGTTTTGCCTACCACAGAATGATTTAAATGTGAACATAATCTCTGTTCCTTGCCCTGCAGAAGCTTTCATGTGGCAGCACATCGCACAATTAGGCCACACCTAGCTGAGATCTCCCAAAGGAGTGGTGCAGAAACTATTATCCTCTTTAGGGATTGGTAACCTGGCATAGATAGAAGTAGGGAAAAGGAGGCCCCATACTCACTTAAAAAGTGCACTGGATTTTTTATGAGATTTGAAAATAATTGGACTGTTGTGGCTGTTTTCTTTCCTGGTAGTACTAGACAGAAGATACATCAAAATGCTTTCCAAGTAGTTTTTCTTTATACAATGTGTAGCTTAATTTTCCTTAAAGCAGAAGCTTTAGGATACTTTCATACGCTAGGCAGTTCCTTAGAGTTTTTACAAGCATGTGCGTGCATTTTCACTCCCCCCTGCCATTCAATATCTCGCAGCACGGCTATGGCATCAGCAGCCACAGCTTTTGAGGAAAGTAATTTTAGAAAAATACTTTGTATACGTTATTTACTTTAATATGATGTATTTATTATATATACAAATTCCTCCTCTCTTTTCGATTTCCATCCTTTATGTTGTTCTCCACTCTCTACTCCCCCATTTTCTTTTATCCCTTCCCAGGCACACACTACCCTGAAATGTTGATCCTTTCTTTTTTTCTTGCCTGAATATTCTGCACCATTCCTTTGTATTGCTCACTGCTTTGTAATCCACAAAGAACCACAACATGGCCATCTTTCACTTGGTCCTGTCTCTTGAGAGACCTCATTCAGGTTATACCTAAATTTGTTAATTTTTTTTCCTGGGTAACAAAGTCATGGGCTTATCTTATCTATTTGTAAAGCTACAACTGTTGTCCAGGCTCTTATTATAAGATGATCTAATATAGTTTTCTCTCTCTTTTTTTTCCTAGAAAAACACACTGCTGTGCTACTACATCTTTTCAGAGAATGCTGCAGTTACCAACTTCCTTGCTCTTTATCTGAACTGTAACACCTATTTGCATTGCTTGCACAGGTATGACTTCATTTTCAAGGTTTCATATACCATCTTTCACTGCTTTTATGTTAATTTTTAAACATTACTCCCATACTCTGTCTAGGAGGAATTCTACATAGACACTCATGGCATGCCACTGCCCAGCTTCCATAGATTCCTTTAAAATTGGCCTTGCCTATCTGGCCTTCCCCCAAATCTGATCACTTCTGGGCTTTTGATCACTGCATATCTTTCTGAGCAATATTTTCTCCTTATTTTGCCTTACTCGCTGGCTCTCCACTCTTATCCATCCATATTGTCCTTCATATTGCAATTGTAAGCTCTTGCAACTCTAAACATCTTTTAAATATTTATACCATGGTGATGGCCATGGAGATCTAGGTCTGCGTCTCTTCAGCATTGCAGTAACACATATGAATGGCAATACCATTGCAATCTGTTGTCGTATGCTCTGCTTCTCATGGTTGTAAATTGGATACATCACCAACAACAGGGGATTTCTCTATCCCAAGATACGAAATGTATAGGGTTCATTCTACCTCCCTTCGCTTCTCATATGCGGTGTGACAAAACCACACAAAGTTGTCTGAACAAATTCAAGTCCTAATTAGTCTAACACTTTGTTTTTCTTGTAACCCCACATGTAAAATTCCTGGCCAAATAATTCCTGGTGGGGTTGAGGACTGCAGGTGGCATAAAGAACAGGGCAAAGGGAGTGAGGGGGTCACTGACCTCAGGTCCCTGTCCTCATTTTAGGCCACTCTGTGCCATGCAGCTCACTGCTCAGCTAAATTAATTGCTTTGGATGTGGATACATGGATGAGGACTTGGAAGTACAGGGAGAAAAGGGGAGAATATGTCACATCAGGGATCAGCTTGTGCTGATTATTACAGGGGTTCTGTCAAAGGAAAAGGGAATTAGGAATGACATCAGATTACAATTAGATTGAGACTGGAGCAGTTCAACTTTGCAGTGTGTTGGGTGATTGGAGAAAGGAGGGAAAAATAATTTGGGTCAACACAAAGGAAAAATATTTCGTTTTCCTCACCCAAACAAAAAAGAATTAGGTTAAGTGGCATGTTTTGTCTGTTGAAAAATGTAATTTACTTTGGTTTATATATATATTATATATATATTTAATTAAAAAAGATCTTGCAACCATTTAAGCTTAATCTCAAAAAGAAGCATCATTTCAAAGTGATAAATCAAAATATCACTACAGTATTGTAGAGATGGATCTATATATACAGATAGAACTTCTATCTTAAAAATATATATTTTCAAGTGAAACAGTAGGACTACTTTAGCACAAATTTGTGCACAGCTTTTATCAACCCAAATCATTTTCCAAAAAAAAAAAAAAAAAAGACCAATTATATATTTTTGTTATTTTTTTACAAACTGCAGTTTTCATAGTTTTTCTCTACTATATTGGTATGATCTATAGATAACCTAAATACAACTACTCCTAGTAAGAGTGCAACTTTATTTATGGAGATTTTTAAATAGATTGTAAGATCATCATAACATCATCGAACAGACTAGGCTTCTCCTTGTCTAGAATTTAGGTTACATATTCATATATCAGTCTTGCTATTATTCATGAGTTTGAGGCTTCTAATACTCATAGCAGTAAAAATTATTATTAATTATTGTCATTGTTAGGGGAAGAAGGTGTTATGATTTTTGCAAAGCATGGAAAAATAAGGACCATATTGAAAAAAAGGAGAAACCTTTGCCTGTTTATATTATTACATCCTTTAATTAAAATATATCTTTCATCTTCATTTTTTAGCTGTCTTGATAAACATGAGTAAAAGATAGTGTTAGAGGAGATGCTCATGTTTGCCTTTACTGTTGTCATCTTGAATTAAATTTAAAAAAATCTCCCCATAAAATGTGAATTCACTACCTTTCTTTTCTTTTTTTCCTAGTTAGCAATATTTTTTGCCTGCTAACAAAGGCATGAAAAAAGACAGCAATCCCCTTGCTCATGTGATATAATTCCACACTCTGAGTGTGAATACTGGCAGATCAGCAGAATGAGCCATCTGCAAGCTATAAGCTGTGTCTTTGCATGAGTAGATTTAGGATAAAAAAAAAAAAAAAAAATCTGTCTGACCTAGAAGCCAAACATTACTTGGCATGTTTACTGGAGACCCCTGTGAGGCCGCTCACCACTTGAGCTGAATTAGTGTCCTTTCTAAAATATATGTCCCTCCCTCTTGCCATCATGTTTTATAGCACATGTACATAGGCACACACACACACACACACACAGGCTGCATGACAGGCCACCTCAGAGATGCTATACTGCAGTATAATGAGTATCAGACTTCATAGTTAGTCTCCATCGGATCGCTGTGCTGGTGAGTAATGAATATTGTACAGCTGGGTTAATCCCAAGTGGCTAGTTTGCTGGTTTTAACAGGCTGGGTGTTAGTCCTGAAATACTTGTAAATGTCTACAGTTCATGCATTGTACTCTGTAGGAACATACACCTCTAAATCTTCACCTTATTCAGGCTAGTAATTCCCACTGAAGTCAGTGGAGACAGTCAAGCCAGCAGGACAAGGAGGATTTGTTCCTATAGTCTTCTTCCACTTCAGGTTATTATCTCCCAAAGTGCTGAAGTCCCACCTCAAATGGAAGACTTATGAATGCTGCCAATTTTTACTTTTCATGAGTTGCTTTCTCTCTTCTAAGCCTGATCTGCTGACTCTGATATCCTGTTCCTCTGAATTACAGCTTGCGCCTTCAACTAATGAAGTCATTGGCAAAATTCCCATTGACTTCATTCAGAGAATGATCCAGCTAAATAATGCTGACTCCTGAGAGCTTCTGAGCCCTTGTGGAATAAATGTGAGTTGCAGATCCATAGGATTTATAAAGATTTGGCCCTACATTATAAAATACTTGAAGCAGATGAAGTCTGTCTTTTTAAATGGCTTGTGAAGTGCCATTTTCACTAGAAGTACTCTAGAAATGATTAAGTGACAGTAACACTTGTCAGACGACACAAAAAATGAAACTTATGGTGGGAGCAGGGAGGTTAGAGTAGCCATTTGCTTTCACTTGTGGAGATAAGTGTAGGAATGAATTTATACAGTACCTTTAGAAATAAATCCTTTCTTTTCTCTTGTTTCTCTCTTTCTCACCCTTGCATATTTCTCCCCCTCTGGCTGAATTAGAATCTGATAAAACCTTCCTAGTTGTTCTAGATAAAGTTAATGCTTGGTTAGACTACATTTTCTATATACTTGTGCTTACTTTCAACACGAGCTGCTTTGAACTGTGTTATATTTTTTTCTCCCATTAACTTCAGTGGTGGCAAAAACAGATTAAAAAAAAAATGGAAAAAAAACTTTTCCGACCTTAAAAGGCAAACATGTTTGTTTAACCTGAAATCCTTTCTGCAAATGTGACATTTAGGGAGCAAGGGGTTCAAAACCATTTCAGTGAGGCTCTACAGTGACTTGAAAGTGGGAAATTGGCCAGGGAAGGTGCTTTGCCAAAGAGTGAGTGTGAGGCAGTGTAAGGGATGCTGAGAATCCTCCTGAGGTAAACCAAAGGATTCCTATGATCTGCATATTGCTAGCTAACTGCGCTAAAGGATCAGATGGTGCCTTTTAATGGGAGATGTAGATGAAAAGCCATCTTTATTCACCTACCTGAGCTCCAGATAACCATAATTCTGTTGCCTTCATGCCAGATAACCAGGCTCCTAGAAGCATGGGAAGATTGGTAGCAAGTGTGGGAGTAAGAGCTGCTTTTTGTTTGTTTGTTTTTTTAGTTTGTTTGTGGAGCAGGCCTCCATTTTCTAACTGGGAAGAGAAGATTAGAGGGAAAAAAAAAAATGCTTCAGAAATAGGGATCTCTTCCATTTATCTGTCCCACAAAAGCCACAGTGGGTGTTGGGAGGAAAATATTAGGCATCTATAAGCATGTTGGATATGGAGAAAAGACTACAAAAAGAGGTTTAATGCTGTCCAATTATACAATAACTGTGAATCCACAATAGGAAAAGAGTGTTATTTTGAAGGGTGATACTGGTGGGTTTGATACTTTCTAGCGTGTATCTGGGAAAACAATGAGTGTGGAAAAAGGACTTATAGAAGCTTCTGAATAGAGAAGGTCGATCACATGTACTTAATAGATATAAACTGAAGCTATGTGGATTTAGGCAAGGAGTAAGGTACTATATTTAAGAAGGTTGGTCGTAGACTGCTGGAGCAGAAATTTTAAGGACGCAATGTGTTTTCCATTCCTTGCAGTCTTTACATGAAGACTGGTTATCTGTCTAAAATGTGCACCATCATTAAAGAGAAATCATAGACTCGATGAAGAAACTGTTGGTGCAAGAGATCTAATTATATCATCTTTCTTTGACCTTAGAAACTGCCATGTCTGGGATGACAAAATTGTCATCTTCCTGTCAAAATCCCACTTTATTTCCAGTGGGCTGCACTTCCCTGTAAGACGCTATTTCCTGTTTGATGTGTTTTCATATGCTTTTGAGAGACGTGCTACTTCTCGAATTTTCTGGTTCTTTCTCGAAACATGAAGCTTTTTATTTAACAAGAATAGGAAATACTCAAGGATTTTTCAATATTTGGACTTGGCTATCAGGCATGTAAGGTTTGTGAACAAATTATACAGACTATCAGTATTGCAAAAGAGTAACTCTGAGAATTCCTGATCCTGAAGTTTGAGGGCACTCATTGCAATTCAGTACTTTGGATCATGTAGGAATGGGACTTAGGAAGTTTGAAAAATGTTGAAGAGGCAAGTAACTACTGATCTTTTCTGTATGTGATCAGTCTGCTCTGCATTTTATTTCTCTTCTTCATTCTTTTCCTCTTTCCACATTTTATAATGACTTCTATGATTTCTCTTTCAAGCTGAGTGTGCTATTGACCCTTTATAGAATGGGGACTCTACTCTGCCCATGCTGGTACTTATGCAACATCCATCTTGGTGTTTCACGTCATTTAAATGACTGAGTGCTGGACTGTGGCCCATTATAACACCATGATCTCTATTCTACCTGCCCTCTGGAATCAGCGGTCTTGATTTGAGCAAACTTGCCAATTACTTTATTTAGGGAGTGTTAGTGGAAATGTTACAACAGAGGCAATGACAACATTAAAAAGTATGTGCCAGTCCCCAAAGAGCTATAGGTGTCTAATGCTAAGCAAGCTAAGGTCTCTTTGTGGACACCTTGCTTCCATTCTGCTTCCATTACTCACCTTTTCCCTTCCACAATGAGTTAAGGATGCAGATGCTTAACAGTAACGGTGTCCCTTGGTGCCTTGTGGCAAAGAGCTTTGAAAATACCAGGCACAATGTTTTTGAAAACAGAGGCCAGAAATCAGATACCTGAGTATGTGTTTGACTCAATGTTCACTGTGCGGATTTTCTAAAGAGTATAATTCTAGCCCTCAAGTTTGAGCTCCAGCAGTAGGGCAAGAGAGGTAGCTACTTCAAGAGTCAAGGGATATCAGGACTCCTGTCCATTCCTTGACTCACGAGTTTCAGGTACTGCTCCCCAAGAGTTGAGAAAGCTCATTCAGAACAGGAGCTACAGTAGAGGTGTTGGCTTTTGAGCAAGGTTATCTGCAGAGCAGGAAAATTGCCCCAAAACCCGTGTTTTATGAGAAATCTTTTTGTGTGTCTTTTTTTTTGTGTCTTATATGCCTTTTGTATGCCTTTTTTTTTTTTAATTAAACTGAGCTTGAGGGAAGTGCCTTAAGTATTTGGGATGATATTACTCCTCCAGGGTTGGGGAAACATGCCAGAAGCCTTACAGGCAGTGGACTCTTTAATCACATTTTTGATATCTAGAAGAAAAAAAATTTCTAGGTGTCTAAGTGTCCTTAAGAACCTAAATCCCATTTCAATGTCATTTAGAGATTTAGGAACAAAGTGAGCCTAAAAAGCAGAGAGCTCAGAATTTTAAAGGTGT
Organism: Nothocercus julius; assembly: GCA_013398735.1. NCBI lineage: Eukaryota > Metazoa > Chordata > Aves > Tinamiformes > Tinamidae > Nothocercus > Nothocercus julius. The sequence continues at coordinate 189,392 of VZSV01000021.1, forward strand.
CTAAGTGTCTAAATGAAATTTAAATTCCTGGTCCTGTGCCATTTTGGATCCAGGACTTTTTCTCCACATGACATTGTCCTGTTTGAAAATGTTAACTTTGATTTTCAATGGTGCTTGCATGCTCAGAACTGTAACTGAGCTCAGTGGGTTTCACAGATATTTGGGCCTTCTAAAGACTTTTTAAAGTATGCAGCTCTGGATTTACCTATTTGAATATAGGCTTCCCTCTCAAGACTTAGGTCAAAATATAAACACAGTGAAAGATATACCATTTCTCTGTTCAGTGACTCTCTTGAATCACAAATCTGGATCTGGTCCAAAGAAAATACTGTTTCCTTCTGCAGCTGATAGTCCTACTGCACCCTTACTGAGAAAGTCTATCCAACCTACAGGGACTCTTCGGAGGTCTTCAAAACTTTGAAAACACTTTAGGGCTTTCAGGAATATGAGCTGGACCATGTAATGGTCAGAAAAACAGGAAAAGTTATTTAAGGAAGAGAACTGAGAGGCTGAATACACTCAACAGGGTGTTTTAGTTCCCTCCTACCTGTTCCTCCTTACAAATCACTTAATCAGCTTACCCCAGGAGTTTGATCCTAAAAGATGAAGTTAGTTGAGACTCAAGTTTCCATGATCTCCACTAAGATGTTCTTCCTGTAGCTCTCTCTGAGGTTGTTGGAGCAGGGGTTGTTTCAAGAGTGCAGAGCGGTGGCAGTGGATAAGGATTTGTTTAATTTGTTGAAAGATATCCACATTTCAACTTTTGTCTTTGCTCAACTGAATTTAAGAGTCAGAAAATCTGCAAAAGGAAAGAGTTTACATACATATAGATGGGCTTTTATGACTTAAATCACCATAAAATGGTGATGGCAATACCTCCATATTAAATAATAGTTATGTTAAATTTATTTATGTCTCAAAATATGTAAAGGCCCTGTGTGTAAAATCCAGCTAAGTTTCTGGGAATGTTAAAGGAAAGTCTTAGTATTCTCATTAAACCTGGAGTTCAGCAGTTGAAGTTCTGACTTGCAGGAGAAATACAACTCAGTCATATATATTTTTTGGTTCCTAATTTAAAACTTTTCCTAATTACCAGGAAGTGCTAGAAATGAAATCATTTTTTTAATAAAAACATTGGAAAAAAAATAGAAAACGAGGTGAAATCCCGATTAGCAGGCCTTATTACAGGGTTCCCATCCAGTAAAAATAATAAACTAATCTGCTAGAGGAACTCTCTGATGAGACAAAAGGAAACTGAAATGGCAAAGCATGCAGTGCCACCACAGAAATTTGGAGCATGCTTTTGAAAAAGGGAACTTCTCTAGATCTCTTTTATGACTTCAAAACAGGCAAACATTTAATGACGGGAGCAGAAAATCTAATGCATTAGTAGCTGTTTCTTTCTAAAATTTATTTAATTTGCACTTGCATTTGAAATTGTTTAAAAGCAAATTGCATTGTATAGCCCATGCCTTTAGTGACTAGTACCTGTAGGAAAATTAGACGTGTTCTGACCACAGCTCCAAACTGTTAACGTGTGTGGCAGAGGAGAGGGGAGAAGGAAGCAGACAGGCAGCTACTGATTCAGACAGAGCATAAAATTCCAACACAATTAAGAAAGAACGGGAGTGGTGGCAGAGAAGAAAGCAAACTGCGCTGGGTGTACTGAGATGGGGCAATATCAGGTTATCGTATTGTAGTTAAGCCAGCAGCATCTGCTGCCAACAAAACCAAACCTAGCTTGCTCCTTGGCTGAAAACTTAAATATCAACACCCTTTAATTATGCATAAAAAGATACACAAAGCTAGCAGCTTTAAAGTAATGTTATTAATTGCACCAAATGTTAGTGAAAGATTGAATTATTCATAGTTATAGTTCTCAGGGGTTTCTTGATTAAGGAAAATAAGGAGAATTTGATGTGAATATCTCATTTCACATAGCCTTCTTAGTTTGCCTAATCCAAGAAACTGGGATATATTTTATGTGTCAGATCTGCAGAAAATGCATGTATCTGCTAGTTCCTTAGCAACCTTCTGGGATATGCCTGCATCTACTCCCACAAACCCTGCATATCAGAAATCATCTCCAGTGGGCTTCCAGGGATCAGTGGATTTTGCCACACTAGTAATAATGCCTTTCATCTTCACAGTTAAAGTAAATCACTTTACTTACAGGATCATTGCTGGTTTTTTGTGTTTTTTTTTTTTTTTTAATGCTTCAGAAGAAAAATAATATGTAAACACATTTTATTGAGATCTCTCCATATGAATGAAGAGGGCTATCAGTACTAGCCATACATGTATTTTTAATAACTGAAAGAAAAATCATGCTCATTCAAAAGTTCAGTTGTACTCATCATAATCCTGGTCTTCCTTCCTCTCTGTTTTTTAACTAGCAGTAGCAGCTAAAATTAGCACAAATTTCTGGAAGAGAAGATTTGCAAATAACATTCTTTCTTTATAGTTTGTGCATTTTCCTCTTCAGAAAGACAAAATATTCCCTTTTCAGTTATCCTTACCACCTCTGTGCCCATGGTTTATCACTATGATGTAGTTTATAGGCAGCCTGAACCTTATCAAACAAGGCTGTACTTTGCTATATTGCATATGGTAACAGAGAGTAGACAGATCACCTGTTTGGTGATAGAGTGACAGATCACCCTATCTGGGTCTGATCTGGTGGCTCCCGTTAGTCTAAGGATTGTCTACTTTCTTGAGCCTATAAAAGGATATTTCAAAGTTATGTGTGACTAGAATCACAAGACACATTCCTGAGAGGGAGAACAACTGATGTAGTTCATAAGGAAAAGGTGACAAGAATTTCCAAGAGGGTTGCCATTTCCTTATGTGATGGTGCTGGGCTGGGCATGGAGGTAGGTCTCAAGGCAGTCTAATCATTGCAAAACCTGATAGCTCACTTCAACAAGAGCTGTAATCCTATTGATCCCATTGACTACTCCATCCCATTGACTGCTGCTTGATCACCTTTAGTCTAGTAACTGCTCCAGAAGACAAATCTCCTTAAAAGAAGTGAAACCACAAATAACTGAAATAGGCTTAGGCAGCAAAGGACAAATATGAGTTATGGAAATGTTTTGTGTGTTTGATATTCTCCTCCATGTCCTCCATTCTCCTCCATGTCCTTTTCCTTTTCACTGCCCTGTAGGGCTTCTCACTCAGATAAGACCATCTCTCCAATGCAGTGTTGTGCCAGCCTGCTCCACGTGGTCTTCTTAGGCATTTCCACACTATGCAATGATGTGGTGCAGAGGTGTTGGAATTAATACTCTCTTGAGCTTTCACACTGTGCATTGCAGTGTCATGTAGAAATAATGTCTTGAGTCCCAGAAATCAGTCCATTGCATCATGAATGAGCTGTTTGCAGTTCCCTATCAGCTCTGATATCTCTTCCCTGTATTACCTATAACAGACTTGGTATTTGTTATTCACCTCCGGGCCCCAGAAATGGGGCCCCTCCAAGTATCTGTAATGGGGCAGAGATGAAAAAAGCATTCCCAGTTTCAGTGGGGTTCAAGTCTGATGATGCATCTGCGGTATTCAGAATGTTTTTCTCATTTGTTTTGTGATGGGCAATGTTGCTGACTTCTGATCATTTCAGCAAGTATCTTCCATTTTAGTGGCATCACTGGATCTTGATGCCACCTGTTAAAGGTCTCCAAAATAGTAAGAAAGGTCCCACTATGGATCAAGGAAATAAGAACCTGTAAAAATATACTTTGGTACTTATGTCATGCGCAGAAAAGGTTGGTGGCTGTAAGCTTTCAGGCGTAAGAATGTATTGTCATGTCTGGCTCCTGGCCCATGAGTCTCTCTCTTCTTTAGTCCTACTATAGCGGAAATTACAGCAACAACAAAAACAATATCTTAGTACTACACATGGATTTACTGATGTTCTGAAATATAATGGGATCAATATACAGCTCCCTTCCCAAAGGCAAATTCAGGCCAGCTGATATTCTTCTGCCAGTGTCACGGTACCAAAGGAAATAGGTATAAGGATTTGAGACAATCCTTAGCAAAACCCAAGATCCACATAAGTACTCAGAAAAGCATAAAAGTTAGCCAGAAATGTGGTTGGCAATACTAATACTGTGGATTGTTTGAATTAGACTTTCTCTTGATTGTATTTTTGCATTTTTTTTGCAAATTGCATCAGACCAAAAAAGAATCCTATTACGGAATTACTGTTTCTAGCGGGATGACTGAAACTCACTGCTTCCAAGGATCGTGTGGTTTCAGGACAGATACCCTCAGAAGGGGTTTCAGCTAAGTGGAGACATCCCATGTGCTCCCACAGAAATCAACCACAGTCCTGTGCTGCTGCGCTGGGGAATTGATTGACCAGCATTGCCCTGAACAGGGATAATCATTTGCTTCTTAAACTTCCATCTAATGCTTTGGCAAGCAGAAAGCCTGCACTGGAGCCAAATCTGTAATTACTTTACTAACAGTGTTGATATGTATGCCTGTTCTGTGCGATCCCATTTTGCTGCTTCTGTTGTTGGCTACAGATGACTCGATACTGCAAATAATAGGAGCCTCATTCCTGCATCTGTCTCTCAGCAGGGTGAGCTTTAACCTGGGCTTTGAGCAGTTTTAAAGAGAAAGGGGAAGAGGAAAAATATATAAACAGGCACTGACTTTGCAGATCCTGAAAAACAAACAAAAAAAAGCAGCTTGTGCTTGCTCTCCAAGGATAATAAAGGCCATGTTACTGTAGTGGGATTCATTGCAAGAAGGGGGCCATCTTTTCTATGAAAAGCTGCCACAGTCTCTCACTAAGCTGTTAATAAACAGAGATTGTGTCACACGACATAGTGATCATCTGTCCGTAACTGTCTGATTTCTGTCATCATGTTCTTGACTCGATTCAGTTAGATTCTTAACCACTAGACCAGAGCATTTAAGAAATAGATGATATGGCTAAAACTTAAGCATAAATCTTTCTTTTCTATTGTCTTCTAGGAACAGAATTGTTATATAGAGTGGTATTTTATTTTAGGAGGCATTCATTTCTTTCTTTCACTTTTGCTGACTTTTAAAAGTATGCATAGAGTGTATTTATGATTTACAGATAGAGTATCAAAAATGACCTTTTTTCCATGTTTGATTATAATTTGATTACAATTAAAAGAAGTCATTGATAATCCAATTAAGCTCACTGTTTTATTCTATTTTCTTGATACCCTTGCTTCAGTGTTTGTGCGTGTGTGTATACATCTGTACAGGCAGACAAATGAACACGTGCTTAATGGATCAAGTTAGCTAAGATATTCATTCTCATGTATGAAAAGGATCAGTGCCCCATAAGTGCCATGTTTAAGTTATTTAAAATTCAGTCTGTGTTTATCTAGGATATTTTCTCACCTGCTTTATTTGCTAAAATTCACAATTTAAATGACCAAGCAGGGAATATATGTCTTTTTTTCTGAAAACTTTTTTTTTTCTTCTTCTGTGCAGCAGCAGCTGCCTACCATGTTATTGTTTTTTTGTCGCTAGCAGGGTTTTTGGGTGCATGCCAGTGATTTGGGTGCATGCCAGTGGGGAGCGCGTCGATTTGCATCTGAATGGTGAATGGCAGGGCTGGGCGTGGGTATATTCATCCACACCAGGTGAGGTAGAGCAGCCGCTTCCAGCTCACCTGGAGTAATTAATTCAATAAAAAGTTAATTACAATGAAAGAGAAAAAACAAACTTCCATATAGCAGATGGCACATTTTTAGTGGGATGGAAGCTAAAAAGATTTTTTTTAAATACCAATATGGTATGCCCTGAATGGTATACACAAGTCTTTCTTTTTGGTATATACTTAAACAATATGCAGTTTCTACATACTGGTTCTGCTAAATGTTTTGATACATATTTTCTGCAACTTCTGATACTTACATTTTTAAACATAAAACTTTTTATTAGTATGTAGTTTGTCAGATTGCATTTGTGACTTAGTTCTGTGAGGAGTTGCAAGCCCTGTGTGTGTGCGCATCATCCCTCTTTTTCCAGAAACTTTTGAACCTGGGAGTCAGGATGTCAGGCAAATTGTACCAAAGACCAGGGGCCTTGTGAAAAGTAATGCTGGGTAGAATGAGCAACCCTGTCATTTCCTCTATCCAGAGTAAAAAAACATGGCAAGTTAGCTCTTTTCCAAAGTATTTGTCTGGGCTACAGCCAAGAAGCAGAGCCCAGCTGGCCATTCAGTGTGCAAATAGGTATTGACCAGTTTACAGACAGAACTGGCCACATGTGTCTGCCTCTGCTTGCTGATAAGCTTCAGTGAAGATAGGGATAAGAGAGAGAGAAAAATATCCTGAAGGTAGGCATGAAAGACAGGGATTTGATTTAGGCATGCATGGTGATGGTAGGGTCATAAAAGGTTAGGGGCAGAGCTGGGGGATTAGTGGACAGAAGTGCAAGGGATCTAGGACATGACTTGAGAAACCGGTTTTCATTAGTTCTGGTGCTTGTAGTTTAAATTCTTTCTTCCTAAAGGGAAATTTGAAGTACAACACAGAACCGAATTGTAGCAAAATTAAAAAAAAAAAAAAAAAAATCAAAATTTCTTGCTATTGCATAAGCTATGAACCTATTTTTAAAAATGATTACCTGTTCAAACTTTCAGAAATGAGAAGTGTGTACGACTATTCAGTATGGCTTATCTTAGAGGGATCCTGATTTTTCTAAAATATTAAGTACCTACCAGTGAAAAAACTGAGGCATTGCCTTCAGTTGTTTCTGAAGTAGTGCTTCTATGCTCAGTATCAACTGTTACAATTGATCCATGACTTAAAGTATTTAAAAAGGAGAATGCTATAGAGATTGAAAAAAAAAAAAAAATCCATTTCTAGGAAGAAAGAAAGAAAAAAAAGCCCCAGTCATTCCTCATGCTTTTTTCTATTAATCTTCTTTAGTGACTTGAGTAGGAGGTGATCTTTTTTAGTCTGTTGGTATCAGACTAAACAAAACTATGTCTTCGAGTGGGCAGAAGAAAAAACACTACTACTCTTAGTGTTGGGTCTGAACTTAAATCAGTTTAATGCTTACCATTTGGCTAGTATAAACAAAACATGATCAGAATTTTAAAAGTGTGTTTTGGATCGCTCTTACTGTGTGGATTTGTTCAAAATGGAGGCTTTGCTGATCTATTCAAAATGTTGACAAAATCTGCATCATTTTTAGGCCTGGACTCACAGTAGGAGACTTAGAAAATCCTGGACTGGTTGCCATCAGTGCTCAAACTTAGTCACCTCTAGTGGGTAAGCGCAAAAGAAAGGGAGGGGATGATTCATTCTACAAGATAGCAACTTCCATACAGACTCACCCCTTCTGCAGGTAATTAAATGTTGCCAGTGTAGTTTATCATGCTGATAGTGAAGACAAACTTAATGATTGACGTGTGTGCAGAGCTGTAGCAAGATACTGTGGTGCTAGACCACTGCAGCAGCCCATGTGTATTTGCCGCACTCCTGTGGATGCCCCTGCCTCCTGCCCTGCTGAGCCTCCAAGCATCTCGAATGGCCTGCGGACACTGAGGTTTAAGACTATTCTGGCTATCAAAGAGGGTGCACTGCTGTCTAAAAATTACTAGATATAGAGACATTTCATAGTAAAAGCACATGTTGTGGCTTCTCTGCAAACTGCATGCGAAAATTTTTTCATGTAACTATGTTGCTGCTCAATACAATGAAAAAAATGGTAAGATGCTGCATTCTGCCCTCTGCAATGCAAACCTTCTGCTCACTGCAGAAGATGGTGCTATAGGGAAACCTCACACAGTGACTGTTCCTTTTGTATGCACCATAGCTGGCCATTCTCATTGCCGCTATTCTGCACTAGATTTACTCAACATTGTTTGTTTTTTTCCTGCTGAAACCAATAAATCTTTCAGGATTTTAACTTGAGCTTGTTTCAAATGCCTCAGTTAACATTCCTCACATCTCTGCTTTTGGCCTTGTATTTGGAAGCTCACTTCATAATTATAGGTGGGGCTGGGAGGGCTCCTTATTATTTGGTTTACTCAGGGCATGGGATGGGCCTATTCTGGACCTGAATCAGGGTTGTGAAATGGAGAAGAGAATTGTCTGAGAGACCCTTGCGTGGCAGCTTGTCTGAAGGATGTAGGTACATAGGGAATGGGGCTGAAGGAAGAGGTTACATTCATAATAAAGGCAGTTAAACATTATCTCATTTCATTGAATTTCTTCTTTACCCTTATCAGAGATTCTCATATGACATCAGACAAGCCATTTTTCACAGATGGTTTCTGACCATGTTCCTTTTCTTTTTTTGTCTGCCCAAGGGAAGAAGTTAGTAACAGGGCAGAAAAAATATTGTGTACTTGGAGATGTAAGCAGAAGTGCTCTGCCCTTGAAAACATCTAAAAAAACATGTGGCATCTCAGATTGGGCATCTAGAGTGAGGTTACACTTTTGGTCTCAGTCTTTCTGTTCCCAACTTCCTTGTTTGGAAAATGATGATGCTTGATCGTTATCTCACTGTGATACTGTGAAAATAAATGCATTGATACTTGCAAAGTACAAGGACACAATAATGACGAAGATACAGGAAAGACTGTGAAGAAATTATTTGGAGATCTGAAGGGAGCCAATGATAGAGCTGGGGACCACACACTGAGTAATAAGGAGAAACTAATGAGGAAAAAGTATTGCAAAGTCACTCATTAACTGAGCACCATCCAGTCTGCTCTGGATAAGATGAAATTCACTTGACAATAATAGTCTTTAATTACTCACATACTGTCGTAACACATACAAACAGTGTGGCTGGCTTAGATCTGTAAAGACAATCTGAACTTCCTAATTTGTGAATACTTGATTTTGCAACCCAACCAATGCTATTTTGGCACAAGGAGAGAGAAGGAGTTCTTTTTTTTTTTTTTTTTTTTGTAATAAAATGTAGGTTCATATAATCATATCTATCGCTTCTATTCTCTATTTGTTCTCCTATACTCCTAGGATTATAAGTGGTTAGAACAAGGAGAAAATAGCCTCTTGGTCATTTAGTTTAAAATACTGTAAAAGGGAATTAAATTACACTCAGATCGTACATTTTTAATATGATAAGAACACATTTTAGAAACACCCCCAGGATCCCTTGAACAGTATCATTAGAAATTTGATGTGAGCCATTATATTTATTTTATTATGAATAATCATTTGTGTTACAGAACTACCTGGAGGCACTAACCAAAAGCCAGTCTCTATTCAGCAGGGCACCATGCCGATATACAACAGAGGGCAATCCTTGCTCCAAAGGACCTTTGAACTAAATAATACATATTCTGGGCTGGTAGAAAGGCAGTTGCTCAAAAGGCTATCACATCCTTGTGCTCTGCGGAGAGCGAGAGACTAATTCAATGCACATATCTACATAACACCACACAGCCTTGTTGGGCTAGCTCTACCCACAAAGCAGCTCCACGAGCATGACTGGGGCTCAGCCGTACTTAATACCTGCAGCTTCCTAGGTCAGGTTCAGACTTGGGCACTGGGCTGGGAAGGGGCTGTCCTGATGCAACGAGGATGAAGAAGGGAAAGAAGGGTGAGCTGGGATGGAGGTCTCTAGTGGACCTGTATTATCCAAAGGGACGTGGCAAGGGTTGGCAAGAGAGAAGGAAATGACAACTGCTGCTGGGAAGGAGGTCATGATGTGCTGGAAATGCCATGCAACCTGACTCTGCCTTCACTGGCTACAGCAGCAGCAGCAGCCTGCATTTCCAGAGGCTGTACAGGTAGTCATTGTCCTGGCTGCTGCAGCCTGCTGCTTTAGACAGCTAAGTACTTGCTGTTGCAGCCGCACCAAGTGAAAGTTGTCTGAACAGAGCTGGGTTTTGATCCCTCAGCTAGGTGGTCTAGTGCGAATCCATGTAACTCTGCACCTTGTGTGCTGCTAGATACTCACTGAACCTCAGCAGCCCTCGCCTGACTCCTTTCACCTGTACAGCTCAAATAATACCTTCTTAGAAAACCTTCCTTGTGGCCTTGTTCATTCAAAGGAGAGAGTTCTTGGGTAAGAATTCCCTGCAATGGGAATTTTTCACGCTGAAGCTGCCTCCCACAGCCTTAACTGAGGTAAATTGTCCTTTGTTTCTGTTTTGGTTTTATTAAGCTGCTTTGCCTAGCAATCTTATCAGTGTTCATGAAACTTTAACTGTAATGCATTTGTTTCTGCTTAAATGCTTTTTTTTTGCAAAATGCCATTTTGTTTCTTCTGCTCAAAATTTCATTTAACAGTACCCAAGCTAAATTTATGCACACACATTTAAAGAAGGAGCCTTAGATATAATGCATTTTTAACCATGTGAAATATATTAGTAATGGTACTTACAAAAAGAAAAGAAAAATGATTTTGGCTTGCATTAGTTCCATCTTTGCAGTATGCAGATAAGTACCATACCTTTGACAGTATAACTACATTAGGTTTGCCTCAAAGCTAACAGTCAACAAGCCTGGTGCACAACAGCCCTAACAGGTGTCTTGCGTAAGAGATGCTATTCTAGCAGAAGTTTCACATATTCCTCAGCATATTGTCTCTCAGAGCTCATAATAATGGTCCATATGAAAATAGGAGAGGCAGAGCATCACACTGATTGGAACACTTGAGCATTGGGTTAGAGTTGCTATTAGCAGCCCTCATGAAGAGAGAGGAGAATATTAAAACAGAGCCTTGACCTTTCCCAGTCCCACACACAGAGGATGGTCTGAGAAAAGGAGTCAATATTTTTTTCCTTCTCACATGTTTTCTGTGTTATAATGGAAGCAGCTGAAGACAGAACAGCATCCAAGGGTGGTTGAGAAAAATGTTAAGGAAACAAAGACTTCTTAGAGTGTCATAACAGTAATGTTAATGAGAAAGGATGTGGTAACCTCTGAAACAGATGACTGCTATTAAATACAACCCAACCAGCAATCAGGTGTGGGGCTGGCAGACTTTGCTAAAAATAAACAAGCCATTGTTTTTCTATTTTTCCTACCAGGAAAGGGTTGAAACCCTTCTAATAGCATGGGTTGAAAAATGCAGCATTGCGCTGGCGAACCCGATGACGCTTTGCAAGGCACTGCCGTGCCGGCCGTCAGAGGCCCCGATCGCTCGTCGGTCAGGGCTGCCTGCCCCGGGAGGAGCCAGCCCAGCAGGGTGCCTCAAAAACGCAACAGGGGGCACACGCAGAGGAGGATCCCACTCACGCTTTTGGGGACTGCTGGCAGTGCCCCTTATACTCAGCTGGATCGTGCTGTGCGGGACAGGCTTCGGGGGCTGTATGCGAGGAGGGAGCCTGTGTGCCATTTCCTGTGTCCTTGTGAGGCCTCTGACAAGTTGTCTGAGACCACTTTGAAGCCCTAGCTGTCTGTTCATGTAGTCTCTAAACTCCAAGGGTGCTTTACTATGTATTTTAACTGCCTCCAGATGCTCGTGGATCAGGCTTTCCTCACTGTCAGGAGCGCCTCAGCCGTCGCAGGAAGCCTACATCTAACTCCGCTGGGAGGTCAGGAATTAAATGTTCTACTAGTTAAGTTCCCTCAGGGGCCAGACAGTTGTACATGAAGCAGTTATAGGGAAGGTCCTGAAAACAGAATTTGGAGCCCAGGACTGTATTTCCACAGCTGGTGCCCCAGTGTCAGGCTACAGAGCCATGTTGCCTTTGGCCCAGGGCTTGCTGAGTTTGTTGCTGTGGAGCAGTGTGTGTTGAACAGCAGGGACACAAGGTCCCAGTTTCCCTGCCCTTCGCCTGTCAGAACAACCGCTAAGCTGCTACGTAGGCCGTGAGGAGGCGGCAGTGCTAGCTCGTGTCCCCTCAGGCAATGGAAGGGATTGAAGCAAGGTCTCCTGTGCGCTGGACGGGTGGTTCAGCAACTACACCATGATGACAACTTTGTGTCATTAAAAAAAAAAAAAAAAAGAAACTCCAGTCCTGCTCCATTTTTGAGTGAAAGGTTGAAAGGTGAGCTGCCCTCAGTCAGTGGAAAGATCTGCCAGGTGGGAGCCTGAGCACAGGAGACATTGCCGTGGAAAGCTGGACGTGGTGTTGGGGAGGGACTTCTGTCTCCACTTCTGTCCTGAAAGGTTTCCTACTGGGCTAAGCTTGCTGAGGGTGGATAGCTCCCCTTCAGCGTGCTCCCCTTCAGCGTGCTCAGTGTTTTCAGTGCCATTCCGAGGTACCTGGAATAAGGAAAAGGATGGAGGGTCATTCTGAATTGCCTAATTGTAGGCATGTACCTTGCTCTGAATTGCATCTTAGTCAGATATCTATCAGTGAGTTATCACAGCTGAGATACGTGAACTTGCCTGAGGACTCCCTCCTGTGTGTCACCAAGCTCAATACAGGGAGCTTGGGTGGCTGCCAAGGGTTGAACCAGGCCACAGGCCAGGCTGCTGCAGGACTGCCGTCTTAGGCATCTTTGTTCTTTCTTTTCAGCCTAATGCTTATCTTACTTATTCCAGGCTGCCATTTATATAACATGGGTAACTGTGTGTGTCCCTGTCCCAGGGGTGTCTTCTGAGAATAAGTACAATTAGGATTGTGAAGCACGTGAGTATTGTGGAGAGAGGAGCGGGAGCACAGAGATGCTGCAGACTGAGCTACACTTTTCCTTCCCTGTCAGAAAATACTACTTCCACTTAACATAAGACAATCAAGTTCTCCAAGTAGATACTTCCCCCCTGAGAAAATATAAAGCTACAAAAATGACTGTCAAAAGTATAAGGTCCGGACTGAGCCAAAAACTCTTGCCGGTGAAAGACAGGAGCAACTTTATGTGCTTGAGTAGACTAAGCTGCGATCCAGACCTTACTTTGAAAGATTTCTTGTGCAGGGGAGTGTTTTTAAAATCCACTGAGTCCAGTTTGTCACTCTTTCAAAGAGAAAAAGCTGGATTCCAGCACATTTTATCAATACAAAATCATATGTAGTCAGCAGTATGATTTTTCTTATTGCTTTACATCATCGCTGGGGAAAGTATTTACCTCAAGAACTATTTTGCCAGATGATGAGTAGTACTTATACTTATTTTGGTTGTGTCCAAGCCATAACTTTGCCTCATTTGCATCTACCCGCTAAATGGTTTAATTAATTTTGCATTGTGATTACTGACTAGTTTTAATTAGCAGTTAAATCAGTTCAGTTAACGAAAAAATGTAGGTGTTTACATGAATGCAAATCATGATGGGTTCTCAGGGCACTATTGAAAAAACAGTTCCACACCATTGGTGCTGAATTTCTGCAGGCTTTGTTCAGGAATTACACACTTTCCCTCCCCAACTACGTGTAGGGTTTTATGATTCATTAACTGGCCTATGCTTACTTTCTTTTTCCTAGCTGATGTGCAGAAGGAGGAATGGAGTCAGATAAAATGGGGCTTCCATGTTTCATTCTCAGCGCATGCACTCAATGCACATCCAAGAAGGGACTGGGAGGAGTGTCTTTGGCTTAGTGTGTGCGACTGTGTCTCCCTCCAGTGTCTGATTCCAGCCATTATTACAGCTTGCATTATTTTTGGCCAAAGCACCTCTCTGTTGGCTGGGTGTTTACTTCCATTTGGGCAGGCTGGAAGTGATAAAAAGTGAGTTTTATGAGGACCAACTTCTACATCTCACTGTTAGCTCAGCTCTGGTAATACAGACACAATACTGTGAACATATTTGTATTTACTTTGTTACTGATCTTGTGTACTCCAAATGGAATTTATTTTGGAGAAGCACCGCTTCTGGAGGCAGATACCAATAGTGACTTCAGTGAGTTTTGAATGAGAGGTGTTGAACAAATCAAGAGCAACATGATCTTATCTCCATACAAAATTCATGCACAAATCAAAAGCAAATCTGATCACTGATATAAAAGCTGTCATTTGCCTGTGCTTTAACATCCACGTTTGGCTTGTCTTCTCTGAGTCATTATGTTGAGCTCTTCCCCAATGGGAGTAACTAAGGCTCTGTGCTGCATCAGATTTAAATGCAAGCTACAATAGATGAGGAAAAATTTGTCCTGAGACTACAGTTACCTTACTCAGCTTTCCCAATAACCTTACCCAAAAGGGAAGATCAGAGACAAGAAGATAATTGGTGAGATCATCAAGAAATTACCTCATAAGCTGAGGCCTTTCATTTGAAGGAAGCTGGCACCTTGCCCTTCTAGAAGAAGGTGTTATTCCACTGGAAATACATATCAAAGTTAACAGGAGTAATTATTTAAGGAGTTAAGTAGGTAATCAGTTTGGGAAACTGCCTTCCCCCCCTCAGTCCTTGGAGCCTATAGAAATATTAGCTGGAATGCTTGCCGTCTGTAGTTTTGTTCTAAAATTAAATTTAATTTCATAAATGTAATTGCATAAGCTATTCATCAGATGTCTTGTTGAGCGACCCTGTGCCAAGCACATGTGACAGAACTCTCTTCCCAAGCCTTGGAAGGTGAATAGCTCTTACATGTTGGTCCTTGTGTTTTACCTGTCCCATAGAGATGCAGCCCAATCCTCACAGGCCTCATTCCTGGGCACTCTGCCTGCAGATCCAAACAGAACAAGATTAGACTTCCTTGTTGAAGATTCCAGTCTCTAGTGCCACCCATTGTTTTGTAGTGCTAAAACTTGCCAAAGTCATGAAGAGAAAATGAGGTCATAACAAAAACAAACCTGTTTCTCTGCAATTTTGACAAAACATGTATTGCTTATCACATTAGCCTAATAATGTATCTGTTTTGAGGATTCAGGAGCATTTAAACTGAGTGCTCAGACAGCTAGTGGGCCGGCTTCTGATGTTCTCCCAATGCTAACTGCTTTTTCCTTTAATACTGTCCTGTCATGTATTCCTCTAACTCAGGCATGGATATTAATCAAAAGGTGACATGAAGCATCAATGCCTCTCCAATGCAGAATCCACTGTTAGCACAACCCCCTTTGTGCCAGGCTTGAAATATAAGGCTAAGTTATATTAAAAAAAAAAAAAAAAAAAAGCATCAGCTAAAAGTGAAAAGCCAGGAATTAAGGGCCCTAGTTCTGGTCAGTTGATTTCAGTGGGGTGTCTTGTCTGATAGAGGAAGTGTAGTCCACTGGCCTTCCAGATTTTTAAAGATTTTTTACTTGTCAGTTTAATAGTTTAAGGGTCTAGTGAACATGCAAGAGCAATGTTGTCTCTATCTCTTCAGAATGTAAGTACATACCTTTTGGAACTGTTATTTTTTTCAAACCTGATTTCTTATAGGGCTTTGCAAACATACTGCATAACTGCTAACGGGTGATGCATCTCAGAGCAGAAATGTGTCACGTGGTTCTCAGAATTTTTCTGGTGCTACAATGCAAGCTTGTTGTCCAGGCTGTATCACATGAGGGCACTGCATAACATCATTTACAGCAGTGCAGGAAGTTGAAAAAAAAAGGCTCAATCAACTTCCAAAGCTAGCAGAACTTTAATAGGCCAGCCTTTCATTAAGTGAATTCCTAAATGTTGACCAAATTCTTTCAGATGAAGGCAGCTAATGGTTCAGGATGCATGTGATGCACTTGTCATTACACAGACATTGATAAAAATCCTTGAAGCTGCTTTTTTTTTTTTTCCCCCAGAAAGTTCACATGAGTCGGTGGAGGGGGGGGGGAAGAGACTTCTCTTCAGTGGTTTCTTTCATGTCACAAGAAGGAAGGTCATGTGTTTTAGTTTAACTGATACATTCCAATAAAATGATTTTCAAAGGGACAGGACAAATAATGGGCATTTTACATATGGTGGCTGGTGCACATCAGATGGAGCTAATTTTCTTATACACAATATATTTGTTATTTTGCAAGCTGGTTATAATTCATTTAAAGTCTTCTTTTTATTTAATTTTACCTAATAAACTAATATAATGACCCAATGAAGCTTTTATGGTTGGTGAACTTTTGGTGAATGATTTTAGTCGCCATTTTCATTAGGATGACAAAATGCATGTTATTCCCCCATGCAATTTTTATTCAATCAAAAAAGATATCTGAAGACTATATTCTCCAGTCTTGGCCACATTGTTTTTCCGTAAAGCTATATATCAAGATAACAACTGGAAAAGACTGATATTTCACTTATTTTATGCATGATATTTTAATTTGTTTGTATAGGGTTACTTGCAATTAGTTCTGTATAATGCATATACTTTAGTTCCTAACATAAAAATATACTGCCACGTTAACCCAGTGTTCTTTAGGCCTGACATTTGCATAAGTTGATAAAGTTGTCTGTCCTTTGTATGGAGTCTCTTAAAATGAGGTCCTTCTTGCTGTCTAGGCAGTAGAGATTTTCATTAGCGTCCAGACACTTTGTCTCTCAAGTTAGTGCATTTATCACCTTCTTTGTCTTCTGAAAGGTGATATGACATCTTTGCCACTGAGCAATGTGACAAAATGACAAACGAAGCATCCAGCTGGCCTTTGTATTGCAGGGGATTGGGAAGGAGGAGGGAAGATGAAGCAAAACCCCCAAAACAAAGAGAAGTTTGGCATTTTGCTGCTAAATTATCAGCCAGAGTAGAGAAGCTTAATAGTACAGCAGTGGGTGGAAGGAACTTCTCAGCATCACAGGAAACAGTATGCAATTAGTCAGGGTCAGAATGGCCAGGATCAGATTTGCTTAAGGCTAAAGAGACACAGAGCAAGGCTATGGCAGTGCCACAGTCTGCAGCCCGGGTGTCTCCCGGCGGCAGGATGCCTTTCACTGCAGTTCCTAATTAAACAGCCAGGCAGCCAAGCATGTCCACTGCTGGCTTACTTGTGTACGGCTTGTTTCCATACAAAGACCTGGAGAGTTTGGGAGGATATTTACTAAAGCAGAGGATTAAGCTACAAGTATAATTATTAAAAGCAGTGGATGTAATGAATAGGTGAGTATATAGTAAGAAATCCTGAGTTAGATCCAGCCAGTTTCACTGGCTTTGAACTGTTAAGAGTTCCCAGAGCTGTATAAATCTGGACAAGACTTTCTTCTCTAGGACAATATAAGTGTGACTGTCTCTTACTGTGGTTGGTAACAGAAGCAGGGGGAACAAGTGTGACGAGGTGAGTGCAGAGCAATATTGCCTCTGGTGAAGCCTTCCGGGTCTGAAAATCTTCCCTTCAAGGACTTCCTGATCTAGGTATTGTATTTCTGTCTTTGTGTTTAAGACATCCCAATGGACCTTCCCTTCATGAATATGTCTAGTGTTTTCCGTGGTGAATATGTCTAACATTTTGAACTCATTTATACTTTTGACATGCCACACATCCTACTGGTATGATGATGCCTCTTGTGAACAGGTATTTTCTTTCATTTATTCTAAGCTTGCTGCCTGTTCCTTTCAGTTGTGGTCCCTACTTCTTGGGCTGTGAAAAAAAAGTACACACATATGTATTATACATGTGACTTACATAAAATGAAAATAATCCCTGTTCATTTTTTCATGACATCCATGATTTTGTGAACTTTGATCATATCCTGTGTTTCTTTCACAGACAAAGGTGTCCTAGATTATTTAATCTCCTTGTAAAGGAAGTAATTCCATGTTTTTGATAGTCTCTTCTGCCCTGCTTCATATCTTCCTCTGTCTCATATATCCTTTCTGAAATGTGGAGGTCTAGAAGCAAATGCAGTACTGGACACAGCACAGCTACGTGCCATGACATATGGTTCTCCCATATGCATTATTGTGGACTTACCACCAAAGCATTCCATCTGCCGTAGTTTTACCCAGTCACTCAGGACCATGATATCCTACAGCTGTTCACAGTCAGTTTGATGACCACTGATCATTTTGTATCCACACCAAAATTAGTCACCTCATTGTTTACCCTGTCTTCTAAATCATTTGTAACTAGGTTGAACAGCAAAGGTCCCTCAGTAGGTTCAATGGGATCCTGATCTGTCCCACTCCTGTGTCCCACATAATGTGCTCCTGCAAACAGTACTGAAATCCAATGCATTTTATCTAAGGATAAAAAAAA
The DNA here is from genome assembly GCA_013398735.1 of Nothocercus julius. Lineage (NCBI taxonomy): Eukaryota > Metazoa > Chordata > Aves > Tinamiformes > Tinamidae > Nothocercus > Nothocercus julius. The sequence continues at coordinate 207,358 of VZSV01000021.1, forward strand.
AAAAAAAATCAGTATATAAGATGTCCCATCATTATAATGATCTATATGTACAAGTACTCTTTGAACTGTTATGCTAAAGCTTTGATATTTACTCTTCATTCTATGCTGACTCTTTGTCCCTTCCACAGCCTGCGTCCTTTTGGCTGATGGTGATTGCTCTCTTTCCAGTATGCTTGATGTTCCCAAGCAATACTCCCCAATTCTGAGAGGAGGAAGGGTTACAATGTCTCTTGGTGTATTTTCCTAATCAATTCATATCAGACCATATTTCTGCTAGCTAGATTCTTCCATGCCAAGCTCCATTGCAGATCTACCATAAATTCATTGTTGCTATTTTATTCTCACAGAAAAAAAAAAAAAAAATCAATGACAAGATTTTGGACTTCAGATTAAACCAGGACAAATTCCTCCTACATAAGGCACGAGAGAAAATGCCGTGGAGAATGGCTGATGTTGGGAAGATGGTGATGGAGATTTTGGAAAGGGACTCAACAAAAGACATTGTCATTTGATTGGAAAGGAAATAACAGCATTCTAGAGTATATGGTGTCTCTGGAAGAAAAAAAGATTGTGTCATGTGGGTATTTACAGGAGAGCAGTTTGTGGCACAGATGCTCAGGGTTATTGCCCTTCCATCCAACCTGTGAATGTCAAAATAGGTAGAATGTGCAAAAGTGCATTTCTCAAGCACAAACAGAAGAGTCAAAATAGTTTCTGGTAATAGTCTCAGCCTCAGGGCACTTCTTTTCATTCCTGATCCTCTGTACCAGTCTTTTCTATGTATTTGCTTACCTGGTTATATTTCCCCATGCTCAGGAACAGTGATCATCTTACTAATGGGGAACATCACAATTTGAAGCATATTTATGTTTTAATAAAAGACCTCAGTCTCAAAATATGATTAAAAAGATGCTTACATGATAGATTGTCCCTGACAGGATTTAGAAAAATGTCACATATCAGAAATACAGGCCAACGGTATGTAATGGGACTGCTGCCTCTGGCAGCTTCATATGAGAAAATTTCTAATCCTGTGTATTTCAGGGCTTTAAGAGGCTTGTTCAAATTCTTTTACAGCTTTGAGGACTCTTCACCCATCCAGAATGAAAAGGATGGTTGGGTGTATTCCATTATTGTCAAAACTTTTGTACCAAAAATCCTAAAACTGGTGTCATTAGCCCTTTTATTCCTAAGAGATTATGGGGCAGATATATCAGAATTGTTTCTGACGTGATGCTTTCAAGGATTTAACAAATTAGGTGTCATTGTATTCCTCCTCCTCTTCTTTTCCATTTCTATCCATGTAGTGTTTAGTGGCCACACTGAATTTGTGCTCCTATTGTTTATTCTTCTAGTCTTCATAACCCATTGGCAGAAAATATGGTCCTTTGGATTGGCTGGATATTTGGTTGTACTCTCTCCTAGGTATTGCTGGAGAAAACAAATACATGAGAAAAGCTTCCCCACTTAAAACTGATGATTCATGCTGCCATTTCTTCTCATTTTCTTTGTTTTGTCTCTTGGTGCCAAACATATACAACACACCAGAAGGAAGGGGGAGGATGAAAGAAAAATGAGAAAGCCCATTCTACATAGAAGGTTTATGCATTACAATCACCTTCTAAAGAGAATGATACATTTCAACAGCTTCTTCTTCTGCCAGCCTTGCAAATGTGTCCAAAACCCTGCCAGCAGAATGGTAACTTTTTCTTTCTTTTCCTTCTTTCTTTTTCTAATACAAACTTTGGAGACAAGCTCAAAGGTTGCAGAATTGTTTCTAAGCTCTTAGGGCCTGCCTTGCGAGCAGCCTCTTTGCCCAAACTTGCTCGTGAGTTGAATGACGTAAGTCATCACTTACAGGAAAAAGTTAAAGCCATTATAGTAGCACATAATGTGATTACTTATTGGAAAACCTTTAGCCTGGATTCCTTCCAGGTCTTTGCTCTCTGATGTGCCCTATAAGTACCTAGTCCTGTTCTTGTGGAAAATAGAGGCCAAACTTCCTCTGTGCTCACTGGTATGTGTTGCTTGTGTTAGTGAACGCAGTATCTGCTATTTGCTGAGTCTGAAGCTTGGAACACAGGATCCACCAGCTTAAGCTACTGGTCAACCATGGTCATTATCGCATTTCTGGCAGTAACTACTAGCAGATGCTTCAGAAACAGCAAAGACAAATAACATAATGCATCTGGCCAAACAGGAAGTAGCACAAAATAGGAAGGGAAATTATTTTGTGACATTTGTTTTAATTAATGTTTGTCTGAGACAAGCAATGTAATTGCCTTATGTCTAAGAATAGTTATGTATATTTTTTTGTGGAAGAGGTTGATAATATTTTCTTAGAAGATAAAAATCATCAGATAATCAGAACCATTTGAGATGTGGTACATGAAATACAGTGAGTTCTTTAAAATTCACTCAAGTATTGAGAAAGCAGAGGGTGAAAAACTATTTTCTGATTTAAAAAAAAATAGTGTTGATTAAAAAAAAAAAACACAGGAAAAATCCAAGACATCTTTCATTTTGTTACTGTAATTTGCAATCAGGGACTGAGTTTTGTCATATGTTGCCATGTGATGTTTCATGAATGTAACTATAAGCACCAGGCGAGCATGTGATTAGTTCTATTGACCTGCATGTCATAGCGCATGAATGGCTGCTCTGTTTGCAGTGGGTCTTCAGATCAAGCTTGGACGCATTACCTAATTGACTGTCTGCTTGTGCCATTCTCTTTAGGCCTGCTGTACTTCTTGTGCTCTCTCACTTCCCCCAGCCCATACCACTTGCTCAGATGTTTGTTAGGAGGGAATGAATGCGAAGCTTCTCTTTGTTTCATTAACAAAACTGTCTGGGTTTCTTGGCTGGCTTCTTGTATGGCAGTTCTGATTAGACCATATGTACTTGGAGAATAAAGTGTACTAGGTCTCTTGCAAGGGAACTGGGCAAAATTTTTGCCTGCAGATTTATTTGGTAGATCGAAGAAGCTGGGGCTGGTGTTTTGTTTTATTGAACTGCCTTGGAAAGTACTTGAGTCTGGTTCTATTCAAAGAAGAGGTTTCACATGCTCAAAAGTACAGGTTTCAACATCTTCACAACTCATACACCTTAGTGCATGAAGGAATGACCACTTGGAAGGCTGCATGTTATAACTCATCTTGAATATTCAGTCCTCTTTGCTGAATCTGCTTCTTTAGTGTTTTTCTTACTGTTGTACCGCCTGTCTACCTGCTACTGTTTGTCAAAAATGCCTTCAGAGGCAGAACATTAAAACAGATGTAAAAGTCTTTTTAACCTCTGATAGAAGGCTTTTATATTTCATTCACTGGTAGAATGAAACGCCATTTTACTTAGAAGTTTATGCATAATTGAAGATTTCTATTGTAATGCTTTTTTTTTTGTTGTTTGATCAATATCTCCAAATTATTGGATCTTCTCATGTTATTCTAATAGGAAATATTGTCTCTTCATATAAACTTGATGTTCCTCGTGTTCCTAGGTATTAGCTACAATAGCATTGCTACCTGTATTCAATATCTTTTTCTACATCAAATGCTGTAGCCCAGTACAACTGAAATAACAGTTGGAAGTTGGAAAAGAGGAGGCTTGTGTAGCTCCTTACAGATATCTCCACAGTCTAAGAATCCCTGTCTCCTACAAAAGGAGTGTAGACACCTGCAATGCCAACATCCCTTACCCACCTCCACACCCTAAGAGCACATGGAAGTTGTTATTCCCCCTGAAAAAGGCACCAAACCCTACCAGTTATTTTGTAACTCAAGCTGGTTTTAGGCAAAACTGAAACAATTATTATGGATAATATAGTCCATTTTGGGCACTCTTTCGCTAACAAACTGTATATCTGAAATTGTCAGTATCCTGCCTATGTAGATAGATGCTGTATCAATACAAATAACACTGTATACTGTTACTTAGCAAGCAAAAACATTTTTTAGTTAGCACAATTCATTCATGAAGTCAAGGTACCTTCCTTCTTTAAAAAATACAGATCTTCATTAAAAAAAAAGAAAAAAAGGAAGCTGCACTAGGCAGATTTTTTTTTTTCTTTTGCCTCAAAAATTTGAAAGGAAAGGACTCTTCAGTGATACTGGACCATATGAAATGGTCCAGCTTCTTCCCTCACTTTTTTCACTCTAGCCTGGTAAGGAGGCTATACACACATATTTTTTGAGGGAATGTTGCATTTTCACTCTTTTTTTTCACTATAGTATTGCAAGTCATATAAAATTAGAGCAAAATTTCAAAAGCATGGCTTTATTCAGGCTAGACTATTGGATCTCATGAAGTCAGTGACGCAACTTTTAGTAACATTTCATTGAATGCCTCAGGATTTTTGCTCTGAGTTTTTACTCAAGCAGAATTGTCATTGAAACTGAAGATTTGCCAGAGGATAGACTTGACATGAATCAGAGATTGTCCCTGGACTAGGAAGGTTGTTACTCCAAGCATGTAGTTCTCTGAAGCTTTCCTCTGACTATTTTGCACACATGGATGAAATATAACGCTTTGAATACATATCTCTGTATTTCTTACCTATGAACCCTTTGGGTCACACATTAAGCAAATTGTACACACGAATTGTAGTTATAGAGTAAAATGTGTCCTTAAACACTCTCTCCCTCTCACAGCTGAGAGCTTGTGGGCTTTTTTTTTTTTTTTTTTTCTCCTCAATAGCTGGTAGTTTTGTGATTGCAGTGGAAGGGAACACCTATATATGCTCCCTTGACCTTACTCTGATGATTTCCACTCTGTGTGCTCACGCTGCTTTCTGGAGTGGTATAGGCAGCTCAGAACCCAGCCTCCATTTAGAGGGAGACTTTTCTGTGGAGGGACCCCAATGTAACATAATGTTGGTAGGACAGCAAGTTCAGGACATAAACACACATCTGTTTTCCTGTGATCTCCCCCACTCCCAGCCCTCTGCTTGCTCTGTTCATAAAAGCATGGCTTATGAATTTGCCTGTTAAAAATATGGTCTGCTTTTCCAATGCACCAGTTTTACTTTCTGATTCATATAGAAAATATGTTGTGACAGTGCAATATGTACTCAAGGTTATTCTTACTGGTAGTAAAAAGCAGATTATCTCTGAAAACATATGGAGTGCTGCACATATGCATATCTCTTGCAGAACTGGAGGAGGTAAGTGGAAAAAGTGGAAGTTGCACTTCAGGAAAAGGGTAGCTACATGTTGTTTCTAAATCAGGTCTTTTTAAAAACAACAAGAAAGAATATACATAGGTCAAAGCAGAGAAGAGTTGGAAGGAAAAAAAAACAATCACAATGCACATTAGCTCATACTTGATATTCTCTCTCTCGCAACTGCATTATGTACTATAAGTTTCAAGAACATGTGATATGCAGGAGCCTATGTCACACCCAGTAATGAAATGGTGAGCATGAAGAAATGATGAGACAATACAAAGCATCAAATCTAGTTCAGTGTATACATGTGTAAATTAAAATTCCAGTGTAACAAAGAGAATGAACTTGGCAAACAATCACAGATTTTTTTTTCTCCCATGCAACTTACCCCTAGTTAGATTGGATGTAGAGGTGGGGAAGATGCCTTGTATAGAAACATATTGCACAGACTCTTCTAGCTCATAGTAGTTTTTCTGGGATTAGTGTCATTTGGGGCCCTTTCCTGTACATAAACAAAAGGTGAGGAGATAACCTTACAGGGCAGCAGAGAAGGGCTGTCAGTTACACTGAAACTGTAGTTGTTTTGAGAATTTTAGGGAGTGAAAATTAAAATAGTGGTATTAACTGTCTAGGTGCTAGGGGAATCCCCGAACAAGCAGGAATTTGCTGAATGATCTGTCTCCTTCCAGAAAAGGTATTAAGATCCTTTTTCATAAATGCTCTGTAGAAGGAAAATCCCGCAGCTGGGATGGTACCAAATGAACATAAGAGATCCATGTGCTGTACAAGAGAAGTGCTGTATGAAGTGAGAGTTTGAGATTATCTCCTGATATTTTTGTATTTAAAAAGAGCAGGCAAGTGTGAAGCCATCAATGTTCCTAATTTCTTTGTTATCCTTGCTATTTTAAGTGAGAAGCTAGACTGGGTGTATCTAGTGCTATTTTCAGGGCTGAGCCATAGTGTATAATGGCTGCAGGGCAGCTCTTTCCATCCACTGCGACAGATCAGAGAGCTCAGAGTCTGAAGTGGGAGTAGGAGAAGTGGGTACGCCTACCCAGTATTCCTGCAGACTTACCAGGACTACTTCATGCCTGAGACAAAGTCCACGGAAGCACATTCCTGTGTTCTTTTGAGTCAGGATAGAGCCTTTTCAGGCTCCCCAGGAGTGCACCAAGGTGCCAGGAGAGCCATGGTTAGTTCTGGGACTGCAACTTCCATGTGTTTGAAGTTTTTGTAGTGGAACTGTTGGAAAACATCTCTAAACTCTCAAGACAGCAGCTCCAAGGCAAAATGCCCTACTAAGCCTTGATTTGAAACAGGGCCAGTGCTACTTTGCTATCCTCTGGGGCATGGGGATATATCCATTAAAGTGTGTGTGGTGCTCTCTGCTTCTGAGACACTGGAAACAACAGAGAAGTTAATAAATAAACACAATTAAAAAACAAATCAGGTCTCTCATGAATGCATTGTCTGCTCTCTTTGCTCAAATTCTTTACATTCCAAAATCATATTGGAAAATGGGAGGCAAATGCACAATAAATGCTGTGAGCTGCTTTTTTGAGCCATGTTGTTTCCATTTCTATGGCTGTTTGAAAAGTGCATGAATGCAAAGCACTTTTAAACACTCTGAAAATCAATACAGAAGAAACAATAGAAGCACATTTATTCTTGTTTTATTCAGTGTCAGTATTGCTGAGTTTTGCTTGACCAGATGTTGCAGAGTTTCAAATCTGCTCAACCATAGCTGTTAACAAAACCATCCTTCTTCCACCAAAATTAAAAAAATGTACACATTTATTTTAGAAGATGTCTTTGGTTTCTTTCTTTTTTCTTTTTTTTCTTTTTTTTTTAAATGAAATAAAGATGCAATCTATCCATTACTCACCGTGATCGCTGCGGTTAAGGCTTCTTCTGTATGCTGTTTGCTCGGTATTTACACAATTATTGAGAGTTTTTGAAAGCCCCATTTTAACTCAAGAGATACTGCTCCTGCAATTTCAGGTTTTTCTGTAAAAGCACATGTTTGCGATAAGTTACGATTTTTCAGATGGAGGCTGGAAAAGCTTAAGCCTTTCCCCTCTGTGTGGTAGTTTCCCTTCTCTTTCTTTTCCGGGACAGAACTGACAAGCCCGCATTGTCCCTCCAGTGAGCTCTGCAGTATTACTTTGACCCTAACCCATCAATCTGCCTCAATTGGATAATGATCTGTAATCACTTTCTTTCAGGGGAGTCTATAAATTTGCCAAGGCCCCATTCTTCTCTGAAGGCCTCCTTATGTTCACTCCCATTTGTGCAAATGCTCTCTCTTTTACAGCACTAAATAGCCATGCACATGGCCCTTTCTGTTCGGAGGCACCAGGCTGTTCACTGTTGATTTTCCATGGCTCTTCTCTCTAAAAGGAGGCAAAGCCTTACATGCCAGGACTCCGCAGGGTGCAGGCCCAAGCCACACCACTTCAAGAGCAGCCGCTTTTCTCATTAAGGCTGACCCATCATTAGGTTGCTTTGTGCTGGCCCTTGTAATCGATGAGTGTACTGTGTAGTGTGGAAAAGCTAATAAAGATGAGCATGAGGTGGTAAGAAAGGGGGCGGGGAGAGCAAAGACACTAACCCCTGTTAACAGAGAAGCCCTCCGCCCCCAGAGCTTAGAAACTTGAGTTAGGGGCACAGCTCAGGGTAGCTGGCGGGGTGCACACCCCTTTGAGTCATTTCTTTGATTACCTTACACTTAATTCCCTGGGCATCCTTGTGCTGTCCTCTTTATTGGACCTAAGAAATAGACTAAGCATGAAAGAAAGCTCATATCCTCCTTCCTCAGGCGACTTCCTTCTTCAGATTAAAGAAGATCAAAGGGTGAAGTGCATCTAAGTGAACTTGTATACAGCGCAAGGGAAAGTCCATGTGTCTGCATGGAACATGGAAAAAAATTTTTTTTTTCTTATTCTCCAGAGAATTTCTAAGGTGCGGAGAAAGTTCATAAAAGATGGAGGAAGGTGAGGGGTGTTAAAGCCACCACTGCATTTGGGAGAACACCAGGAACATGGTCTGCATTATGTTGGATGCACTTCACAAGCAAGAAAAGAGAGAAGCAAATGAGAAAATAAGTGAGCATTAGCAAATGTGCTAAAGTGGGACAGGGCAAGGATGGTGCTGTCTCTGGCTGTAGCACCAAGAAAGCCATGCATCTCCTCTAGAAGCCCTGGACATATTGAAATCACACCCAAATCAAGCAGCAGGAAACTGCATATATGACAACGAGCTTTAAGGAAGTGAAAGGGCAATTTTGCTTGGGAGGAGCAAGGATGTCTGTAACGTTCCATACACGAGTGAGAAAACATATAAAGAGTAACGTTGCAAAGTGTCAGATGTACGAGATACCTGCATGGATGGAAAATGCAGTCAGCAGCTCATCTTCTCTCTGCTGTGTCCCTCCTTCCCCCCTTTTCCCAATGGCAAAGAAGCACAGAGAAGATAAAATACACCCCTCATGCCAAAGTCCTGACAGTTCATTTGTGACTGGATTTTATGTGGGAAGTCTAAATAGCAGGTGGCAGCTTGCACTCTGTCCTCATACCTGTTGCTCAAATGGCTCTTTGCTGTAGTGCTCAGAAGTTTATAGCATTAAGCTTAGCTTTTCTCTTTTTGAGCATATGCAAAATTATATAGACAAGATCTTAAGCTTGTAAATAATGTTTGCACTTCAAAATAGGTTTTAAGTCCTGGTCCATAGTCTAAATTTGAGTCTGTAGACTTAAGTTACCTGTGTCATCCACAATAGTTCTGCCTCATTCTCTAGTGACTATAGAAAGGCTCAGAAAGTCTCAAAAAAGGAGGGGGTTGTTAAAGTTGCTAGTGTGCATAATCATCCCGCTGCTGGTATTAGTGAACTACAGTGCTGTTTCTTGTTCTTTTGTCATGATTCTCCTTTGCTGAGTGCATCCCTCTCTCTTTCACTAAAAATCCATCATAACATCATAACCCATCATAACCCATTTGGTTCTTTACTTCAGGTGGATGATACAGATATAGAGTGTGCTGGCACCTGAATTTTAATGTTGTTATCAATAGACTGTGGCCAAGTGTGGAAACATCACAAGTGTGACATCACAGGATCCCAAGTGTGGAAATACTCTCTGAGTTGAGAAATGTACGGGATTTGGGGATTCTGCCTGTTTTTTGTTTGTTTGTTTCATTCTTCGAAAGAAGAATATTCTAAAAGAACAGAGCAGAACATACATCTTTCTAAACAATAGCTGTTTGATGCAGCATCTTCTGCTAGCATTCTCCTTCAGCTGCGTCATTTGATGTGTTTCACATGGAATTTGTGTTGCTGTCAAAGAGAAGCCATTACCTGCTTTGAAACAGGGATGCCTGGCAAGGTATTTTGGGCTATCTGGATGAATTTTGCCTTATTTTCATTCTAGTCAAGATTTCAGCAGATAATCATCTCCCAGATAATATGTTTCCATTGTGTTAAAATTGTCAGCAGAAAGTTACTTTCTATTGTAATTTATTAAATACTTAATTGATATCATGTAATAAAAAGGAGCAAAAACCCCTCTGGTCCCTCTGAAGCTAGCTCTGGTGGAGCCAGCTACGTTGCCATTTCCAGGTTCTTCTGCAGTGTTCTAGCAATTCATCAGTGTCAATGACACATGGGAACTCTCATGTTTATAAAAGCCTGCAAGGGATCCATGTCCTACATTTCAACAAAAATCACAAAATCACATTTCAAGGTGGTCAAAGTTAGGGAAACATCAAAAAATAATTGCTAGCCCTTTTTTGAAGTGGATAGTAAAATATAGAGCAAGATGGAGAAGCAAGGGGATAAGAACTGCAACAGAAAGGTGAATATTCCTTTGAGATGCCCAGAAAATTATTATTGAAGCATATTGTCAGAGTCCCAGAAGTATTTACTGACTGCAGTAGGAAGAGTGGTATGAAAAAGTAAACAGATAAATATGCTGATATATACACGTCACAGAGATCACAGAGAACAGTCATGGAGATACTAATGAAGGTCTTACTTCTGTGATTCACTGCTTTATGTTCATTGGCCTACATTATGGTGTGGGAGACTTTTCTCCACCATCTCTCTACATGTTCCCACCCAATTGTTTATGTTCTGGTCAGAAGTTGCAGCAAGCCCAAAAGGATATAAGCTTGAGTCTGTCTCATGCCTCACCATGAATGTGTAAGAACAGACACAATTTAGCCTGTAAATTAACAGAATCATAGGGTACATGAAGTCCTGCTACTGTGTGTTAAGGTCTGTGGGTAATTGCCTTGGTCTTCCACCAACCAAGATGGGGCCTCATGAAAGCAAACAGAAATATTCAGTGTTCTCAGTATTTTACCTTCACTTTCAGAGCTATCTAGACTTTAGGATACTACAGTGCAGTCGCTGATATTTATATATGTCATATCTGTAGCCTCTAAGTTGGTTTGCACAATTTTTCTTGCTCCTCACTTCACAGAATACAGTCTGAATTGTATCTGGCTGATCAATAGTTTGCTCTTGAGAAGAAAGTTCAGACTCATATTGGTCTGCTGTTTTTTGACTTGTTAATAAGTTTGTTCTCTAGAAGATGATTGTAAAAGTATGTGGAGTTACAGTTTAGAAGAGACTGGGAGTGTCACCTATATACATGAAGTTATACGCTTCTTTTTCATGTTATTAATATTTAGAAGTTTTTTTTGTTTTTTTTTTACTTTTTACAACTTACTGGTCAAAAATGCCATTCACATGCACATTGGCCTCTTTCAAGATTCAAAATAAAGCCCTTAAATGACATCTATTCACATGCCAAATGAGGAAAGTAAAGAGGAAATTCTTCCCTCTGCTTCATTAGTGTGATCTATGCAGTGAGATTGTACCAATTCATAGACTGGAATTTTAGTTAGCAATTTGCTGATGATATCACTGGAACGCTGAATCTTTCTGAATTATCCTTTGCTTCTTTGGTACTACAAAAGTAAAAATACTGAAAAAGTGACTCAAGATATATAAGATATATTTTTATGTATGATAAGATATATTTTATGTCCCCATCAATTGATTTTATTGAGTAATTGCTACAGTATTCTGATTAAATTAATGCCATAGAATTGGAATATCCAACGGTGGTTTGGATTGTGGAAAACAGCAATCAGAATAACTACATAAGCAGTGCTCATGTATTATTGCTGTATGAGATCCTGGGTTGCTTGTTCTAGTTCTCATTTCTGCTTATTTCCGGCTCTTGAGACATTCTTGAAGTTCTTGAAACCTAGATAATATACTCTTACTTGAAAAATTTGTAACCTTTCTGGTTATTGAAGACAAACCTCACCCTAACGAAATACCATGCCCCATATATCAGTTTATAGAAATGTATATGCCTGTTCATACCGTGTACACATTATCTGGTGATCATTGTTTCTTCTCCATATCTCTTGTTATTTTTAGACAGACTCAATACTAATACAAATTCTCATACTTTTACCAACAAATCCATTAATAGCAAAGTCTTAGAAAACCCGTTAGTGGCAAATATATCTGAATCTGGTGTCATGAGTTATAATAGGTGAAAGATGTTCGAAGTCTAGGGATACTATCCTATACTCCTATCTCAGAATAATTAACAGATGTATCTGATTTTTCTCCCAAAGTTGTCTTTTCCCAGCCTAATGGTCTTTTCAGTTAATAAAAGGCTATGTTCTGAAATCTACCTGATTTCCACCAGGAGTTGCATGATTCTGTTTGCTTTTTAACTGAGTAATTGTTATTATTGTAGACATTTTATTTACTCCAAAGTGGTTTGCAGATAATTGATTAGGTTGCGCCATGTCATGAAAGAACAGATGGTAGGCTAGCCTGTCAGCTCATCCGCAGCATATGAGAACACTAGGAAAATTAAGGGGGGTAAAGGAATAAAATAAGAAAAGAAAAAATAGAAGGTGAAAAGTATGGGGAGAGAAATGAGCTAAGCTGTGCTTGCAACACAAGAACTTCTTGTAGTGGGTGGTCCTTTGGGAAGGTAATCGGAGATCTGCAATATGTCCACTACAATCAACAAAAGGGTACAATACTTCTCTGCAGGGAATTGGGTAGGGAAGAACTGTTTAAATAAAATTGCAGGGTTGTCAGAATGTTAAACTAATTCTCTAATGTTCTGTGCATTGTCTAGGGAATTCTGGCTTTGCATCATTTGCTGTACTGAAGTACTGAAAAAATATTTTAATAGAAGTGTTTTGGAATGTGTTAACATGTATTTTAGCTTTGGAAACCCTGATTGTGTTTAATGACAACTAAAAATGCTGTTAGAAAAGCTACACTCTCCTATATTCTCTCCTTGTGCCCTCTCCCAGATTTTACGTTCCTTTTCACTTAGTAAAATTATCTCAGTGCAAAGGGAATTATATTTCCTGTTATTCTGACTGATTAGTAGTCTTTTTTTCTTTTTCCTTTTTTAATATTTGTAAGCTATAAGTGGTGGAGAAAACTGTGTGTGGGTTACTTGGTGCAGAGGAATGCAAAGTCTTGGGCTGTCTTCCTGATCTTCCTTAAGTGTGTGTGTGTTTATGCAGGTGAAATAGGAGGAAGCAGTAGGAAGTGGCATGCAGAGGAATATGCATTGGCTATCAAATGGTTCACTGAAAATATTAATTATTGTACCCCAGGAATCCAAAGACTCCCCTCCCTCCACTGCCCAGAAGAGAAAAGATCTAAAAAAAAAAAAAAAAAAAAAGTGATTTTCATGCAAAGATGAATCTTTCTAGACTCAGTCTTCCTTTGCACTCGAGCAGGTATTTACGCCTTTGCAAAGCAATGTTAAACAGCTAATCAAAAGGGCTGCACAGCAGGCAGCCTCGCACACCCAGCCAGCAGCCTCTTTGGCAAGTTGGTGGGCTGAACCCAGCAAGACTCTCCTCTCCCCAGCATCAGTGAGCAATGGGTCTGCTATGTAGCTCACAAGCAGTGAGGAAGAGCCTTCTCAGTTTCTCAGTGCCTTTTTTTTTTTTTCCCCCTTGTCTCTAAATAATTGTGTACAGGGATGGGAGAGAATGTCACTATTACGTGAGGTTTTTGCTCGACAGTGCTACAGTGCTTAAATTTATGAGAATCCTTTTGTATTATGACCCCATTGTTCTACTAACTATACAAATAAAACTTGTCCCTAAGAGCTTACAATTTTGGAAGGAGAGGAGGTAAGAATATATGTATGTAGAAATACATAAAACACAAAATGCAGAAGGGGACATGATTAGACCTTTGCAATCTAAGAGTTTTGGCTTGTCTCTCACTGTATTGTCTCTCAGGCCAATGACCTTTCCTCCTCTAGGTATATAATTGTGTTTTCATTTAAGTAATTCCAGCAGAAGCTAATCACTATATTTTGCTTCAGCAAGGCAATCTTCTTCCACCAGTAACTGTGAACTGGCAATGTTCTCGCTGTGCTGAGTTTTCCACACTCTGGAATAACAATTAACTCAGTGAATGGTTTTTCTGTTGTCTGCATGCTTTCTCCAGCACAAAACAGCTCCAAATAGAAGTAGATGTTGCCCCAAACATAGAAACAAATGTTTTCTATATATAGGAAAAAAATGACCTGAGTCTGATCAAAGTACTAGATTTAAGGCTTCTTTATCAAAAATTGACAATGAAAATTAGTTCTTACTAGATTGAGGAGGAAGGATTAATTACACTGACCACAGATGGGCATGGTGCAAAGAACATCGGTAAACTCCCCACACAGCTCTGTAGAAGTACTTTAATTATGGCATGCATGAATTTCTATTCCAGTTTTCGGACTCCCTTAAGCAGAGATTACCAACTGTCCTAAATTGCTTGGTGGTTTGTTGAGGTGGAAATGTATTCTCTGTGGACTAAACTCATTACTGGGAGGTTTATTAGCAAGAAGGTAGTGTAAGTCCATTAATAAATGAGGAGTGAGGCAAAATCAATTATGATTTTAATATGACTGAACCACTAAGCTACTTTTTTTTTTTCAGTCTGTCATTTAAAAGAGAATAAAAGAGTATGGGCAGTTAAAAAGCAATGAAAATCATAGCTTATGGTTATTGATAAATTCAGATAAGGAAATTCTTGAGAAAATTAAATGCACAAAGCAGCAGAACACAATAATGTGAGTTGCTTCATCTTAAGGAAAATTATTTGTGAACATAAGTACATAAGTACATAAGGTACCTACAATAATAGATACTTTTGAAAGCTAAACCACTAGTCCGTGGAATAAAACAGGGTATGCAGAATATAGAGTGAAGGGGAAGTAAACAGGGAGAAAAAGAAATCCTGTTATTCATCATCAAATAGATGTTTATCTGGCTATCTAGTAAAATGATGGAGCCATTTGGACTGAAGATCTGAAAACTGGAAGCAAGAAAAGTAACAAAAAAGTAACAAAGAAATAGCAAGTACCTATCCAAACTGTATAACAGGGTTGTTTTCAGATGAATGACTGAAAAGGGTAAATGAAGGGAAGAGAATCATGGTGATATTTCTGGAAAATATGTGTTCCTGTGCTTCACAAAATCACCTTTGGAAAGCAGCGCCAGTTGGCAAGGATAGGAACATTGGCTGAATATACTGAATGTTTCAATTGGAAAAGCCAGGAGGAATGACAACAGGTTTCTGAAAAGGGAATTTTGAAAGTGAGTGTTTGCGGGACTTGACATACGGCCTATTTTTCTAGAGCATCTTTTCTAACAATCTGGAAGAAAGAATAGATACATGTGAATACATTTTGCAAATGACAGGAGGTGGAGAAGACCCAACTATGGTAATATTTCAGCTATGGACTATGACAAAGGACAGGAGAGATTAACAATATAAAGGGATATTGAAAGGGAGTGATAGCACCAGAGGAGGCAAGTTGCCTTTTGGCAGCCCATATGTGGCGCATCACATTACTACTTCTGGAATAAAACCAAAAGAAAATGAAACAAAACCCAAATGGCAACTAACAGCTGAGGGGAGAAGTAGAGTGGGACTACAAATAGTCTGAGCAATGAGGGCAAACGATGGGGCTATGTAGCTGTTTATACTGAAGGCTTGCCTAGAGATCTAGTCTGCCCAGACATTGAAAAAACAAGCCCTGAGATGGAGATGGGAGTGGAGGAAAAGGGTTTAAGTACCACCTAAGAAATCCATTTTGAGTGTTTCAGACAGGGTCTGCTCACGATCATATGCATACAGTGATCAGTTGTTACTGAGTGAAACTTCCTTCTGTATTTTTTGTTCCTTCAAAATATAATAGCTTAATTTGAAGTATATATCATATATCTGTTTTTTTTTTTTTTTTTCCTTTTGTTTCAATGCCATCTGTGGTCTCATAAGGCCAAGATCTTCTATTTTTGATGAAACTTGAATATTTTCTATACACTCTTTTCAAACATATATACACACAGAGACGCATGCATGCATACACTCTCACTCCCAAGTAATTTAGGACTGCAGCCTGCATTAATAGAAGCATATATTCCCAATATCAAGCAAATAGCTATCATTTAATTTAATCTATCTAAGCCATTATTGGATTCCTTATCTAATTCAGAGAACAGATTTTATTAAGTGAGGATTTGATCCACTGCTCACTTATACCATACATTGCTTTCAGTCAATTTGGGTCAGGCTTGGAAACTTCTGCTTGACTTGAAGTCATCTGGGGAAAATGTTTGTCGATTTTATGAAGATAATTGTGAATAATTCTGTAAAAGGCAATATGTCTGTTTTTCATCGGTTCTTGTTGTTTTATTAGAAGGTCTTCTTGAACTTCGGGGTAAGATTTTACCTTTTAAATCTATACTTTGAAATGATAAAATTGGATTGTGGATTGTTGACCTTCTTGATGGCTTGAGAAGGAAGTACGAACAGTTTTAATTAATGGGATGACATGTTATATTATTTTTTTTCTCCCATAAATACTAAGAGCGCATTTTCTTTGTCCTCCTTGAATGATTTAGCTACATTAGTTGAGATGTTTTTGTCCTTACTGTACTATTTTGATAAATATTTCACTGTAAAGATTATTTCCTGGAACCATTTCTAATAAAAATAAGTGGTAGCATGAAGATTTGCATGAAAATGTGTGAAAACAAATGATTATATGGCTAAAAAGAAACTGTGAAAAGTTCAGTTACTGTTTTTGGAGGCAAATTCTTTCAGACATATGTCTGAAAAGAGTTTGTGGCAGTAATCCAGTCATTTTTCTTCATGTCAATGTACTTCATCTCCACAGAGGGACCAAGAGGTCTGGAAATGCTAAACTGAATTTTGTCCTCAACGAACTGAGTTCTGAAGAATATGAAACAGAACAATGCAAGGGGCCAGCCTCTGCATACCATGTTAAATCCAGTAGGGATCTGTCCCTAAAAATGTGGAAATTAATTAATTATAAATCAAAATTCATACAAACTGAAACTGGAAAATTTCAGTGATTTTTTAAAAATTATTTTGGTGACTGAAAAGAGACATTTTAATTTAGCAGGTCTGAGTGGATCAAATTTTGTGAAAGCCTGCCAGTTTGAAATATGACTTGTAATGATACATATCCTTTTGTGATCTTGATACATGCTCCCGTTCTAGCATAAGATGAAGCAGTGAGTGATCGTCACCCAAAGTACATAGCAAAATATCACATCTCCTTCTGTGACAAAACATCAAGAATATGGTACCTCAACACAGTGCCACAGAGCTACTAGGTCAGGGAATACTTTACGGTACACAATCAGCATGTTATTAATGAGTAGTACCATGAGCTACACAGTGCTACGTCTGTTCATACTCCCCACTGACTCACCTGATGCTGGCACCAACACCTGCCTCACAGCCAGATGCTAAATGTTCTTGGCCTGTTTCCTCCATGCTGTTGTGTTATATATGCAGAAAGGATTCATCTGTGGGTCATTTTGAAAGGATTCTCCCACTTTTCTCTATGACAAGAATATGGAAGGACCTCTGTTTTTGCTTTTCATGTTTTTAAATGGAACTTGTTTTCAGACATGCTTTGGTGCAGTATCTACTTTTTCATGAATGCATGGCTATCTGTGCTATAGCCATTCCTGAGCTGATAACATTTCCCACTTCATACTTATTTTGTTTGAGAAGTTTTTCTCAGCTTTATAGATGACACATGATACCTTTCAAACTTCACCACTTTCAGGTAAAAGTAGGTACTATTGGGTTGATATAAACACCTGAACACAGTTAAGGTATCAGTTATCAGGTAAGTTGTGTCACATGATCATACACATGAACTTGGATGGCCAAGTCATGACACAGAGAGCGGCACAGAGAGAAGTTTAATATAATTAACTGTGCCTGACATGTGCTACAAGTATGCCCATGACCAGTCAAATATGCTGACCAGCAGCGGTAACAGCATAAATCTAAAATACCTTCACACTACTGGTGATGTTTTCCAAGGTGCAGCTACCTGTGAGAGAGGAAAGGTGTACCCATCTGCTTGCTTGGTGGTTCTCAGTACAGCCAGGCAGAGTCCAAAAGTCTTAAGCAACCATCTAGTGCCTTGACTACAAGTGTTCCCCCTTTTTCACTGCTGCAGTATTGAGATCTTACCTTCAGATCCTTTGGTCTAGTAGTAAGGCTAGAAAGCATCTAGAAAAACTGTATCTCCCATTCATTTCTGAATGTCTACAAACCACAGGCAGCATTGATAGGAAGTCTAATGTGTGAAATTTTCATGTGAGGCTCTGCAGGGGGTTAGTGGTGTCCTGAGCTGTGACCCAGAGTTGTGACCCACCCAGATCCTTTGATTAAATGCAGTTGTGCATTAATTTATAACAACCCACCTACATTTGGTGTGATTCTGCCTACCTACATTTCCTGCTTGGCAACTAACTTCTTTTCATGCTTTTTCTCCTTATCAGGCACATATCTCCCTGTTGACATGGAGAAAGAAGACTGTAGTGCGATAAATGTACATGCAGTTACTCTGTTGGGAACCTGAAGGCACAAGATATCCTTCCTGAGATGATTAACCCCGGACTGGTAACAGACCTATTCATTTGGACTCATTTTCAGCCTAATACCCTGTCCTGCTCTCCAGTGAAATAACAGATCCTTTCATTGCAAGGGAAAATACGAAACTGAGGAAAGTCCTGAAATATCTGTTTAATTTTAAGCAATTGCTTGAATGAACTCCATACAGCTTAATCACAGGTCTGAATGAAACACGTGTAGGATTACTGTCAGAAGCAAGGATGAAAACTGAAGACAGCATTTTGCTGGCTATACATCAGCACTGACCTATTCACACATAGCGAGGGCTCTGGTTCACGTCCATTGAACACGCAGTTGATGACTGAGGCCATCACCCACATGGGGTGATTGTTTCATTCCCAGCCTAAGGTTACCATGCCCTAGGAGAGGTTTTCCCAGGCCTCAGCATCACTCGCAGTCCGACAATTTGCACCAGCTCCCTGCTATCGGCAGTTGAAGCTGATTACCGCATGGTGAGCCAACACATGGCTTGCAGTTTCTTTTATTTTTCCAAGGTGTTTCCACATTGTTTCCACAGAAATGTGATCATGTGTTGCAGCAAGGTGGAGAGCTGGGGATAAGAATCTTGCTGAGGTAGGACTGAAAATGCAAACGTGCACTTGTTTCTTTTTTCCAAAGATGTGTAGAAATAACTGTGTGACTAAAACAAATCATTAAATAAACAAACAAACCCTGAAATCCCCTTTTTTCTTGCCTTGCCCATAAAATAAAACCCACAATTCACTACTTGAGGACTAAACCCCCGTTCTCCCATAAAATGCAGGTGATATATTGAGAGTCTGGGGAACTGCAAACCCCACTTCTACTTAAAACTTGATACTTGCTTTTATTTTTTGTTTGTTTGTTTTCCTGAAAGAAACATGTTTGAGAGCTTTTCTGTGTTCTCATTGCATTTGTTTGTTGACTGTCAACTACAGTGTATATCTCATGGGTAATCGATGATGCCACTTCTGATGAGGTGGCACAAGGTACACACTATCTCTAAGGCCTAGAAGGAAAAGCTGACAGTGACATTAGAAGTCAAAGCATAAAGCTATAAAGGAGATGGAAAGGTCAGGTCTGCATAACAGTCTTACAGTTTTCTTGGAAATCCTATGCATATTAGCAGGTGAGCAGAAAGACCTTTTCATCTTTTCTACAAGTCAAGAAAAATCTAAGCATACTTTCAGCATAGAGTTTAATGAGGAAGATCAGTGATACAACATCAGCCACAGGACATTAAGAATACATTCTTGCTTGAATTAGAGCCTATATGAGTGGGGAAAAGGGATATTAATTTTAAATGTCAGAATAATAGATAATGGAGAGTTTGATTTTTAACAAAATTATCTATTAAGAGAAATGAATATTGTGTCTTTAACAGCATGTATAAAAAGCTTGAAAATAATAAATGAAATGGTTATTTTTATTGTCATCACCATTATGATTCAGTGTTGCTACTGCACTCTCTTAACAATTTTCCCCAAAAGCCAATGTTTTTCAGGGCATTCAGCTAACAACAGAGCAGTAGCTGTGATCCCAGAGGACAGAAGCTGTTAAAGCTTCCTTATTTCTCCATCAGATGTTTTGCTTTCTACGCTTTGGTTGTTCTTCTTAGCTCATCATTTAATTTTTTCCCTCTTTATTTTTTAGCAGCTTACAGGGGTTGTGATGCTGTAATTTCAAAATGTGCATACTCTGCTGGTGCCCATGCTTGCTTCCTGTGCATCCTGGAATCAATGAGTCTTGTTGGTACAGACTGAGGTGGCAGGTACATGACTGAAATGAAATCCCTGCTGTACTGCAGTTAGGAGTTACGTCATAACTGGATAACTGGAGAGAGGACCTCACTCACTGAATATCGGATGAGAAAATCCAGCAGGTCATTGATTTTTTTTTTTTTTCACTGATGTGTAGCCCATCCTGAAACCAGCTGCCGCTGTCATCCAGACCATCAGAATCCTTTTTAGGATCATGACATGGAGATCATTGAGATCCATGGAAAAGCTCGCAGTGATTTCACAGAATTTGTCTCAAAGTCTGTTTCTAAAAAGGTTCTGAGACTCTGGTCTTCCTTGTCCTCCTGTCATAAAATAGAAGAAACACTGTTGTCATCAAGGAAATTGCACTGGTCTAAATGGAAGGTGGATGAGGCTATAGACTTTTATTCTCAGAATGTGACACAGGGAAAAAGCATTATGTTAGACTTTTAGGAAAGCCAGTTTTATATAATAAAATAAAACAATGATTTTTGGGAGAAACACCACTAGGCTGGAAACAATAACCTGAAATGTGCTTGTGCATGAAGTGGAATATAGTGATGGAGATTTTCACTGAGGGGGACACATTTTCTTGGTCTCCATCACCTAGATGAGCTAATGAAGTCAAGACAAGAGGGGAGGAGGTAATGCACAAAGCAAACCTATTTCTGCATTAGATAAGATATAATTTTTATTCAAACAGACTCCAAAGTGGTCTGAAGTTACATTAAATGGTTACTTAGTATATAGGAATTAGTTTACTTATGATGGAAGAATAATTCTTGAGAAAGAAGCACAACTGTTATTGGAAGGAGCATGACCTTTCAAAAATGACTGAAATATGTTTTACATTGACTTAGACAGCATTCACTAATTTAATCTCCGTCCTAACTAAGTTGAAGTCAATAAAATTGTTATCTCAAGAATACATTTCCGTATTAATTTCTCCAGGTATTGAAAAAGTATTGAAAATTTTAAGGGAGGTCACAAGAAATGAGTTAGTAAAAAAATGCTTGTACTGAAAGAGCAATTAAAAATGTATTAGAAAAATGTATGTTAAGTATTATTTTTTCTGTCCATAATTATGTCATATACATATATCAACATATAATACAAGCGTGTATATATGTATACATATATCTGTATGTACATATATATATATTTTAAATGATAATTAAAATGAACTTGCTTATTTTTTGCCTGCCAGAGAAGTCAGTATGTTTGATGGAAAATCAGGCTACATATCTGACAAAAACAAACACAGATCAAAAAAGCAATAATAAAAAAAGGAGTAAGATAAAAAAGGAGCAGCAACATGATGAGTGTTTTAGGTAATTGACTTTGGAAAAGTGTGTGCCCAGCTCAAGTGTGTAATCAGTACATCAGAAACCTGAGGTGGTGTGCAAGACATATTTTGCATTCATTTTACTCGTAGTAGCATGTGCAGTTGCTTTAGTGCTCAGATTTCTATTTTGACCAGTCAATGCAATGACAGAGATTTCTACATCTTGTGCTATCAAGTTATCTTCTGAAATGCAACCCCAAATTGCTTTCTTTTTTGCTTTCTTCTGAATTTAGGATCTTCATTTGACGGATGACTTCTGTGTTTATTTTTAATATAGGTGATAGTCTATTTGTAGCTTTTTTTTATAGTTGTTCAAGGAAATACATTCCAGAAACTTTACAGAGGCAAACTATTAATAATTATTAGTCAGGCAGGCAGGTCATATCATCCAGTTTTATCATATAATTTGAGCTGTGCAGACCCATTCTGGAGTGCCAAAATATCCTCCACACTTACCAACTTGTGATTATATGTGATCTCTTCACCTTTTAGAGACACTGTATAATGCAGGGGTAGATTGAGGTTTAAGTTTAAGTGGGGCATTGTTAATGCTGGGATAACCCTTCTCTTTATTTTTATATGTAAATATATATGTATATGTACTTTTTTTTTTTTTTTTGCAAAGGTTTTTCTGCTGGTGATTAAAGCGTCAGAGCCTGCTCTGAGTCTAGCTCTTTTTAGGGCTCTAAAGAAACTTGCCATTAAATGAAAATCATTTCAGGAACAATTAGACAAAAGGTCAGCATAAATTCTCCTGTATCTCCGGCATTATCATCACCCAAGTGTCTCTTGCTTACTGTACATTGTGACAAAGTAAAAGCTATTTCAGCTGTTATATTGCGATGGCTGTTATTTATGAAACATAAAAGGATAGTGAAATACAAAAGGGTTTGAAAAGACCAGGGTAAGATCAGATAAAAAAAAATGAGAGAGAAACAGGCATCTTGGGATGGTAACTACCCTGCCATGTACTGACAGGGAGGTTGTATATTTTTAGAATATACTGAAAGGAATGGTGCTTTTACTTAGGTTTTTATGGTTTACCATGAGATGCAATTTTCTGGCCTTATATGCAGTTGTAACAAAAGTCAGAGAGATTTTATGATAGCTGCCAGAGTTCATAAATGATGGCATACACTAAAATATTTATAGAACTGTAAAATCTTGATTTCTCTCTGGTTTAGCAGATGGGGTCCTAAAACTGGTTCCCAGATTGTCACATTTCTTTACCCTTTGATGACAAAGAAGCCTGTTATCACTTTTTTTTTCCCCCCTGGAAAGCAAGTTCACTAGTGTAATCAAGTTCATACTTCTATCCAATTATACACACCAGGATCTCATGAATTAAGACATGTCAGCCATATAAGATTTGTAATTATTCAAGGCAAAGGGCCTATCATTAAACGTCAGGATCCAAGCAACCTCGCCATCTCCTTGACCAATGTCCATCGACTCATGTCAATATAATGGCTCGCCTATATGTTGGGGAAGGTCTGCTTCCCAGCCCGTGTGCTGCATCCATACTACAGGCAAACACTCCTTACACATCAAAAGTGGTGGACTTAGCTGCCTGCCTGGTACAAAACATATAGCACAGCTAGTTGGTTTTTTTTCATGGTGTTTTGTTGTCCTCGAAGAAAATAATGAATCCCTGTAGCACTGCTAAATTCAGCTATACCTCAGAATTAAAATTGATGGCTGGAGGTAGCGGAAGTGAGATAAGTCAGCTGCAAAGCAGCAGTTTTCAATTGCTGACCAGGATTTACCCCACATTAAAAGACTTCTAATTAAAACTGGAGATGCTGAAAGTACCAAGTCCAGAGTCATAAAGCTGTCCTTTATTATTGCATTTCCACATGAAAGTTTCTAGATTTTAGTTGATAACCAGTGAATGAATATGCAGTATTCAGAATAACACACCTCTAACATATTTTCAGAATTCTGCTAATGAATTCATTATGTCCTATATCCATATTTTGTTTTAATGTCTAAATATTTATGCAATAGAAAAGCAAATCAGGGCTTAGGGTCCCATTTTTCTAGGGACTGTCCAGACAAAGAATAAATGTCTCCAGTGCAGAGACTTAGTGTGTCAGGACAGATATTATAAATGGCCAAAACAAAGAACCAGGATAAGGGTCAGTAGAAGGATGAAGTAAAAAATAGGTTCTTCAAAATAATTTTTAAAAGCCCTAAGCAGTCTCAATTCCTTTGTAATTTAAATTTCAAATTATTTAAAATAAATACAAAAGTTTGAACACTAAAAGATGGATGAACTTTGATTTTGATATAGTGTTTCAGTTTATTGCGAATAAGTAACATCTACGGCATTATGTCTATAGAGATGGAAGTGCTAACAAACAGGAATATATATCAGAATGACATGGAGAAATTGCAGTGAGTCTGAGTATCAAACTTGGAGTTAGGTCCTCTACTGAGATATTCCAGCAGGGCTTCACTGATAGAGCCAAACTAATTCGTATCAGTTGAGAATATGTTCCAGGTAATGGATGGGCTGATTGTAGGGTTTCTTCACATTTATTTTTTTAAATATGGAAAACAAGGAAAGCCTTAAGGCTTTCCTTCTCCTTAGCCTATAGTTCTTAATTGCCACACTACTCACTCTTTTCTTTTTTTCTCCTACCAAGAGACAAGAAGAATAAATGAACGATAAAAAAAAAAGAAGAGAAGAGCAAGGGAAATACAGAGTTAGAGAAGTATTTCTCATTCAGAGTCTGTAGGCATCTTTTATGCAAACTGCAGTGATTACCATTTTACCTTATATAGTAAATCTTTATTTCTTCAATAAAGTGACTCTCATTTCCAAAAAGGCGGTATTTTGTTTTCACTCTCTCTCTCTTCTGCGCTTTCCTTATCTGGCCTCTAGCACCTTTTTGTCTAAGTGAATCCCAAGATTTTTTAGATAGATAGAATAACAACAAATAGTAATCTCGCTTTCATTTTTTAATGGAACTTAGGAGAAGAGTCTTAATTAGTATTTATAAGGTTTGGTTTATTTGTGTGGATATGAGAATTGCTTTAACCAGCTGGCCTTCATCTAGGTATTGTTTTGCTTTGGCATTAAGTGAAAGCTGGGAGATGATTTTATTTGCATCAGAAACAAAGATGATGCTTTGTTGGAAATTCAGCATAGGTTACCTCACCAGTTCACTTCATCATTTCAAGTCAGAAATGAAGTAGTAATAGGGTGCAGAGGAAAGACTGAAGTGAAAACTGGCTGATGACTGCCTTGGAGACAGACACCTCAGTATCTTGGTGAGTTTGATCTGCTGGGAAAGAATTGAGGAGGTTAAGTTTATTTCAGTTCACCTCTATATATTTTGGAGTTAGAAGAATATTAGATGACAGGCAACATTAAACATTGCATTGAACGTATAGAACCCTATCTTTCTTATTAAAGAAGAGCCATGTGTCCACTTGAGAGCCTTAAAACCCTGAGCCCTGGCCCAAAATCTGCTTGCTGGAGCTTTGAGACATCAGTCAAACAACATTGTTTGTTTTGTTTTCTTGTTTTTGTTTCTTATTAGAAAAGAAACATAGAAGCCTTGTAATATCTGTGAAGCTATTAGCACTGCATGTATTTCTGTCCTGTCATGGATAGTAGTGGTGGACATACTTGCCAGGTTACCAACACTAGGATTACTTCAGGAAAATAGGAAATACGTGTTCCTTAGGAAAAAAGATGATCAAGACTTGTACTAGTCAGTCAGGTTTCTGTGATGTAATGATGTAGATGTAAATAGCTAACTTGATTCTTGGGCATGGGAATGGACTGTACCTGGCAGACATTTTTATAAAATTATATTTCATTTGGGAATATGAATCTGCAAGCCCCAAGGTAAAGAGCGTTTGTTACCATTTGTTAATGAAGAGGCTTTCTGAGAACAACTTTTGTTGTGTTTGCCTGAGTGTACATAAAACAGCAGTGTGGCTTCTACAGAGGAAACCTTCATTTATGTCCTCATATGCCTTCTTCCTGCACCCTGACTGCTTGTCTGAAGAAAACTGGACTGTACTAATTCCTTGTATAAAAAAGTTGCTCATTTCTCTTGAAAGGAAAGATGGCACCTCCAGATGATTCATCCTATTCTAACATGTGTCCTGTGTAATTTGCTTAGGCTATTTGATGGACATTCAAGTAATTAATGTTAGGTAAGAAGAATATTTTTAGGTAAGAAGCATATTTTTAGGTCTGAGATGGGTTGAAGAATCTAAGGTTTTATTCAAAATATTAGGTGATCTTTTCATCATATCAGATACAGTGATTGCTGTGTTTGCTGTGCAATAAAGTTCATTTGAGAATTTAAAAAGATGCTATACACTGAAGTTACTTCTGTATTTATTGCTTTTTGCTTAGCCTCATCTTTTCTTTCATGGTCTTCTTTGCAATAAGATGCTGTCTGATGATCGTGATGAAATGCAGTATATAATTCTGGAAATTTTGCTACCAAGGATTACACCTGCTATCACGGGTTTTGTTTGACAAGATTTGACAAAACTCATGTTGACTTCTTTATCATTTGGATTTTTGTTTTGGAACAACTGTACACAGTTTGGTTTATCTGTACACATACCTAAATAAAAAGAATGTCTTTCAGAATCAAAGGGTTATATGAAAGGAATTAGAAAATACTGTGACCTAAAAAAAAAAAAAAAAAAAAAGGTCTTTGAAAATATCTTGCATACACATATAAGTAAAACCCGGGAAAAAAAAGTGTTTTTAAAGTATTCAGTCCAATACTAAAATATTGCTTTGAAACACAACATGCTGATTCACAGCTGGTAGTTACACACATTTTTTAATCTGTTGTCTAGATGCCCTAGAACAAAACTTTTGTACTTATGATTTTTTTTTCCAACATCTATTCACATTTTAGGAAATGTACAGACTCTGAATTCAGTCTGTGGTATATGGTGAGTCATGTGAGCTTTTAAATTTCAGCATTAGACCTAGAACAGATAACACAATGGAAGCTACTAAATTCTATGTTTAAATGCTCATGTATTCATAAAATCTGAATATAGAATGAAGGTAGAACAGAATATTATTATTCCGAACTACTAGTATATTTCTAGATTATAACTGTTAGCTTGATGTAACTAGTATATAAGGTGTCTGGTGATCTCCCACAAATTCTGGAGCTATCTGTAGAATCTTTTTGCAGATTATTTTCTGATCGATATGTCATGGAGAAAAATGAACAGGAAGTCATACCACTGGAATATAATAAAGAAGCATGAATTAGCTTATGGAATCATTCCATAATTGTGGTTTTAAGTACATGGTCTTATTATATGCTAGGATAAATGTGTTATTTTGGTCTTTGGGTAAATATATATATATATATATTTATGTAGCTGGTGAGAGATTAAATGTAATAATGAATGTGTTTTAAATAAAAATTGAGAGAAGAAAATATAAAAATCCTGAAAAATGGGTCATAAGCTTCACAATTGTGGTCACAAAGCAACATTCTTTTTGATGCGTGTAATCCTGGTGAGAGTTTTATCATTGACCTCAATTGAGATAAATTTACCAGTTGAGTTTCAAGGCAGGAAAGGTAAGGAAGCTGTTATTCATTCAGTTTGGCAAATCCCTTTTTGAGGAGCATGGTTTTGTACAAGAATATTTATTTTCATTTTGGAATATTCACATATTTTGTTCTGTGCCACGACATGTCTCAGCTCTGCCCAGGAGCGCATGCAGCTGGTGCCTTCAGAGGTATCCCCAACACTTTATCTGAGGGAAAACGTTGCTCTTATTTGCGCACCATGATACTGTCTCAGTAATGTCCCTGTATCCTTTTATTCTGGACATGACCAGAGGTGAAGTAATTACATTACAACCTGCAGTGAGGTGAAGTCCTCATGCTCGCTCTAACAGGAAGCAGATTTCATAGAGAGAAGTGGCTCTGATTATTCCAAACCCTTTTGTGTAGTTCAGCAAATCCGTTCTTTTGCTGGAAGTAAGACCTTTCCTTGCCAACGCTTTCTACCCATCCCTGGGAACCACGCATGGCTGGTAAATCAACACAATTATTATTCTATTCCAGGGGACGTGCAACGATTTACATTTATATGCCAGCATTTTCTTCCTTGTTGCCCCAGCAAGAGCTGGGAGATGATTTATAGGGATGCAGAAGTGCTGGCACAGATGTTGCACAGCCTCAGCATGTTTGTGTTGCACAGCGTGGCAGCTGACTCGGAAAGCGCCGAGGCGCAGGTAGAGCGAGAGGCAGCGCGCGTGCCAGCAGTGCCCTTCCAGCGCCAACACGGGACAAACGCCGGCCCTGCTGCTGGTAAACGTATTTGGCATCCATCTTCCTAACAGGTCATTTCTGCGCACTGCGCTTTGGGGAGGGGATTGCTTGGTTCTTCTAATTAGTTGCCTCTGTTGAATTCCTAAAGGACTTGTGGATCATAAAAGCCTTTCAGTTTTGGAACAGTTGGCAGCTTCATTTTATGTATAAATTTATTTTTCTTCTTCATCTCTCCACCTTACCCCCCCATAATGAAGGTTTGGAGGCTGAATAGTTACTCAGAATAAAAGCTTTGCAGTGGGAATCTTTCCTTTTCTTCAGGGAGGTTGGCATTTGGCATTACTGGGAAGATTGCCCCCTTTTTTTTTTTTTTTTTTAAATATAACCAGAGAATATGATGATGTCCAAACCATTTAAAACCACATATCAAACATTTGGGAAGAATAAGTCCATGGATGGACAGATTGGGAGTGCTGTATTCTGCAGAAGTAGCTCTTAAAGGCGTTTCATGTATCATGACGTGGTGAAGCAGGGGGAGTCTGGACAGTTTGGTGCATCCAAGTGTCTCAGTGTGCTACGTGCTGCCACTTTCTAAGCCTTCAGCATCTGAGGGTGAAATGGGTTAGACGCTGGGGACAGGTATGAATTATCCTCACTTCACCTGGTCTGTATACGAAAATCTGATATGGGTTGCTGTTCATTTTCCCTTTCAAGTATTTGCCAGAGCAGCGAAACCTAAACCAGAGCTCTGGTTTGTGGTTCATCTCGAACACGTACAAAACTGCTGTGGTCTCTGCCTCTTTGGGAGGGGTCTTCCATGAGAAGGCAGCTTTGGTTTCACAGTTGCTCCTCCCTAGGAAATGCTCTGCATCTGCCTGTCTCCTCACGGCCAGGGTCACCCACCACTGCCTGTGGTGCTGGCCCTGCCTATATGAGACCTGCAACTCCTCGGCTTCAGGCCACATGGCAGAATAGGTTTTTTGGTTGGTAAGCAGCAGCCTGTGTTTGTCAAAATTGCCAGAACAAGGGAAGAGAAAAAAAGTCTACCTGTTAATTGCACCACCTGAAAAGTGTAGAGCTAAAACGATGAACCTGTTCCTTGCCTCTGCTAAAGGAAGCAATGGACAAGAAAACGAGAAGCGTTCTTTATAGGGTGTGAGTCAAGACAGAGGGTTATGTTCCTCACATTGAGACAGTAAATAAATCAACATAATCATAGCACAGTAGAAAAGTACTGTAAGCTTTTGCTTTCAAAAACATTGATATTAACTTGAGGAAATTAGTTAGCCATGGTTTGTAAAAAGCACAGGCCAGGATTTTGGGGATACATATTGGTAGAGAAATTGCTGCTTCAAGAAACTGGCTCTGTCTTAAACTAGATACTGCAGAGTACAAGTGTGCCCAGCCATGGCTTGCAGGTTACAGCATATGGGATAAGAACAGGGAGGTCGAGGAGGAAAAGAGGGGAAGGAAACTATACCTTCGTCGTTGAAATTGTGCTCTACTCTGCACAAAGTTAAGCCTCAGCAATGAGAGGTTTCATGGCCTTCGCTGAGTATCAAATTTAAATATATATATATATATATGAAATTAAATAATGCAACAAAGCTGGACTGATGTTTGGGAGAAATCGTCTCTCTTTCAACTATGGGCAATCTTATTGCAGGTGGTAGATTGTGTTCACTTATATCAAGACTACTGTTTTCATTCTGATGGCTGAAATGGGCTCTAGTAGTAGCTAACCACCTCCCTGTGGGTCCTCTAAAATTCCCCAATTCCTTCATTCAGCACTGAGAGATCTCCAAACACTTAGTTCATAAACAAGCCCAGCATTTTAACACATTTTCCTCCTTCTCCCAGGGGATGTTCTTGGCTTATGTTAGCTCCCTTTATGACAGCTTTAATCTTACGATGTGTACTGGTACTTGTTTACATTTTTATTTTTAAAAGGCTTTTTTTGTGTGTGTATGTGTGTGTGTGAGTGCCTGCACTAAAGTTCTAAACTGACAGATGCCTTTTTGTAGAACTGAAATGACATATCTAAGTTTTACTGCTCTCTTCCCTGTATTTGCATTTTTAATTACTTGCATCGTATTTTATTAGTGTGTTACCTGATGAGGAATTCCAGCTAATTAATTTCACCTGGAATTATATGCTGGTATATGAAAAATTATACTTGGCCATTTGTGGAGACCAGCTGTGTATTAGGAATATCTGATCCCCATCTGAAGGATTTAAAATGAAAAAAAAATGAAAAAAAAAAAGCAAGAGCAAACAGCTGATTGTAAAAGCTAGTCCCTTTTTCTCTAGCCCTAGAGATATTATTATTGGCAAATATCCTTTATTACTCACTCTATATACTACACATTAGCTCAGAAGTTTGCTCTGAGTATCATTCAGTCAGATGACTTTTTTGTCAATCATTTCAGCCTTAATTTGTAGTAAAGCTAATGTTGTTTTCTGCCTCTATTCAAATGCTCATTTGCTTCCATTCCAGCATGACTCACAGAGATACAACTTCATTTTGACCACAGATTTTTTTTTTGCAATAGAGGAGAAACAATGATTAAACATGCAGTTTTGTTTTGTTTTGCTTTTTAATTAAAAGTTACCTTTAAGGGAAGAGGAAGGAAGAAAGGAAAGAGAATGTGTTCTTTCATAAACATGACCAGATCCTGTGACATGGCTGAACATACACGCTCGCACACACATATGTGCACACTCACTTTCTCTCTCTATGGATATTTCTCGTTTGATTCTTTGTCTGCTCTGACAACAGATGGTGTTTTAATAAAGTCCAGTAGGAATATTACTGTGAGTAAACAATCCAACGCAAGCCAATTTCATAATTGCTGGGTACTGATACAGCCTCTTACCTGATGAATCCAAATTGGGAAGAAACCAACTGTGCACACACCTACTGGCAGAAGCCAAATTCGCAGCTGTGGTACGCTCCAGCACTGAGCTTCACCACGGAAGGTAAATTGCAGCTCCAATCAGCTTTCTTGGCACAAGGCTTGGGGAACAGCTGCCATCTGGCTTGTCATCAAAGTACGGTCACCGAGTTTCTGGGAGATGAAATAGCTTGCTTTTTTACCTTGACACGCACGAAGATTGCAATCTTCATCTTTACAGGTATCTCTTAAAATAACATTCTTGGCTTTCAGAGCCAGAGATTTACCAAGTGGGATTTTCTTCTTTAAGTGATTCCCACGCCTATGGGGACTTGAAGTCTAAACCTGTTATATGCTAATTAAAGATTCACACCCACATGACTTGTCAAAGAGATAAATCTTACTCATTTGTTTTCATCATTAGCAGGAAAAAAAATTGTAAAGAATACCATGCCTTACATTAGCAGATTTATGTGAAAATGTTTGTTTTTAATAGAAGTGGAGATGCAGTTAGAATAGTTATTCCCACCACAGTTAATACAGCCCAGCATGGAAATTACCACTTGGCAGATAAGAAAGGGGTGAAAGGCAAAAGAGGGAATTTGAATACTCAGGACTGGCATCCCAGCTAGAAGTGAAGTATAGATTGCATCCAGTAAGCGATTGCCACGTATTCAGTGCATTACATGGTTACATATACATATTCAGTTTTAAAAGATATTTAAAGGTAACAGCAGACTGAAGCACAGTAGAAGTAGTTGAGTTTCTCCCTTTAGAGACGCTATAATCTATGGAAGTGCTCAACCCTTGGATTTAGGTGCTTCATTTCCTTTTCTTCACACTGTGAAACTCAGGCCCCAGTGCTGCACGGCTGCATGTAGAAATAACTTTATTCCCTTCAGTGAGAATTTAGTCTGCAAATTCCATGGCATGAGTCTAATACTTTGAAATTTTCTTTCAGCCCAAGTTAGGATATTGATTGAAATCCCAGATAAGTCTCAGATAAATTAAAATCCCAAACTGAAATCTCCAGCAAGTGTCATTTTGGAAGTTCATTCGACATTATCAAGATGCTTTATGATGATGATAGCCAAGTATATTGGTTTGCATTATTGTGTTGATACATTTTATCATAGACTTTCAAGGTAATTTTACACCTGTGAATTTATGTTTTCAGATGGGCAATAATAACTCTGGAAATATTTCAACCACTGTACTATTCATAGGCCTTTGAGGTATCGAGATTTTTTTTCTATTGAAGATTACCAAGATTACCAAGCCTGAGAGCAGAGCTACTTTGCTTTGGATTTGGAAATTCTATTGAATTCAGAACTAAAGATTGCTGGGTGCTTTGCCCACAGTGATTGTTTTGTGCAAGGACCTATGTAAGAGACTAGAGAAGACTACTCCTACTTAAAAGCATGCTTTGGAGTTGCAAAGTGTTGCTTGGAAAGATTCTGCTTCTTTCTAGGAGTCCATGCACAAGCATTTAGACCATCTCACTGTCTAATGGAGGGTTTCCTCAATGGGAGGTCCCTGCTTTCTCATATGCAGGCACCAAGCGTCCTGCTGCCTCACTCAAGTATTTTCTTACCTAGTCAACACGGACCTATCTTCTGCGATACACATGGTTAAAATTGTGGCTAGCTGTTCTGTTGACCCATCTAGTAAAAGACTTCTGTGCTCAATAAGCTTTATGATGATTAGTCCAGATGTCAGTGCTGGGCTAGATTACTTTTTCATATGCTTTCTGTTGGATGCTGTTCTATCAGCAGCTAGTCTAGAGAGCATCTTTAGTCATTTTAACTCACAATTGACAATACACTTCTTAAAATGGCACCTTTTGAAAAGGTATAGATAAATGCTAAAAGAATAGCCACTATCTATCTTGCTAAATAAATACACAAGGAAATGTTCTGTCAAAAGCTGCTGGGGTATTCACTACCTTAGTACTACCTTCAGTAGAACTGATCAGTCTCTATGGGAAAAAGCCTGGGTGAAGGTCCAAGAAATGCTTTCATGATAGCTGCCTGACACAGCACTCTGACTGCCCAGTGTCACTGACAGAAAGAAGATGAAGTTATACTGAAATGTTTAACAACCTCTTGTTGGAAAAAAATGTGTTCAAAAAAAAAAAGGTGGAGAAGCTGATTCAGAAGAGGAAAAATCTCTCCCTGCAGTTTTATCTAGCTCTAAGACTGGAATACCTTGAGCTACTGAGATGTGCCAACCTCTTTGTAGCTGAGTGGCATTTCAATATGGCCTCTAACTGCTGACTCAGATTATCTTCATCCTATGGAATTTTAGATTTTTTTTTTTGGTGGTAGGAAAACACCAGAACACTTTCAAAATGTTATGAGGGATGGAGGGATGTGATGGTCTTAAATGTGGAGCATAATAGTGTCCCTGTGACAGAAACAATCTACTCCTCCCTTTATCATATGTCTGTCATCACAGGTTGGGTTCAACATTAGGAATCAGGTCATGTCAGCTCCAGAATTATTCCAGTCAGGATTCCATGTTACAAATGATCCGTTTTTTGACAGCCATGAAAACAAGGGTTAGACATGTGAAGCCTCTACATACTATGCTATAAAATGACAACCATTTAACTCACTAAATTACTATTTTCTTTTAATTGAGAGCAGAGATTGTGAAATCACTATCTACTCCACAACCTGGGGCTCTAAACATTGACTTATAGTAAAAGAACTTAATTTGGCCCCGAGCCAAAGCAGAAACAATGACAGATTCTGAAAATGGATGGGAGTAGCAGTCATAAATCTAGCACTTAACTAAGGGCTGATCCAGCACAGTGCTGAGAGGTGTTTATCTCATCCATCAGCTAACCTTGAGTCTGCCTGAGCTGAAATCACCTCATTCTTGTACATTTGGAGCTGGCTAAGATTTTACAATGTCTAATGGCAATTTCAAGCTTCTGCATAGGATGTACTATACAAAGGAAGGCTTGCTGTTATTTTCTCAAAGAACTGCCTATGATGCAGTTACATATCTTTAACTCTCCTCCATTTTTCCATAGGCTTCTCTTTATGGCAATTTGCAGCAGTTTCCTGGCACCAGCAGCTCCCGAAAAAGGGTTAACATTTTTAACACCAATATGTCAGCATTAGTTTTCCATAAGTCAATGCAGTGCTGTCAGATCTGATGACTTTTTTTTTTTTGTTGGAATGCCATTTACAAGCATGATTAAATTATTCTCTGGAGTAGAATTGATACCTAAAGTAGATATATATTCCTCTAAAAAAGTAGAAGATATACTACCTTACCCTTCAAACCAACACTTCAGAAAGAAAGTAGGCTAACCATTTCAGTGCTCGTTACAATTCTCTGAAAAGACTTCACAGCCTGAGTAATAACTTTCTCAGATATGGGTATCCTGTTTTTTTTGGTATAGATCCACTTGGAGTGGAGAGAGAGAGGGGAGGTGATGTAGTAAAGTGACAAGGGAGAACACTTGGACAAATACAGGGCTTCAGTTTCTCTTAATCAGAACTGACAAGCAGACAAGGAGTCCGTCCATGCCTGTGATTTTGGAGGAGCTGGGGAAGGGAGTGCCTACTTTGAAAGTGTGCATCCAGGAACAGTTCCAAGTCCGGACATTCTCACAAGCTGGAGGCATTTGGATTCACTCTGATAGGGTGTCCCAGGACAGACATCTATAGTTGGAATGAAATAGAAACCTTTTGAAGCCCTGACTTGGGCCCATCACAGGTATTAACTGGCCTCCACAGATTAAACGCAAAAAAATTCCAACACAATACCTTCCATTTTGAATATTTTATGATTCCTTTCAGAGAAATATATTAAAGGATTAGGTAAAAGCAGTGTGATGAACCCCCTGGAGCCCCTCTTTGTGCAGAATGAAGGGGTGCTTAAGTTCTCCTGTGGGTAAAATTTTCTGTGTGGAGAATACCAAGTCATCAGGATATATGTGTTTACCGCATAGGGTCACTGAAAGGATTACATTAATCACCACATCTTTAATAGGACTTTAGTATATATATAAGATTGAGCCTAGCTCAGAAAACCAAAGAGCTGAGTCTTCTCCCACCCCCATCAGATGCTTCCTAAAATTTTTGAAAATGATCAGTTTGGTGAATTTGAATTTTCATTGCTAGTCTTCTTTATAGCTTTTGTTCAGGGCAATCCCAGAAGCCACGTTGTCCATACATTATAGAAAAGAGTTTTCTCATGCTATTTCTCATGCTATCTCAACTGCGACACCTAAAAATTATCAAGAGATTTACTGAGGACCCTTGTCAGAGTTATACTGCAGGACTTTAGAGGAGTAGCTACTGTCAGTTAGATAAGCTTTGTTTACAGTGATTCCTCTCAATTCAATCCCACCTCCTTTAAGGGTGTTCTGTTGATACAACACATTTCATGGTTAAACTGTGTGGGATTTCAAATGACAAATTCATTCTTCAGCCCACCAAAGCACATGCTTCATTTTAAGCAGATCAGTACTGCTTAAACACAACTGCACTATTTGGATAGCAAAACTGGAATATATGCTTAGAAGGTCATTTTTCCTTAAAATCAATCAATCAATCAATCAATCAATCAAACAAACAAAAAACTAAAACCAACCAAAACAAAATAAATAAAAAAAAAAAAAACTTGAACAACTGCATGGAAACAACTTCATACCCAGACTTTTTTTTTAAAGTCAGTTCAACACCCAGCATGGGGCCTAAATTTTCCAAAGAGCTCAGCTCCCATTTATGCTCTTAAATACAGGCCAGATTTTTATAAGTGCTCAAAATCTAATGTTTAGAGCTCATTGGACATCTGGCCATTTATTTCAGTGCCAGAGATGAAGCCTTCTAGAAATCTGATCCCAATTGTGGATGCTTGGATCTTCTGAAAAATTCACCCCATGGAAAACATTTTTATAACAGCATATTTTTCCCCAAAAAGTACAAGCCATGAAATGCAGTTATTTTATGTATAATGTCCACATTTTATTTATTTAAATACTTTTTATTATGACTATTAGAAGTCCCAGTTGATAAATATTTTCACCTCCTCCCCACAACACCTGGGGACTATATGCACATACAAAGATTAAAGAAAGTAAATAGTGCTCTATAATAACATGATATTGCTTTGGAATTGAAACTAGTCTCATAGATGAAGAAAAAGTGAACACTCAGAATGAGTGTGTACCTTAGCAAGACTGTAAGTGGTTCCATCACTTGAAACAGAGTCAAGTATCTTAGAAATAACAATAAAAAAGGTAAAATCATTTTGTCTGAGATGGCCTTGAAACTAAGCAGGCTACAGATTTTCTTTCTCACTTGCAAAAATGTTAGCGACCTGTTACTTTTTTATATTTGCCCTTCAAATGTTATGGTTATAAATGCTAGCCTGCTGTGAACAAAGACCAGTCAAGCTACACAGAGAGAAACATCTTTACTGCTCCCCACAGTACAGCCTATCATGCTGAGGCTACTGATCTCTCAACATAAGCAGAATGCAATTGCCTAACTGCTAGATATAAACATAATAGCACCGTTTAACTGTCACTTGCACAAAGTGTGAGGAAGTATGCTTAAGTGTCTAAACAACATCATTTTTACTGAACCCACAATGGCTGTTCTAATGGGGATCTTGCATGGGGATGGTTAAAAGGCCTCATTTTCCAGCTGAAGAGCCATGTAATGAAAATTAAGTAGCATCCTAATCCATCAACTGCTGTCCTTTCCTCTACCTCATTCCTTACCAATAATCAGGGAGTCATAAATACTGGAGGTAGAAGACACCTATTAGATCATGCAATTCATCTCCTTGCCAAGGCACGGCTGTTCCCCTCAGTGATCCTCCTTCTAGACATCTTCCAAAGCTATTTCAGAAGTCTCGGGTGATGGTGATTTCATTGCACCCTGTCAGAGACTGTGTCCAAGGCAGAAATATTTCCTCGTTCTCCAGAGCTGGTCTGACGACACGGTGGCTCCTGCGCTGTGCTCTGCTTACAGACCCGTAGCCTGGCTTTGCAGAGCTGGAGGGCAGGCACAAACAGCTGCAGCGCCTGCGCCTCTTGGCCCCGAGCCCCTGATGCCCCGCAGAGCCATGCTGGCACTTACTCCTTTCCCAGAAATTGCTGCCTGCGAGCTGGTCTCACTGCAGGTACCAAACAGGAAAGTGCCTGGGACACAGCCCTTCTTTCTCTCTCTTCTCCTCTTCTGGCGCACCACCATCCCCTCCTCACATGCAGGTACACATATAGGTATGTGACCTGGGGCAGGGGTACCCATGGGTCTGTGCTTTCTGAAGGGGAAGAAGGAAATACATGATGCCTGTAGCCCTTTTAATCCTTTCCCCTCACCCATGCAAATCAGCATCTGTCTCCACTCATGCCTCAAAAGAGAAAATTTCACCTATACGTTGCAAATCCCAAATTGTAAATCACTGGCCACTGTAAGCAGTTGTCTTGCACTGAAGAACTCATCTTCTCCTGAATTTCAAGACTCAGATTTATGCTGGAGCGCTTATCCAGGATACAGAATAGCAGTCTGGCAACAAAAAGGCACCCTAGGGAGCATATAGGCAACTAAATCAAAGAGAATGAATGAAAAATAAATAGCAATTACCTTGCAGAACTACTAAGGGTAGGAGAAGCTATCCAGGTATCGGTATTTACACCACAAAGCTTATTTATAACCTTAAAGTGGTATTGCCGCATCTGTGCAGAGTTGTGTGGACGAGGCATGGTGGAGTCCGAGCCCGCCAGTGCTTCACCGACCTGTAGCAACCTCTGAGGCTCGTGATGGCTCCTCAGCGGTAGGTGGGTGCCCAGCAGCACCGTCATTATGGCTGGGCACAGTCACTGTCATGCAGAAACACGGCCTGGGGGCCCGAGGGGAGCGGGATTGGGTGGAGAAGAAAAGGAAAGCCTGCCTTTGGAAAAACAGCATTTGATTAGTAGGTTAGAGTTCTTGCACAGAACTGGGAAACCTGGGCCTTCCCCCGCGTTTGAAAGTGTTTGAACTCACTTCCCAGGAGGAATGCCATTCCCGCTGGCTCGTCTTCCCATAAGAAGGCGTGAGACCGTCATCTGTATTCAAAAGCCCAATTTACGGTCCTAAGTACAAGAAGCTGTTTCCTGGCTCCAAGTAAGAGTTTTTAAAAGCTGCTTAATTCAAGGCTGCAGGTTGGCAGCTAAATACGGCACTGAAGGAGGCTCTATTCATAGATGCAGAACATGTGTACGAATATGATACATTTCAGCGTTTATTATTAGCTCTTTTTTGACAACCCCTCTACCACTCAGCTCAGTTTTGTGACTGGCATGACTGCTTTTCCTGGACACCTAACTTTTCCCATTTGTTGTGCATGGAACTTGGATTATTTTTTTGAAATTAGCTCGTGGAAATGGATATGTTCCAAGCCCCTTTTAAGCTCCTCTTTTAAGCTCTTTAAATTTGCTCTCTCTGTCTTTC
Organism: Nothocercus julius; assembly: GCA_013398735.1. Taxonomy (NCBI): domain Eukaryota; kingdom Metazoa; phylum Chordata; class Aves; order Tinamiformes; family Tinamidae; genus Nothocercus; species Nothocercus julius. The sequence continues at coordinate 245,265 of VZSV01000021.1, forward strand.
CCTGCTCCTCCACTCAGCTTGCTTTTTTTCTTCCAGTATGCCTGATCCATCTTTCCCTAAGGTGGTAGTTTCCAAAGTAAAATAAGAAGTTCTGCAATGAGTCGATTTTTTTAAATATAGTCATAGAACGTACCTGTGTATGTACCTATGTACCTATGAGACTTTAAACAGTGAGCAGGAGCATAAATTGATTGCTGAGCTACATAAAAATTGATGATTTTTTTGAAAATGAGCAAAGGCTCATGCTTTATATTAGCAGTAAGCCTGCCATGCTCCTGAGTAATTATGTCATGAGACGTTTACCACCCTGCTTACACATTTATTTGGGTTCAGAGACAAGATGTTTCAATATGTACAATATGTGTAACCCAAAGAGGTTTCCCTCTTCCAGAAATGTTGCTGCACATCATTATTTACTAAAGCACTCCATTCTGAGAAAAACAAACAGTGGTGCTTTTTACCATAACCAATACATAAAGTGGTTTTTTTTTAATGAGTGAAAAGCTAATTAGCAATTTCAGTATGATTTAGGTAACCCATGTAAGCAAAACTCCTGTTAAAATTGTCAATAAATTATTGTTATCTTAAGCTTAAGTAACTACATAGTGCCAGGGGAATTCTTAAAGCTTGCTGCTGTGAAACTAGTGGTGACGCTGGGACGAGATGGTCAATACTTCATAGTGTGACTCTCTTAGCCAAAGGATATAAATAATAATCAGGACTGACTTGCCGCCTTTTTCTGGCTTCACCAGGTCCTGTGGCTACATTGTGAGCCAGGTTTACGGTTGCACCGAGGCACAGTGCTCTTGAGACTGGCATTGTCGAGACAGTAGGGAAAGCCATGCCCTTAAAAGCTAACTCTCTACTAAGTTAGGCCAGCTATTATTAGGTTTGTTTTCTCAGAAGTCCTCTGAAAATATTCTTAAGGTCACAATCAAACTTATGTTTTCAGAGGACTTGATTTGCCCTCTGAAAGGGATGACTGCTAGGACAAGATACCTCAAGATGTTCTGTTGCTGAGGGTTGGGCATAAATGATGGATTCAGGATGAAAGGCTGCCAGCAAATGGAAAAGCTGTTGGCTCTGTATGTGGAGGGACTTTTGGAGGCCACCTTTGAATTTTTGCTGTGACATCCACCAGGGAGTAGTGTATCAGCTTCCCAGAAATAGCGTCTGTCCAGTCGCCCTGTCAGATAGATCCTAGGTTTAATAGGATGGACAGACACCTTGTGCAAACTCTGTCACTGGTTTTAATTCAAATAGCATTGGAAAACAAACAGAAAAGTAAAATAAAGCCAAAACTCTACCTATTCATGCATATGCAGCAAACACCCATTTGCACTTTCACTTAGACGCAGTAGTTTAGCTTCACTTGCTGTGAGAAGCCTGGTTTCCTTCACTGCTTTTCCTCTCCGAGAAACCAGCCCCTGGATGCCGCAGCGACGCGGTGCGCATTCGGCAGGGCACTGGTCACATCACATTAGGCTCCGTCGCATCACATCAGCTGATGTGACTGACAGAACCCGACGTCTCATGTCACAGCAGGGCACGTCGCCCAGCGCCGAGTTACCAAGACACACTTTCTAGCAAAGTAAAATAAAAATGAACTGGAATGATGCTAGGTGGGGAACATTCTTAAGGTCTTCCTAGCCAGGGCGATCTCAGTGCGAGCTGTACGCTGGCTCATTGGCTTAGTGTACGATGGGCCAGACTTATTAGCCTTATTATTCAATGTTATTTGTTAGCTGAATAAGAAAAAGGCTGGATTTATTAAAATGTGAAAGGATATGGAGAGCCAGCAGCTCCCACAATAAATACTTTTCATATTTGTGTGTACTTAAACTTGGCAGGCATTAAGCTAGTTGTATGTGTTTAGATGCTGTCTGTGGCTATATCCACGTACACAGGTAGACAACTGGATAAAACACCTACAGGCACATGAAAAATGGTTACCTGCTCACATCGCATTTCTCCATTTTGGAGCCTGGAGACAATTCACACCCCTGCGTGTGAAAAAGCCAGCAGTGCTTTATTCAGGTGTGCTGGGCAGAAATGACTGCACTGCTTCAGGGCTCGGCAGATTTTTTAAGCTGCAGGCATCTTCAGCCTTTTGCTTTTGGCCTGCGTGGTCCTCAGTGGGTCTTGGAAGAGCCCTCAAATTTGCGAGGATATTCTTTCCTTCCCATTTGGCTCAGAAACAGAAATCTATTTTCATAACCCTGCTGTTGCTCCTTTTTGTTGGCCTGGCAATGAAATGGAGGGCAGAGCTTGTTTTTTGTTTGTTCGTTCAGTGGGTAGCAGAGAAAGTGGATCAGCTCTATGGCTCTAACACCTTGTACCAAACCCCTAAAATCTTGAACTGTGAATATGTATACAAGCAAGGAGCTATGTCTTCTGCTTGTATGTGCATTATAGCAGTCATAAGTATAGTTTACAAAGAAAGCTTACATATAGCTGCACATATTATCAATTACTATACATTAACAGGTCACGATCCTTGGAAGCTTAGCAGTGAAATGATGGGAGTTAACAGTTTGGCTAAAGCAAACTGAGAATAAAGAGAATATTTACAGCTAGGCACACTGTCTTGGACCCCGACTTTAGATGACTGACATCAGGAATAGGGAAGATGATACAAAGACGATTCCCTCCCCTCTTGTAGGTGTTGAGAGCAGCTCGGTCTGTTGGCCTTGAGAAGTGGTAGCTTGTAAAAATAGCTGTGCACCTTGCTCTCTGGCTCATTAGAAATAGTATTTTATGAATTTCCTTCCTTTATTTTCTGTTTTGATGGCATGCAGGACTTTGTGTCATGCTTCCATCATTAAGCACTAATTTGCAGTGCATTAGCCAGGCAAACATTCATATAAAAATAAACAGAAACTTGGCTATATTTGACAGTTTTCAACTAAACACTCATTTATTCCTGGGCAAAATCGTGGTGTTTGGTTATAGCTTTGCCATGGGAACACTGATCTGTCTGAATGTGATTAAAATATATATCCTGTCTAGAAAAAAAAACCTTAAGAGTCTCTGAATGTCTGTTATCACTACGAACAAAAAGAGCCTTTCATGTTACTTTTTTCTCTGGTTTTTTTTTTTTTTTTTTTTCCCTGTGGCTCCTGAAGAAACAACTATGTCCTAAATATTATGAAGGTAAAGTTAGTTTCTGTGGCCAATTTCATACTGCTGAATTAAAAAGTGCCAGTGAATATTCCCTTGCTCTGAATGGAACTGTTAGCAGGGGCCAGGGCACGATTTGGCCAACATCAGCTCCAACCAATTCCCAGACAATTTTCAGGAGTTTGTTTGGGTGCTGGTCCACTTCCAGATGGCTCAGGGGGGCATGGGGTATTTTGTGACAGAGGATGGTCCTGCTTTTGCCAAAATCATCGGCACAGAGGCAGCCTACATAGGTAGTGGGGCTGACTCAAAAGCATCAGTGACGATTCAGGTGCTGTCATGGGCAGAGGTAGGAGGTGATGGGCATTCAGCACTGTTGAAATCAGGCCAGACAGTTTTTAGGACTCTGTTCCAGAAATCTTGATCTATGCATATCTGTAAAGGTATTACATGCATACACGCATATTGAGACACGGCAGTCGAAAGCACCAAGAAGTGATTTCTGAAGCCCCATAAAAGTTGAATAATAAAATTAGGAAATAACCGTAGGAGCTGAGACACTCCAGTTTGGTAAACAGACAGGTAGGCAGCACTGATTAAAGCAGGTATTGGTTTGTAATGAAATGGATAAAAATATAGTTGGTTTAATTTCTATTGATCATGTACCCTGGGATTTTCCAAGACAATCTAAGGGAATACATAGCCCAATTCAATAAACGTGGTGATTTTATCTTTCTTATAGTCTTTTTGAAAACCACATTTAGAATATTATTTGACTTAGTATATAAATACTCCATGCAAATATTTATTCTTAAAAGTTGTCTGACTGCCTTTTTAAGGTTGCCCTAATAACATCTCATGACAAAACTTTATGAAGTACTGCCATGTATATGCATTATTACTCAGATTATTCACTACTAGTGATGTGCATCCACTATATTTCAGACATTCAAGATCGAATGTTAGATCTTTTTTCTTTTCTAAATAGGCTTGGTAATGTGAAATTGTGTAAAAATTGGTAATGTTCCAACATTCTCACTCAATTTTCATGATGATATCATGATTATAAGCTCTATTGCTTTTTTTAATTCAATATTTTAATGCAATCATTTTGTTTCTAGAATTTATATTGTAATGTTAATGTAAAAATTGCAGTCATATTTTCTGCATTCTTGTATGAATACAATTTGAATTAATCTGTTATATTAAAACTTTCTTAGATATTTTTACATTTTAGACATTTACATAGTAATTTGGACACATAACTTTTTAGACATATTAGGAAAAACCAGTTGTAACTTAATTGAAGAGAGTCTGTTATAGAAGTAACACCTGTAATGCAATGCCTAAGAATATATTTACTGAAAAGTTACTAAAAATATTAATTCATGTGTGGTAACTGTTTTAAAAAGGATATTTACAAAACCTAGCTCTTTGCAGAAAGCTACATTTTCCCTGGAATGATTTCAGTCTCAGAAAAACATATATTAAATACTACCTGTAAGGTAGAGTCTCCGGAATCTGATGATTTCTGCTACATATCAGGGTGTTTTAAAGATTTACTGGTATTTTCACCATTAGTTATTAGAATCAAATATTCTTCTTTTGTTACATATTGGTGAAATCCTCTTTCAAAATGCCTTCCATCTCTGGTCCTTAACAAAATGCCTTTTTTTTTTTTTTTTTTCAAAATAACAACCATTAATCCTATTGGTCCCAGAGAAGATGAGAAATGCCTACATGCTTCTTGTTTGTTTTCTGCCGTTGATTTTTTTTTTTTAGCATCACATTAGCATCACATTAACTGAATTAGGGTGCCTAGTTTTAAGCTGAACTTCACCAACACAAATTTAATATTCTGTGTGTTTCCATCACTTAAATCAATGTGAAAAAATCCAAGATTTGACTTTCCAAAGAACGATCAAATTGGAAGAGATCTTGCAGTGACAAAGGGAAAATTAAAAGGAAATAAGGGATAGTTTTTTAAGTGTAACCCCTAAAATGGGAGTTGGAGAGTAAGAACTTTTTTAAGTCCTAGAAAACTCTGTCTGCCTGCCTATCTACCTGAAATAAACATTATTAAACAGCTTACACTTAAGTCTTTTTGTGTAAGTCTTTTTGTGCTAGTGAAAGACAAAGAAATATTAGGCAGAAAGCAAACTTTTGAAAACATTTTGCACCTTAATAAAAAGCAGAAACAGCGGGACGAGGTTTGTCTTTGCTGGTCTAGTCAGGACACTCTTCTTACCTTTACAATTCTTTTGGCAAATGATCAGGTTAAACAAATGTTCTCATGCATAATTCCAGGTGAAACACAAAAGGATTCAAGAGTCCTGTAAGACGGAGAGGCTGGTACTTCCTCAATATATATTATAATTGCACATCACCTATATAAAAATAAGGACGTAGTAAAAGATTTTGTCAGTATGAATTTGGGCTGGATGTATTATTTACAAATGAACTACGCAAGTCATTCCAAATATGTACTGAAAAAATCTTTGTTCTATGGGAGCACTGATATTGCCTCAAATCAATATCAGAGCACTGATATTGCCTTCAAAAAGCTTGAGTCAGGCTTCAAAACACAGAACGTAGATTAAAAGCAAGAAGTTTACGCAAATTACAGACGCTTACATTTTGGATTGTGGACTGCTAAGAGTAACTTTCTTCTGCAGATGTACGGCAGAGAAAAGCACTGTTTTAAAATGAAAGTGGATAATCTTTTAACCACTTGACTGTGAGACTCTGTCCTTCAGGGGAAAAAAAAAAAAAAAAAAGATACACCAATCCTCAAAAAATTACTAACAAAAAAGGAGCTGGAAATACAGTGCAAATAACAAGGTCTGCCAAGCGAACAAGCTGCATATTCTAGGTTTTAACTCTTGTATTACTGTAATAGTTTTTGTTTCCCCAGTTATAAAGCTGGAATTGCTGTGAACCCCTGTTTCATGAATTCTGCTGCACAAAATTCAGTGGGGTCCAAAAGCATCTCTGGAAGCAACATAAACAGACCTAACTGTGTCATAGTATCAAAATTTCTAGCCCAGATTTTTGCCCTGCTGGTGATGCTCTAGCAGATATCAGCAGATTTTGCAGATGTGTATGTGCATTCCCCTGTGGGGGTTTGTGGGGGAAGAGTGGACAGGACTGCGGTCCCCTGCATCTCTCGTGCATCAAGTAGGTGTTGGGTTTCGGTCGGGGCTGAAACTGCCCCATGCAGCCAACATCAGGCCAAAGGGTCCACACTGTCAGCCCGTGCCACTCACTCACTGGTGCAGTCTCCCCTATCCTGAGACATCCCTCCGCAACGGTCAGCGTGAGCAGGCGGCCTCCGATCCCATTTTTATACCAACGCTCTCTGGATCTCATCCTGTTCTGCATAGGCCAGCCTGGTACTGAGGGCTTTGCTCACTGCCTGCCCACAAGAAACGGAAAACCCTTGCAGCAGTGAGACGTGCATTTTACAAGTGAAAAAGGTAGTTTTACTTTAAAAAAAAAAGGCTGAATCTCTTCTCTTGGATGTGGTGAGCCAGGACGGGAAACTGATGTCTACAGAGGTGACACGGCAGGGTAAGACACTCATGAATTATGAGGGCAGATGTCAGTTCCAAGTGACATGTTTTCCATAACCTACTGCCTCTCTTTGTTTATCCATCAAATACAATCTATAAAGCAACTGCTCATCTATTTAGTCTTGGGTAGGGCATAGAAATGCAAGTCAGACCTCAAATTTAGTTTGTCATTTGCCTTCTCAAAAGGAGACGTGATTTATGTTTATAATAAAGTATTTGAAATGTCATTTAATAGGAAAACAAATGGCAGTTGGATTCCCATGAGCAAGGAGAAGGGATTGTGAAACTTTGAATTAAATGGTTTTATCTTATCACACTTTAAGTTACATATTTTTATTCTAATTGTAAAAATTATCTGCCTTGACATATCTTTTCCATTATTTTTGTTAAAGGGTATTCATCAGCGGTGTTAATGATGACACAAAATTTTAATATATGCATTAAACATTTAAGTTTTAATATGTTAACATGACACAGGATGTGAATAATAACAATGTTTTATATATGAAGTGAAAACATATTTTATGTTGGAAATAGTTAGAATGCCTGGCAAGTGACTTATATCCATAACAATTTCATTTAAATATTGCTTTTGCACCCCATCTATCTTAGATGCAATTTTATAGTCCTTTTTAAAAATTCATTTCAGCATGACCTCTTTGAGGCTGCAACTTAGTGCCTCTAGCCTACATATTCAATTGCACTTGTACTTGTTCCTATTCAATTACCTTTCAAAGTGCAGAAACCAGCAAGTGCCCAGACCTGAACTGCATTTGCCAGTCTGGGACTCTTCAGGAATTACAACTTCGGTGTGGTTACACTGTAATAAGGGTAAAAGGCAGAGGAAATCCATCATATTGCTAAAATACAATGGTCTACCAAATTTGATTTAGGTCTTCGTAATTTGGGAAGCAAACCTTTTGGAACAGCCGGGTAGTTCCTAATATCAGATTATATTCCTTTGAATTTTGGAAGATTATGATGCATATATACAATAGCTTTCCTTCTACTTCCTCACATCATACCCTTTATCGTGTAGCCTAACACTCACTATCTCAAAAGCATTTGGGGAAGAGATACCTTTGAAAGGATGTCTTAAGGAAGAGGTGTTGATTCTGTGTTTTAATATACCAAAGTGGAAAAAAAAATACAGAAAACCCTGCAAAGTCTCCATCTTGTACTAGTTTGTTATCATAACATCATATCATACCATATCTTGACTGACCAGTCAAGACTCTCCTCTCTGAGCATGAGTTTTTTTGTTTTATTTTGATGGCAGTGCATACACTTCTTAAATCACCCCTGCCCTACCCTGCCTTTGGGTGCACACTTTTAAGCTGGTACAGCTAAAATGCAGGTTAAAAAAAAAAAAATCAGAAAACAGGCATTGCTACATATTGATAGCAAGAGTCAATACGTGATATTTTGGAGCTGCAAATAGGCTTCTGTGCATTGAGCCCTTTTGCATTATTTGGCTGAAAATGTATGGCTCATCATGGAACACACTACTCAGAATCCGAGCAAAACGACACAACACCAGGCAACGCTGTCTAGCCGGCTCCATCCCAGCACCTGGGACGGATCCCTGACAACAAGGAAGAGATCAGGAAAAACACTAGGGACGAGCAGTGGACACCCATGCACCACACCTGGAAAAATTCTTCCTGGGACAGGCTGAGATTTCTTCTTTCCCTTGCACTGAATTGCAGTTGAATTTGGTGGCATGATAGAACAGGCAATGGAGAGATACTAGAAAAAACATCCTCTCAGAAATGCAGCTTCAAAACTAGTGGTAAATATGCAAATGTTAACATGCAGATGGCATATATTTTTCCTGTAGAAATACAAGCTATAATTTGCTTGTATATTTATTTGGTCTGCAATGTCAAGCACTTAAAATATTTACGGTCATATTGGTTCTAGTCCAGCCTTTTGATCTTTCCTATATGCATCTTTTAAATTAAATTCTATGTTCACGAGCTACAGCAAAATTATTTTAAAAGGATTTCCTTTTTTTGTTATAGAACTGTAGGGCTTCAGTATTTTTTAAGAGCAGAAATGGATGAATCAAGTTTATTTTGAAGAAAAGGTTTATTTCATTTAGCATTTGCTTTTTTTTTTTTTCTGTTACTTAATTTTAAAAGAGTGTGAATAAGTTTACAAAGAGTCAAAAAGATTGTTTTGCCTCTACAGACAATTCACCTACAGAGACTCAGTCACTGACGGAAAATTGCAAAATGGAACTCCTTTTTTCCCTGTGGTGAATAATTTATGCTTTGGAATGGTTTCATCATTGAGCACTCTTCAAGTCATTAAACCGAACTGAAGGAAATGGGGTGAAGTCATCATCAGAGAAGGTCAATTTATGGAAATACTGTTATCTCTTTTACAGTATTATTAATACCTACTGACACCTCTATGTTCGGAGGGGCAAAGCCAATCATTAGCCTCTGAGGTGTAAGGAAGGTCTCCAACACATGCAATGAGAACATCGTTATTGCAAAAGTGATCTGAATGCAGCAGCGACGGAAAGGAGGAGACGGCGACAAAGGAGGAGGCAGGGACAGCTCTCGGTCTGCAAAAGCTCTAGACATAAAAACTAATTTTTAGCAGGCTGCTCTATCTCTTGCCAGGGATCTGCGGGCAATTGTTGCCCATTTGTAACTGCCTATTGGTATCTACACTGCAGATCATTTTGATGTCTGAAGAAAGGCTAGATTTTTCTTTAATTTTAGAAAGAAATAACTTGGGCGAGTGTTAAAACAAAAAGGCATTTGCCTCCCTTTGAAACTTGTGTAATTGTAACATTTACAACATGGTACCTATTAATGCCTGTTTAAAGTACATTGTCACCTGGAAAAAGTTTTCTTCCGTAAATCCTACTGTTTTCAAACTGAATCACTTGAATGTAGATTACAGATAGGCTAATCTTTGCAAAGTCCCTGTCATGATGTGAAAGGTTCCGACAAAGGCACTTAGCAAGATTTTTTGTACAAGCAATCACCACCAGCAGGCGTAAGAATTCCCTTAGCTGAAAATACTATGCCACTGCAGGAGTTATTAAGAGGATATAGTGCTTCAGTGACCAGATTATATATAGCCAATTTGGAAATACACCTGTAAATTCTATACACAAATTAATACCATATCACTCCATATGTCTATAAGAATATTTAAAACTAACTTATGATTGTTAAACAGGATATCTTATAACAAGTATTTAATGATCCAGAGCCCCCTAACTTTCGTTGGCAATTTTTGAAATCTGATGATGATTCAAGTGCACTTCTTTCTGTGATGCAACATCAAAAAAACGAGTAACATGAACAACACAGAATCTCTTCTTGAAATTAGTACAAATCTTGCCTTTAATTTCCAGGGAGTTGGACTGAAACTTTCATATTTTCAGAGCGGTAAAAGGAGTTTATCTAGAGTTTTTTATTATTATTTTTATTTTTTTTTACTGAAGGCTTCCAAATTGAAAATGAAATCCCAAATAAGCTATCTGACCTTGATAACATGGTTAAGAATTGCTGCTGGATTCATTGAACATTTCAAAGTGACTTACTTAAATACATAAGTGTGGTTTTAGGATGCTATTTTCATATTTTATATTTATATTTTATATTTTTAAGGATGCTATTTTAAAAATAATTTAGCAATAGTGTTATAGAAACACAGGACTGTAAGTTGTCTTTAGAAGACAGCTAGTCATTTTCCCTCCTTTCAGAGGTCAGACATCAGATCATCTATCTGATCATTGCCTAATCTGTTCACAGAAATCTTTGATTACGAGGATAAATAACTCCTTAACAACTCTTATGGGAAGTTCCCCTTTATCACCTAATCTAATCTAACCAAATCTAATCAAATATTATCTAATCTAATCCCTTTCTTCCTTTCTATATATTAAACCAGCCATTTCTTGCCCATGTTGCATAAACATGGTGAACAGCTTACCACTATTCTCTTTATAAAACCTTTGTGCATATTAGGAGAAGGTTATTGAATTGCTCCTCAGTCTGCTGTTTTCCAGAGTAAACAAAAAATTCTTCTAACCTTCTCCATATTTTTAAACCTCTAAGCAGTGTTTTGGCTCTTGACTAGACTCACACCAATTTGCTGGCAACTTTTTTAAATTGCCATGCTCAAAACCAAGCTGAGTAGTTCAGCTGGAACCTTACTACTGCTGCACAGGACAGAATGCAGACCTTTCTGTCTTCCTTACGACACAACATTCCTGTTAATGTATTCCAGAATGACAGGCATTTTTTCTCTGCACGATGTTGGAGCATTTTTTTTTTTTTTTTACCATTAGTGTCAGATCTTTTTTCTGCTTAGCATTTTTGAGTCAATTTTCTTTCTTCCCAAGCATAAACCACCTTTGAATTTAATTTTGTTGATTTTGGATTATTTTACTAACATTTCCAATCACCGTGCTAATCTTCTCCTCCCAAGTACTTGGAATCCCTCCTAGAAAGATACCATCTGCCAGTTTTATGCGGACTCTTCAATCCGTTGTCCAAGTCAATAATATGACTATTCAATGGTACTGGACCGAGCACAAATTTGTTGTGGGAGGTTTACAGCAAGTCACTAAATATTACAAAGTTGAGGGTGTATTTTGATGGAATTTTCTGCTTCTTCACAATCCTATTTCATTCATTCATAATTACCAACTTACTTTAACATAGGAAGGCTTATTAAGATTAAATCCTCTCACAACTATCAGCAACTAGCTGTGTCAAAAACAACATGTCTTTCATAAAGTGCATATAGAAACAATTATGTCATTGCTTTTTCTATTTCTTTTTCTTCATCTCCTTCCAGGAGAGAAATGCTAACTACAAAAGTCCTTTGTCATGTCTGATTTATGGCACACTTTTGGAGAGAAACTTTTGGCTTTACCACTGAAATTGTAACGCACGATCCATAGTGTCCTATAGCATTTCGGTAACAACAGGTAAAAGAGTTACTGCTACTGCTTCCATACTGCACAGAGTATTATTTCTTACATACTGCACACAATGACTTTATGAAGTGTGAGTGCCAGTATATGCGTATATGACACTTGTTTTGTGTTTGTGATTTGCTTTCAGAAAATCTCATAGGATTCATAACCCACACAGGGTATTATTGTGGAGTGCCGCTGCTTATTGAGTGCACACATTAATTCACCTGCAGTGCCAACAGTAAAACTTAACAGGAATTATGCACCTAATTCAGTTAGGTGCTTTTTGTAAATATTGCTCACTCACTTACTGTCTCTTGGGGTACTTAAATTACTTTTAAATCTGGCCTCCAATAAATAATGAAATGTAGATGCTGCCCTCAGCTTACCAGCTTGGCTTTAGCATTGACTGCATCTTGCCTGTCAACTGGATTTAGCATATTTGCATAATTATGTTTCGTTCATTCACTATTAGATTTCTGAAACAAAAAGGAAAAAGCTAACCAAACAAGGAAGCAGGGAACAGCCTATCTGCATGAAGCATTTAAATGCATCCTGCTAGGCATGTTTGAGCGGATCCTATTTATGCATTTAGTTTGAAAAAAAGTAAAACATTTAAGGTAATTAAAATAATTCTGAATTCAGTTTTAAATCCTGCTGGCATTATTTAGTATTCTATGAGAACTGTTAAGGGAAAAAAAAAAAGAAAAAAGGCGAGTAAATAATCTTTCCCAGCATAATGAGTTCAAGTCCTGCTGCTATTGAAAATCATAACAAAAATGGGATCTTTTGGGGAAGCTGCATATAACTTCAAGTTTTGGCAAAGGCATTGTTTTTTAAAAGAATCCGCAGGAGCACTGAGAGCAAATCCTCTTTAACTGACAAGTCGTTGATGGCTAAGGCTGCATAGAATAAAAGTTTTGCTTTTGCTAACTTGGGGACTGGCAATTCAGAATAAATCTTAACATCTTTTCTTCAGGAATGGAAATATTTCCTTCACGGCTGGATAATTTGAATATACAGTCAAGTAAGGATTCATGAGTATGAGTGTTCAGGGACACACTATGGAAACACACAAGAGAAGGAAAGATTAGCACAGATTCCAGACAGACATTATAAAAAGTTGAGCTAGTGGTGAAAAACAGAGATTTCCCTGCTCAAGAGACCCAAAAGGAAAGAATAAGGGTAGAAGGTGAGAAAAGAAAAGAGAAGGGAAAGCAATATGAAAAAAGTAAGTTTTTTTTCACCCCCAAAAAACATGAGGTCTAACATGGGTTAAGTAAATCCCAGGCCAGAAAGCTTATGAAATTTGGCTATTACAGAAGCACAGGAAATAGGTTGGACGTCAGGCTCCTGTATCTCAGAATAGCACCTACTCTGTCCTTCTATCTTCCTAATGGGAACAACTATATCTGTGTTATTCATGAAGTGTGTTTGCCCAATGTGTTTTTAAAATTCTTCACTGAAGGGGGAGAATTCAACAGCTTCCTTTGGCAATCTCTTCCAATGCTCATTATCTCATCATTATTTTTTTTTTTTTCCAAAGTCTAATCCTAAATCTTCCTTACTGGAAAGGAGTTCCTTATCTCTGAGGTCATGAAGAAAAGTTTTCCCTTCTTTTCTGTAGTAACCTTTTGTACCTGCCAAGACTGTTATCATGTTCCCCCTTAGTTTGCTCTAGCTATTGCTTTTGACCATCACCAGAGCTTCAGACTTTCCTTACAGTTCAGGGTTTCTTGTCATTCGTGCTACTTTCTTCTGGACTCCCTCCAGCTCATCTGAATCTCTCCCTATCTGCGAGGCCTAAGTAGGTTCCCACACCCTGCGGCACCTAGATGCAAAATGGGAAGATATGGCCTTTAACACATCTTAGATTTAACCCTGAAAATTCTGTGTGATTTCTTTAAAGATGATAAGAACAGTCTCACAGGAAGGTGATGTTACTTATTGTTTCATCTATGTGAAACAGTATGATTTTCTTTGGGTGTTTGCTTGCTGTATATTTGTCATTGCTTGGCTAAGGATTTCTATTTGTAGATACTATTTGTAGAAGTGGCACTGACATTTTCATCAATTGCAAGCTGGTTCCAAATTCAGCTACTCAACACACTCCATATTAAACAAGGCAATAAAATAACACTCTCATCTGCAGCAAAGAAAGCAGTGAGAAATAATGTTGAACATGAAATGAGGACAAAATTCCTTCAGTGAAATTCAGATTTTTTTTTCTTTTTAGGATTTCTAAGGCTGTCAGGTTTGATTTTGAGATATTTCTAGCATTATGTATTAAAGAAAAAATATTTTCTGAAATGCGATTCAGGAAAAATCATCTTGCGGGATTGCAAGAGCATTGTCTCTGTTAATCAGCATGAAGTATGCTGCAATTACAAGTAAAAAAAAATAATTAATGCATACTTCTTTTTTAATTGTCACTCTTGGAAGCTCAGCATGTTTGTGAAAGTCAAAAGCAGTTTTTTTTCTGGCTCACACATTACTGCCCGTTATCCAGAGCAAGCCGGGGCCTGGACTAGGTGCAAAATAAGTTCAAATGAGGTTCATCACCACATACTGGTGGTAAAGATTCTCCTACTATGACCTCCTTGGTAACTTAACTGACTATACAGAGAGCTAAACAAATGTCTCCTGTCTAACAAACAGCTAAATTTGTGCTCCTACAGATAGTAAGTGAGCACTCAGCCACGATGAATGGATTGAATAAAGCTGATAGTTCCTTACCTTAAGACTAAGTCAGAGCATATTAATGTAACACACTGTAATACATGTGCCCCCAAATGTGGGACACGTGCCAACCATGCAGCCATGCTGCTCTTTGGCACCCTGTCACCTTGCTCACTGCGGATTGCTGCTGACAAGTTGTGAGTCCAGTTTGGCTGGATTAAGCTAGGGAATTTGATCCTTTGTGATGCTGAAGACTTGCTGCCCACTCTAAGTCAGCACTTCAGCGAAAAGGCTTGGGAAATTGCAGAAGTCCAGGGGCTGCCAGCCCCTGACAGGAGACAGGGAAAGCAAGAAGTGACTCAGAATGGTCCCCAGTTCTGTTTCCCGATTTCCTCCAGTGGCTCCTGTCACCAAAACATTAAAACGTACCGCCAAAAGGATGTAAAAATCATAATTAATGGCCAGTCTCTGTGTGTTGGCCTTTTCCTGCGGTTCTAGACATGAGGTTATTGTGGCAAATTTAAGAAAAGAGCCTTTTGGGGGGTTCTTTTTGTTGTTGTTGTTGTTTTCTCTTTGTACAAACAGGACCCAATCTCCGCAGGCTCCAGGGTTCTATTGTTCAGTTTATTAGCCTTTCCCAAGACATGTAGTTTTAACCATTGGAGCAAAAGAGGCAAACTGCCCTGTTTCTCTGTTATGATCATGAAAAAAAAAAAAAAAAAAAATTAAAAAAAAGTTAGTCTTTAAACACTTTTTTCATCTGACTCTTTTCCTTTTCCTGGCTCTGTCTGCAGCTCGCAGGCTCATGCTATGTAGGCAGGCATGCGCTCACACCATACAGCTGACTGTGCATTAAGCTCATGTGCACAGTTGGTAAAACAGTTTATTTCCATCAGCTTGGCTTCTGGGACTCCCTTCCCCATGAATGCAGAACAATTAAGAGTCTCCAGTGCATGACTGGAGTCCCAGTTGCTTTTTTATGTCTATGTGGCAATCTACAGAATGCCAGGCTTCTGGGCTTGAGCTCAATTTTCCCAGAAGACCAAAGTTTAAGCTCAAGAATTCAAATATGAAGCAATCAGAATCTTTTACATGTGGATGCAGGGTGTGTTCAAGTGTTTTGGGGAGCTCAGGAGCAGGTTAAATTGTCTGTTTAGACAGCAGATATACTTCTTCAGTATATAAGCAGCTGTCTTTTCCAACTTACTCACCAACCAGTCTTTCTCTTGGTCTTTATTTTTTTTCACAGTGTTTGGGGAATTGCATATAATTTATATGTCTTTTTTTCATGTCCAGGTAAGGGGATAAAATGGTCCTTTAAGTCATAAAAATCTAGGAAAATAGCAGCAGGCAGCCGGAACTATGTTTGCTGGAATTACTTTACTTACTTGTGAATCAGCAGAGTTGTGGATGGACAGGAAGAAGAAGAACTTAGTTGCCATGATTCAGACAAAAAATAAAGGTATCAAATGGGGCAGCGGTACAGCGGGGCAGAAGTACAGTGTGACTTAGAGCCAGGGAGGTTGGTCATGACAAGTATTGTCAGAGGAAATACATTTGACTGGCTCCTCCAAATGGAACTTTTTTGCACATGCAGGCTGACAGAACAAGTACAGATCAAGTCAGAGAGCCCATCTCTGAAGCGGATAGGTGGTGTGCGCCTTGATCTGAACCACAGGCTATTTTCTAAATAAGAGGCTAATCCGATACCCTGTAGGGAAGCGAGGGGTTCCCTAACTCCAGGCACTTTTGTGTACACGTGGACTCTGTGCTCTCTTGGACTGGGTGTCTTTTGGTGATTACCTTTGTTTCTTGTTTCCAGTGGAATGGAGGAGAGAGGCGTTCCCAGTGAAATGATTCAGCCTTGTGCAGCAAGAAAACAAATACTCTGTGGAAACAAATACTTACTAGCACTCAACAGTGCTTTCTGAAACTCACTAGTCTATTTTTTTTTTTTTTTATATTGCATTTTCTTTTTATATTGGCTATATGAGAAAACAACAGACCCAGACAACTGCTGGGTCAGAACAATTGGCACCATTCTGATTTTGTATTACCTGTGCATGAAAAAAAAGAAGCCAGGGTGAATTAGTAATGGCCTGGACAGTAATACAGAAAATAATACAATCTCGTTGCATAAATCAGTAGGGATGTCTGATCTGAGTTGCAGCACTTTGCATGGTCATATAGTTCAAAAGAGTATTCAGAATTAGAGAGTATTTTAAGAAAGAGGATCATGATAGTCTCAGGTAACTCTCAAGTGCAATGAGGAAATAATCCTTTCTCCTTAATATAAGACTAGAGAACATACTGTATTTTCATAAGGTTAGAAGAATATTTTGAGGAGTTAGACTTAGTGTCTCATAAAGCAAGGACAAGAGCTGCTGGTTGAATTGTGAGATAACAAATAGATCTCAGATAGACACAGTGCCTAAACAGTGAGGCCCAGAAGCCATCATATTTGAACAGGAAATTGCTCTGAACAGTAAGACCAACATTCAAAACTACTGCATTTTTCTTCTGAAAGACAAATTAAACCACACAAATCTGGCTATGAACATTTCATTCTTTTAATTTAGAGGTCCAGATGAGAACTATTTCCATGCCAGATGTTAAGAGACCAGGTGCTAGAGTAGTTGAGCCACTGCTCTGATGCTGTCTGACATTTCATCTGTTTCCCAAAAACATTATCACTTAGGAAAGAGAATGCGGTGAGGAAATTACATGAAAATATTGCTGTCTCATTAGATCTGATTTAGTCTTACATCAGAATTTGATTGCCAGTCCCAAGGAAAGGAAGGGAAGCTAGCTGGCAGGGTAGTCAGAGATCGAAGAGGCCTCTATACAAGCAGCAAGCACTGGAACTGCAAGCAATAGAAAAAAAGCTAAGAAGTTTCATGTTTTGCAAAACCTGGAGAGTCTAATGGCCTTTCAAGTCAAGGCCCTCCTTCTTGAAAGAATTGTATCCTGTGGATGCCTGTGACAGCAGAAACATACTGATTTCCAGACTCGTGGATGTACCCATTTCTACTTGTTCTGTATTCATGTGTCCAAATATAATAGCCTGAATGCTCTAGCTCCAGACAAAGCCCAGGTTAAGCATAAAGCATGATGTTAAAGTAGTCCAACTCTTCTGAAGTGAGGAGGCAGGCACTGAAAAGTTACTATTATTTCAATACTAATAAATATCAAAAGGATGCAAGCACAAGTCATTGTTTTGGGTATGGTAAGAATATTTAGTAAGAGATCATAAAACTCAAAGCTTTAGATTAAGTAGAACAGAAATGCTAGAATTAGAAGGAAAAGTGATGTAAAGAGGCCATAATTACAAAGTTGAGCTGTGGCCAAGCCAAAAATACACCTGTCTCAACATTCAGTCCAATCCCCCTGCACTGGGCTGCTTACCGGTTATTCATAGCTAGTTCAAAATTAGCCGTTAAAAAAAAAAAAAAAAAAACGCTATGATAGGACATAATTTTCTTCTATGTGTGTTAGTGGAATATTACTACAAAGAGATTAAAAAAAAAAAAGAGAGAGAGAAAATATGTTTTGAGCTATTGTAGTTTTCAGGGTAGAAAAAAATAACCCACCATAAGAATTGTTAAATAGGAGGGCATATATCCCCTATTATCTTCATATCTTATTTCTTGGGAAAAGGAGCTTTTACTATTTTTGTTTCTAATCTAGGCCAAGTTCTGAAATCCTTATAAAAACCAAGGGCTATATAATGAATCAAGAAAAAAAAAAATCCCTTATTTTTGTATCAAAAGGAGATAAGGATTGAAAGTACCAATGTGTCCAGCTGAATATTTTCCATTTTGCCTTTCCAGAGGAATTAGAAGCTTATAAAGATTAGGATCCAGACTGTTCTGCTTGCCATGTGAAGACCTATGACATTGACAATGGTCAACTCCTTTTGGCTGAGCTCCAGCTGTCCTCAAAGGGTGTCTAGCTTCAGTAGATCATGGGATCAGTCACTGACACAATTTAACCCTTTTTCTTCTTACTAGCAATTGCTTTTCATAAGCAATCAAAAAATGTGCAGAGATGCTTTCATCACCCTGTCCTGTAAGATGTAGTGTGGAATCATGAAGATTGTACATTGAAAATTCTAGTTGCAGATGCCTGCTGGGAAAGCAGTAATTCACTCAGGTGTTTCACTGTCCATTATTAGTCCACAGTCAATGGGAACCTGGCATCCATATCGGTAATGAATCTCCCTCCCCAGCTTCCACTGTATTTTTGAGTTAAAGCTTTCCCTAAGCTGGTTTCTGATTCTTAGATATCAGAGCAGATGCAGTCTCTGTGTAACTGCATGACTGTGTGTAAGCCAGGCATTACATTAGCTGATATTGATGTGTGAAGGGCTAAAAATCTTCCAGCTTCCCAGTAAATCTACACATTCCTGAAACTGCCCAATTGGCTCAAACATGTAGTCTATGGAAAGTCCACACCTCCCGGAGCATATTTTCATCTCTATGCTAGCAACGTGGCTTTTGGGATGGGAAAGAGAAGACAGAGGATGAAGAGAAGAGCTGAAGTAGATGGGGAGAATCCTAAGTCCATTTAACCAACTTCTCTAAACCATGAATACAATTTGGAACATGTTGGCTGCCAAATATCATTTATAATGTACCTTTATTTGTTCTGACAAAGCCACGTTGTTTTCAAAATCTTTCCAGATTTCTACAAATTAATTCCAGAACCTGTTAAAGCAGAACATCACAAAGCAGATTTTTGCTACATCCTGATCTTTCTGTAAAGTACACAAATTAAATGATTATAATAAGAAATCGTAAAGATAGCATACTATACTTTTAAAGTATTTTTTGAAAGGTTTTAATCTGTATTTGTCGTGATGCCTTGGTGTTTGGGGTTAATATCATACTTAATTCTTCTAAGATTATGGAAAGCCCATTGAGTAAATCCTACTTTAAAGAATATTTATAGCTCCTGTATGCAAATATATACACACAAACACACATCTCATTGCTACATTTAAACCAAAACAAGGATGGAGGCTGTTTAATAACTAATGTTAGCAATATGTGTTAATCTTCATCGCATCCCTCAGACGTATTCTCCACAACTAGAAAGTGTAATGATAAAACAGAATTTTAAATATGTCATTTCTCTTCAATATCACAATCTTACTGCCTATTACCAGCTACAGAAGCAGAGCTAGATGAAGAAAAGGAAGGCTTTTTCTAGCAGTTGAGGGTCCAGTTCAAAGAAATCCTTGAAGACTATGGAGATCCTTTCCAGACCATGACACTCGCAATAGTCTTTCTACCTTTTCTGGCCTTGATTCAAATTACAACATTACTGCTTGTACAGTTAGTTTGCGATGACTCATTTGTTATTTCCACCCCAGATGCTAATAACTATTTCTAAGGGCCTTCTTTCTGCTCATCTGTACTCTAAGGGAAGATGCTACGTATATCATTTATTAATGATATATTGGTTAGTCTCAGTTGTGCACCCATTTGGATTTTAGTGAACCTTATCTTTACATGCTTGCCACATAGATTTGTTCTGTCATCTACTCATTCTGGCATGATGTGTCTCTGTCTGCTCTTCTTTACCAGGAAGATTATTTATCAGGTAGATATTTTTCACCTAACAGATAAGAATTGAGATCAAAATTGGCCTCTGCTGTCATCAGACTTCAGCAGTGGTGCCCAAACACAACAGCTGAACAAGCAGCTTGTCCTGTATCAGACATTTGCTCACATGAAGTAGACTCAATTCCTCCTGGAAGCACTAGGGCTTTTCTGTGGCTGACATCAGGACAATTGGCCCAGCCTTCTGCAACATTCCCAAGTGCACTTGAAAAAGCGGGATGCTGGAAGAAATCCCTCCTCCACTCTGTGTCTTATGAGGAGAGCTTGGAGCTCTGTGTCTTGTGGGAGAGTGGAAGGTGGAGCTGGCAAACCTTTTAAGAATGTGTTTCCAAGCTCTTCTCATTTGAAAGCTCTTTTCACAAGCATATCCAGAAATGATGAGTCATAAGAAACATTCCTGACGTGGCCATAATTCCAAATATTTTTGTGCACATTCCTTCATTCATTCAGATGATGGAAAGGATGTTAATTAATCTCATTTCTGAAATGGCCTCTGTACATGGTTGGATGACACCATGAAGCAGAACAAATGCAGGCCCTCTGTGGCAGTGCATTAATTTTGGTGGATTATGATTTCCAGTAGAAACAGAAAAAAAAAATGGCCATCTGTATTCACTCTGGTTTGCCAGATCAATGACTTATTTTAATTTAGTTTTATTGAGCTCTATGTAGAATGTTATATAATATAGATATTTATGATGCAATAAACTACAAGAGGGAGACACAAAAACATTAATGAAGCTAGTCTCCATTGCTTAAAGATTCCTTCCATGTCCAGACACAATGTATCAGGATAATAACTTTGAAAGAATCAGCAACTACACATTGCAGAAGTCAGCTATGGCTCAGACTTATCCAAGCCAATTATTGCTTCAAGTTTTCTTTCATTTTTTGGAGAAACACTAGGCACAGTCTAACATTTATTTGTGAGGTGTCATTAAGAAAACTTTCTGTTATCCGGCAGAAAATGTTTAGGTCTAAACATCACAATGAAGTACAGAAAAGTATGATAGCTTAAAACAACTGCACTTTCTTGTGCATTTCATCTCATCTCTTGTCTATTTCATCTCATCATTCACTATTCTTTTTTCAAATCTGCTGTGCCCTTGTGATGTGCATGCCTAATATAAAGACATATTAAGACGATTAAAAAAAAACCATGCTATAACTTATTACCTGCTTTATTGGCTTGTTTGTATACTTATTTAATGTGGCTAGTTATTTATCTGCTTTTAAAAAAACAACAAACAAAATAATTGCTTGCTCAAGAAACTACAATCTAAATGAGGAATCCCTTTATTGCCTGTTAAACTGAAGGTGATTCTTGTTGTTCCCTGCCCTTCCCCCTGGGAAAGCACGACTTTCTCTCCTCTCAAAGGTAATGGCAAAAACTCCAATAGGAAGATCAGGATTTAGATTAAGCTCTAAATGCAGAGTGTGGCTCCTTGATCCATCTTGCAAGATTTTGGTCAGACTTGCCAGGCACTGGCAGTCCTGGCCATGCTATTTGGATAAGATTTTCAGGCTCTTACTGCATTTTCTTTTGATCTATGGAAGTTTGATCAGAACAGTCCCAGGCTGCAGAAAACTGGAGGTTTCTGGTTAAAATATGTACCTTTGGATAGGTGATTGCTCTCTCCTTAGAATACCCTGATGTATTTCCGTTTCCTTGGGCTTCATCAACAGGTTGGCAAACTCAGCCAGAGTTGAAAATGAATATATGAAAATATATATATGTGACCAAGAATCTTGCAAGCTGAGACAGCATTTGGGCGAGCTGAACAAGGACCCCTCAGCATTCACTCCAGCTCTTCAGCTCACAGGCAAACCTTGTGATCCCTCCTGCTAGGGTGGGAAAGAAAAAAGAGGTGACGTGTGTCAAATGTGAGAGAATCCACATGAAAAGCATTCTCCCAGCTAATACTCTTTGCACAGCCATGTGCTATTAGGTGAGAGTCTGAATCCAAATCATAAACCCTCTTTTCAGTGGAGGTAGCTCACTTGAAGCTGCACATGAAACGCTGCGCACTGGCTTGAGCCTACTTCTTTTAAGGACAATAGAGCTGTTTTCTTTCTTTTCATTCCACAAACCAGATTCAGCCTGGTTACATTAAATTCTTATGTTAATGTTCCATTAATTAGTTTTCCTTTCTTTATATTTTGTCTTCATTGTTCTGCTTTTACTTTGTTTTACTCCCTGTATAATTAAAATGTTTAACATTGTTCCTTCCTGTGGTCAGGACACATTCACTTAAATCTATTTCATACTAAATCAAGACAAGAGGGCGAATGGAAGCAATTAAAATTAAGAATCCTTCCTTCTCCCCTCCTCCCCATGCCAACCCTCTCCCCAGTCCGTAACACAGTGCCGTCTCCTTTGCGAAATAACCCAACCTTTGCCATTTCACACTCGCGCGTCCCCTCGCACTACTTCACCCACTCAGAGATGGGAAGAGGGTGGGCAAGCCCTGAAAACCCACGGCCCCGCGGTGTCCTTCGCGTGCTGGGAAACGTCTCAAGGGCTGGTCACATGGGGGATTTTTTTTCTCTTTTCGACTGAAATGTGACTATTTTGTGTGTGTGCGTGCGTCCATGCACACGTAAGGAAGGGTTCACGTGTAGATACACTAATACATTAACACACACGGAGCGGGCCGGCCGCGCCGGCGGTGGCGCCGCCGCCTCCCGCTAGGTGGCACC
>VZSV01000021.1:282548-340877 GCA_013398735.1 Nothocercus julius
TTCTGCATACAAGGAAAAAAAAAATAGACATCCACATTTACTTGGTGTATATACCATTTTTTTGCTAGGCATAACTAGTTCCCAGGGTCATGAGGAAGAGCCTCCTAACACTGCTAATATGACCTAGCCTCCTAATACTACTGAAGCATTCTGCTGAACGTTTCATACATGTTTGTGAGATAGCACTGATTTAATGATATTAAGTAGTGTGATGCTGTTACTGTAGCCTACAGAGTATGATTGCCTGTTTCTACATGCAAATAGTGATGAAGCAGTGAACAAAGGTTTCTAAATGAGAGAGGAGTCATGGTACAATCTGAAATTCTTAAGCATACAAAGAGTGGGTGTTCCACAGTTGAAAACAGAATATAAGGTTACAGTTTGAAAAGGAGATGTGGAAGTGTCTACAATAGCTTGATATTCTTAAAGAAGTTGCCAAAATTAACCCTATAATCCCTTGTCCAATCATAGGATTACATAGTGGCCTTTCTAAAAAGCAGTTATAGCTGAAGAGAAATGTAGTGTTGAACAAATGAAAGGAAGAAAGCTTTTGCCTGTTTGCATGTAAAAATGTGGAACTGGATCAGATTTGGGGATGAAAAATATAGCTGTTAAAAACTGAATTGCTCATAGCACTGTTACTGTTTGCACTATCAGACCAAATTTAGCAAATGGATTTTACTGAAAAAAAAGAAAGGGTTTAAAATACATTTATCTTCCTCCTTGATTCAGATAATGAATTAAAAAATCCATTATTCCCTCAGCTCTAATTAGAGTACCTTCATTTCTTTAAGTGAAGTTTAAACATTACTTTCTCATATTGTTTTAAATGAAAAGACTTATTCCTGTGGATTAGCTGCTTTTTCTGGAATCACCTGCTGGTATCGACTCACTGTGTATCTTAGGCTAATGGAAAAATGCCACTAAGCGAAGGAGTTTTTTATATAGCTACTTAATATTCCAGTCATAGAACACATCAAGCTTGGACTCCATTTTGTGCAAATAGTTGCTTGTGTGTCATTTTAATGGAAAGCAGAAGAGCCAGTGATTGGTTGGAGTACGTTTTGCCTCTGCAGGAAGAGACCACCGCTGAAAAGAATTGATATATCCTCTATCCACTTCTTTGCATTATTTCCCTTATTAATGCCTGTTTCGAGGCTGCTGTAGTCGCCTTTGGAGACAGCAGAAGGTGGGGCATGTTGTGCTGCAGGACCTGCAGAGCTGACAGACCTTCAGCTGCTCCAAAAAGTCCTAACCAGTACCTGAGGGAACAAGTATAAGCCCTGCATTGGATGTGCTATTCACTGTTTCACACAACAGTTCTCTCTTTTTTTTTTTTTTTTTTAATTATGTTTTGATGCCATTAAGGTGTGCCAACAATTACATGATTACACTTTGCATAGACTGATGTGGTATGTTTTTTTTCTTTCCAACTTTGCTAATGTAAACTGATGATACACAAAATATTTCACTCTTCTAAGAATCTCATTAGAAAAGAAGCTGATAATTATATCCCCCTAGAACAGTGGGTAAATGAAGCTCACACAAGTCCAGAAATGGAAACATTACAGTTACATTTTTAGATTTCCAGGTACCTGCTGAGTAGTGCTGTCAAAGGTAAACACATGGAAATTTAACTCAGCTATTTCTAAGGGTGCGTAGAAGGGTGATTAATCCCATGTTACCCAGTTTGGAAGCAGAAGCAGGTGAATTTTGCCATTTCCTTGTTTACCACTTTGCTATCTCCATGAATAGCATAGTGACCAACTATGAATTTTATCCTAATCCAACATCCTTCGGAAGGAAAAAAAAAAGCCCACTATAGAATTGAAGCAATACATGCTATTTACTTGGAAAAAATATTGTTCTCAGATCCTAGAGGAGATTTAATGTAGAAATCTTACATTTTTAGAAGCAGTAACTTAAAAACAGCTCCTCAGTATAGCTAGGGTTTGGGAAAGGAGGATAATCCAGCAAATGAAGGTGAGAAAGAATTACAAAAGCCTTTCCCCTTAGGTGAGCCCTAGGTAAGTGTTTATATTCAACAAGAAGCTGCCAACAATGTTTATACTCAGCAACTTTCCCTCTTCTGAGAATTGCAGTAGATCACACTGATAACAGAATTGAGCATGCAGCATTAACTTAGGGTTAGTGCTTACAAATGTAGCAGTGTTCCTTTCAAATTGTAAGGAACACAAAGACTTTAAAAATAACTACTTTAACAATTATTTTAAAAATCTACTGCTCTTTTTATATGTTAGCTTATTTTGTTGTTTTTTGTTGTTTGCGTTTTTCCCTCTGATGGATTTACATTCTAGCACAGTTAATCAGGCTGCACACAAAGTGGTTATTACGTGGGAAAAAACCCTGAGTCTGATGTCCCTGAACCCTCCACACAGTTATAGTCTTCCATTGCAACAAGATTTTCAAAGTCCAAAGTTTAAAAACTAGGTGGCCCACTGACAGGAGAAAATAATGAGCTAGCTAGCCTTTTTTTTTTTTTTTTTTTTTTTTTTTTTTAAGTTTCATTTTGAAAAGGAAGATTCAGGTTGATTTTGCTCTTTCATAACATGTGGAAGTTGAGTCATAAAGTTCTACCCAACAGCATCCAAATACTGGTGGTTTGAGGCACAAAGTTTAGCTCTAAACCTGCAATTGTGTTTTAAACAGAGGGATAGTACTTCTCATCTCCCCAGGGAAATAGATTTATTTTTCTCATCAAAAAACAAACATACATTTTTGGACAGGTAATGTCAGGTCATTATCAAATCATAAACAAATGAAATAAATCTGAGAACAACTTTAGAAGCCCATACTGTATATTTTATTGCCTCTAAGTGTTCTTTTAAGGCTTACTTTTCATCTTCCAATAAATGGAAATGCTTTTAACATAGGGAGAGTTGGCATTTTTCACCCCTTGTTTCAGCGGGACAGGAGGACTGAGTATGATTTATGTGCTCCTGTGAACAGACAAATCTGTGATTGCTCTGTGGAGGAGAGTTGGAAGGTTAAAGCACAGATTTCTGTGCCTGCAATGGTTCATCAGTGAGATGAGGAGAATGATGCTTTTACTCCAGTTCTTTGTTTTGCCGCTTTATGTTACGAAGGCTTTGAGGTATGACTGTGGGTTGTGTAACGCACAATGCGCGCTTGATCCCAGTTACAATCAGTGCTTCTAAAAGTTATTCTGGAACAAATAATAAATAGTAAATAGTATTGATGAAGAAATATGAAACACTAACAAGAGAAGGAAAACATTACCTCTTCTGCTGTGAAGACCAAATTAAAAGTGCTTGTGTGCTCTTTGCTTTTTTCCCTATGGGTGTTGCATATTCTCACAGCCTTCACTAACCATTGCAGAGCAGGACAGCTGACCTTCAAAAGTAAATACGATTAAAGCTGAACAAATCAGGTAATTACAATAAAAACATGACTTGACAAGCAGCCTCTGGACAGAATTACAGTTCTATACACAGACTACACATTCAATTAGAATGATTGGAAACGGTAAAAATATTTATTTTACTTTTGTTTGATATTTGTGTGACACTGGGTTTCTAAACTACATTAGAGTTCTTTAGAAAAAAAAATAGTTCAAGAAAAGAAAAAAAAATACAGAGTTCTTGCTTCCTTCACTGTAAATATAGCAGTGTGTTACCAGAGATCCTTAGACCCTCTTCTTTGCCCAAGTCACTTGTGAAGAAGGATTTCTTACCATGGCACAGTCGCCTTCCCTTATCCACTCTTTCTACAGCCCATCAACTGCTCATATTTGGTACAACATTAAGGCCTGAAAACAGGGACACAAGACTAATACCATTGAAATTTGCTGCACTATTAGAGCAACATAAAATTGGTATAATTTGGAATCAAGAGAGATGCTTCACTTTCACCTGTCATTACTGCATTATCCAGGCTGCCAGACATTCCCAGACACAGGGCAAGCACGTTGAGCCAAAAAACATGCAACAGCTTTATGAGTTAATATCTTGGATTACTTCAATAGCTTTAATAATAAGGTCTCTGAGATAATATTCCCTGTTATGAAAGTCGATGGCATTTAAACCTCTGAGTATCCCTATTACTTTGAAAATCTCTCCCTTGTTGACCATGTGCAGCACTTCTCCCTGTAGAGAGAAGTTGAGATGTACAACTAAGACTGAAAAAAGCACGTGCTGAAGGCCCTGTGTGAGCTTGCACTACTGCAGTGTGCGCAATAGTGCACATAGTGATGTCCCACAGACACACATCCCAGCTCCAACAGGAGCAGATTGGTTGGGGACAGAGTGGTAGAGGATCTTGCTCACAGCTCCTTGCACTGCAGTGCTGCTGCCCACAGGGTGATGAGCAGAGAGATACTTCATTGTATTATGTTGTAATACATTTCTTTTTGGTGAAATGCTGGAATGGCAGCATCCTCATAACTGAAAGGGAGATGGAAAATCTGGGATCTTCCCACTGCAAATGTGCTGGTCAACCCTGAAACATTCAGGGAGGGGAATCACCACTTCCTGCATCTGCAGGACACCAGCAAATCCTTCTGAACACTGCAGATCTCAAAGTACTTAAACAAACTGGGGCAAAATCTTACAGAAACAATCGGTTTCTTCTACTGAACTTATTCCTACAGACAATATTAAAGACGGAGACAGCAGACCCAGACCTTCTAAAAGGTCATTCAATCATACTGAAACCAGTTTAAGCAATACCCTGTAAAGCACAGAGCATTCAGACTTGCTTTCAAAGAAACCCTCGATCCTATTCATAAATATTATATATGTGAGCTGGCCTGATGAAATCCCTGGCACTATTTCGGTGCCTGAGAGTTTAGCAGGGTCGGTGGTGCTGATTCCCAAACCAGCAAGAGGTCTACGAAGGCTTGCGAGAGTCCAGCAGAAGGACCCATTCCCTCAAACATCCTTAGGGTGCAAGTCACAGAGATGGATGTCTGCAGGGCTGTATTTATTAGCCGTGCTGCAGTGCCAGCTCTGTACTGGGGGCAGTTTGGGCATGAACCACGGCCAGAGGTTTCTGAGCTAGCGGAGACCTCCATGGCCCAGCTCTATCCAGCCCATCCCCAAGACGCTGAGCCGCCCTGGTGCAGCACAGCACACCAGCTAGCGAGTGGTGCTAGTCCGAGGCACGAGGGAAGCTGACGCTTGTGCAGGGATGCGCAGTGCTACCCTGCGACAGCGGGGCTGCCCCTGCGCCCGGCACCAGCACACGCGTCACCGGGCTGGGCATCTCCGTGCCATGTAAAAACACAGGTAGTCGCAAACCAGAACCCCACCGTGCACGTACTCGACAAGCACAACACAGAATGATACCTTGCCCCAAGGACTTTAGTATCTAAATAAAATGAAACTAGTGTAGACTGCACATTGTTCAGTGTGTAAGGCAGCGCTTGTCACTTCTTCTGCCAACTATGTGCCAGAAGTCAAGCTATTAAATTGCAGTTAGCAGATGGGCTAGGTACTCCCACTGCTTCTGCGGAGTACCACGCAGCTGCCCGGGCTCTTCATCATACACCTGACTTCATCAAAAATCCACAGTTATATCCTAAAGAGTGATATAATAACTCCAAACTCGATGAGTTATATCCCCCTCATTAATATACCCTTTATTTTCAGGGAGCTCCCATTTTTTGAAAGGGTGAAGATTACTTGAGGATTTAATAAATGAACCACTGGAAAGGAACATGTTGCCTTCCTCCTCCTAAAAAGACGCTATTTATATCAATAATCCCATTGCGGGTGTTACTCCAAGCCTCAGAACAGAACAGTGACAAGTTAACCAACCACTTTTGTAATAACATTTACTGCCCTTTATGAAGTTAACAAATCTATTTTTCAAATTTCAGTCATTTAAAATACAAAGGGAAAAGCCATTTTTTCATATGATAAAATGTAGCTGCTGCTGGAATCAAAGTCAACCACATTTTTTTTCATTAATTTGATTATTCTGAGATGATTGATAAGATTAATTAAAATTGGCTTGATTCAGAGATCTTCAGAGGACCCATCTACACAACTCTTGCAATTTCCACTTGAATAAAAATGGAACAGCATCTATAGGGAGACAGATATACCCAGCATGCTGCCTTTCCTCCCTAACTGTATGATACAGTTATTATGCCTATTATTTTCCTTGTGAAGCTTCAGCCCATCCTGACTATTTGTGATTTTTTTTAAGGGTAGAGAAGAAAAAAAAAAAAGTGAGAAAAAAAAAAAGAGAACAAAATAGTTGAAGAAGCTCAGCTAGTCTGCACTGAACCTTTTGGTAAACAGGTAATACCTCCCTGAATATATTACTATAAAAAATATTTCATAAGGGTTTCTTTGAAAGCTGTGAATAAGCACCCCTTTCCCACTCCTTTTCTTGGGCTGTGATCTACAGGTAAGTGCACTTAATAAAGCTATACTATTTACCCAGATAAAATCAAGCTCGTATTACCAGATCAAGGCTTGCATCTTCCATATTTTTCACATAAAAAGCTAAGCTTTGAGAGTCCTTAACCCACTCTCTGGGGCCACAGAGCTTCTTCCTGAGCCTGTCAGCAGGCCTTGATTTTCCCATCTGGGGCCATGTCTTATTGTTGACTCCTCTTCAGTGTAGCTATCATGCTTTTGTATACAAAAATAAGCACTGAAAGGGCACTGGTGACACAGACTTCCCACCATGGCTCTGCCATGAAAATTTTTTACAAAATGTGTGTTCCCCAGGATCACGCTTTCTTAGCATCTCTGTTGAATCATGCAATTCAAATTCTTTGCAGTGATTGTTAAGAAAGCACAATCAAATAAGCACATCAATGTGCCCCTATCTTATTACAGATAGTTAAGGGGCACAATCCAGCCAAATCTTAAGTATGTGCTTAACTTTAAAAAAGAAAAAAAGAAGAAAAAGATGTTTTTCATTTTTCAGTTGGTTTATATTCAGCAAGTGGTCTTCAGTGAGCTTTGGCTGACATTAAACACTCATGGAGGTGTTTTACAAAATAGGGTCTTGTATACCAATGATACAGTTAATAGGTGTCACATGGTAAAAGTAACTTTAAAGTAAAGTAAATTAAATTTAAAGTAAAATAAAACGTACATTTAAAGAAAAAGGTAAAAAGAAACAAACTTCCACTCCAGGTGGGTGAAGTAATGCTACTGATTAAATAAAACAGATCTGTGTCTATCAAACATTGGTAGTGCCAGTTGTTAAAGATAACAAGGCAGTATAAACCTGATTCTTATCCAAAAGCAGTGGGAAGTTTTTCAACTTACCTTACAAGGCCCATATTTTTTTCAAGGCTTTTCACGACCATTCACATGGCCAGAGTAATGCGCACACACAACAGATGTAGTTTAGGTTACCGCAGCATTACCGTTTAGTCAGAGCGCATATTAAAATTCCCTTTACAGTACTGGGCAAG
Source organism: Nothocercus julius (assembly GCA_013398735.1). Lineage (NCBI taxonomy): Eukaryota > Metazoa > Chordata > Aves > Tinamiformes > Tinamidae > Nothocercus > Nothocercus julius. The sequence goes on from VZSV01000021.1 coordinate 289,969, forward strand.
GATTTCCATATCTGCCTGAGTCTACTTTTTATAAGCTCGTGCACAATGTAGGCCAGTATTTGCATGTGAAAAGTCATCAAAAAATCAAGAGGAAAAGTGCCTACCTCAGTCATTTTTAAATAACTCAGGCCATTAATTGGTAACCTTTGTTTCTCCTACTTGCACAGCCATAAATTAGTTTTATGGATTAAGTATATTTGAACTTTTAAAAATGCTTTTATAGCTTAGAAAGCAAAACCCTGTATTTGCAAGCATACTTCAAAAACAGTGCGGAAAAAGTATATGTGTGGGAACTGATTAGGACACTGTAATTTCTTGCAACCTGATTACAAATTGCTACTGAAAAAATTAGTCTAGTTAGTAATTGCAGTGCCAGCTCAAGGTTCACAGAACAAAAGATTAGAATTAGTAGAATGTGTTTTCACAACAACAAAAAATGCAGCATACCATTTGTTTATAAAGGAAAGGTTTAAGAAACCATAAGCCAGCTTTATGCATATAGCAATTAAGCCAGAGAAACCTTTGGTGTTATGATAAAATTATAACTTCCTAAAATGACACTTGAGATCTCATTATCAATTTTATCTCTTTGCTTACAGAAATCCGGCTTGGTATTTAAAGCATTGGTATAATCACAGGTTGTTTTCTATTTTTCTGACAATGTGGTGTAGAGTGATTTTAGCTGCTCAGTGTTTGGGACTTTGAGCCAGAAAGTTCTGCTGGCCCGTGTGACAAAGTCAATCTAGTGGTGACGGACAGGAAAGAAACTCAATGGAGGGACCCCCCCCCCCCGGATGATGCCAACGTTAAGGAAACAGGAAACATATTAACTGTCCCTCATCCAGCACTCTCCTGTCTCTGGTGTTTCGGGTCTCCCCGCACCGGACAAGCATGCCTTTGTGCTTCTCTTGACCTGAGCATGTTTCGGTACTGTTTTCTCTGGGCTCCCTGCTCTCTCTGTTGGAACATACGGCGTGAGATGGGGAATTCCACCCCGAAGAGTGGCCAGGCGTAGAAGTGTGAGTAGGTGCTGCTCCCTGCTTGCAGCTCAGCTGCTTGAGTCATCGTTTTGTGCCAGGTTTGTCGGGCTCTGGTTTGTAGCTCACCTCTTTGCAGACGCTTAGAGCTGAAGCATGTATCAACAGCTTTTCAAAGACCTATGCCTTATGGTAAAAGACAGACATAAAGGAAACACTGAAATGACTGTATGCTTTCATTTAACTGAGTTTCCTCCCCCATTTTTGAGCATTTACTGAATCTTTTAAGGATCTTTCCTTTTCCTCTTGCATGTGGACTTGTATGGATTCCCCTCATAAAAGCTGGCATCCCACCTTACTCCTGCAACCACTGAGGTAACTGGGTACTTCTCCCTCTCTATAAATTAGATGACAAGAGACTTTTTCCCTCGTACTTGCCAGATTGCTTTATCAGGTAATTAGTTACTGAGTTACCAGCTCATGAGGGCAGAGGATTTTTCTGGGTGCCATCCAGCTGCTTACCTCTGAGTAACTGTGTGAATACAGAACAGTGGCTAAATAATTTTCTCTTGTTGTATCTATCATCTTCATCATATGGAATTCCAGTCCAACAAGGAGATAAAAAGAATCACTATATAATCCATTCCAAATGGCTGGTTTGAATAAAAAAAAAAAAAAAGTGTCAGTATCTCTCAAATGTGCAAAAATTCACAGCCAGAAAGATTTTTATAGTAAAGAATGCTCCCTGTTGTTGCAAGGATCCCATTCATTCACCTTGAGATTAATTATTTTGTGCAGATGAAAATTTTTACCAGATTGGACATGTTTGTATCTTGACGCAGCACAGGGCTGATGATACAACTTTTCATCAGTCAAACTGAATCAGTCCATCAGTCAAATATTGGTGCATGACTAGCAAGTGAAACTAATCTCACTTTGTCAGTCTTTCATTCCTCCCTGTCTTCAAAGTTATCCCCTCCTACAGACCAATTAATTCAGAGGCTGACTATGATACTCCTGCTTTGATTTCTTTATGATAGAGTATCCAAAAGTATTTCTTGGCTTGTTCTAGCACTTACTCTCCTTCACTTAATGGTTCAGAAGCAAACATGCCCACTATGGCTAATTAATATTTTTGAAATTCTATCCTAGCCTACAGCACAAAAACAAAGCAAAACAAAAAAAAAACAAAAAAAAAAAAAGGAAAAAAAGGAAAAAAATAAGAAAAGTCTCAAAAGTCTTTTGGCTGCAGTAGCCATTAATCAGCCCTAAGCCTTTTCATTTGTCCTAATTCAAAGCATTTGTTTCACAACATATTTGCTGCATGCCACACCAGTGTTGATCAACGTAAGTTTCAAAATTCTTGTTTATTTTATTTTACAGCATGTCAGTCTGGGAAGTTAGACAAAAAGGCAAAAAAAAAAAAAAGGAAAATAGAAAGGCTGTTTATTTGTCTCCTGCTGGGAATTTCAGGCTGCGGCGGTGTTCAAGGGAGTGGGTGTCAGCATGGCAGCGCGGGCTGAGGCGGCCCACCGAGTGGGACGGGGTAACGAGAGAGCAGGGGCAGAGGAAGCTGGCGCTCGGCAGCCGAGAAGGCGCACAGGCCGTGCCCTTTGCTGAGAAGCGACTTTCATGCTGTACAATGGGTGCGTGTTATTCTTGGCCTGGATTGCCCCTTCTGTTGCATAAAGGGAAGTGCCCTCTGTCCGCACAGCTCTACCCCACCGCGCGCAGAAGGTGTCGGCTCCGCGCAGCTCTGCTCTGTGGCCTCCAGAGACCTCGCGGAAGACACTGCGGCTGCTTCTAAACTGCGCATCAGGCTGGTGTGGGGGCACGAGCACCAAAACAGACATTGTTCTCATCCAGCTCTGCAGCAGAAAAATGAATAAAACAACCCAGCACACAGATAGGGACATCCCAGGGCTACTGACGTGCTAAGGGTGGATCTCGGCAGCCTCTTTCTAAACTTTTGCAACCAAAGGAGTGGGAAATTTGGAATGTTTGCTTTGCCTCAGATCTCTCCCACACACATAGACATTCTGGATAAAGGCTAAAACATTGCTGTGAGCAGCGACTTATCCCTGCCTTTTGCAAAATACTCCTCCGTAAAAATAAGTTTTGCTCCTGAAAGGAACCATATTTAGCCAACTGGTAGGTATTTTTAAGGTATGCCAACACACTGACATGTTCTGCCGAGTCTGCTAGTCCTGACTCTTATTATATAATAATACAATGAAGTTTCTGTCAAAAGAGTGTATTTTAAAATAAATAAACAAAAAATCCTTACCTATTCCCCAGAGGAACTAAACCTAATGTAGCTGATCTGGCTCTGACTACTCTTTAAATGAGATACTTGAAGAAGACAGAGGAAAATATCCAGATTTTGAGACAAAAAGTGGTAATTTTTTAAAAAAATAAATGCAAAGATAAATAGCAGACTTTCAGAAAAACAAAAAGGGGGGAGGGAAGAAAGTTTATATACAACTCCAGCCTCGCCAACTCTGACCTCGCAGAGAGATTGTTATTTCCCTGTTTGGGTTGCCGTGACTCAGTGTCAGGCAGCAAAACCTGCCTGATCTCCTCTCTCCTGGAAAGGTCTTCCTGTCCTTTCTGAGGCCCACTTGGCGGCTCTCTGTCCACCCCCATAATTCTCCAGCCTCCATCCCCGCCTCCTGTCCTGCCTTGAGTAGTCTCTGTAGCTTGCTGGAGGAAGAAGCCGTTTCCCCCAACCTCCCAGCGATCCATCTGACCCATTGTTATAGGAATATACAGGTCTTTTGGGAGGCAGCAGCGCAGTATTATCAGCTTCCTAAACAGCAACACCCTGGTGCTTCTACCTCACCTTGGCCATGTAAAAGTTTTCTGACTTAAATGGCAGAAGAGTTACTTAATTGGATGATTTCTCCCCTTCTCTCCTGTGGGAACACTCAAGGACAGAGCACTAATCAGAGGCTGGGACAAAACAGTCTTATATGTAGCACATCACTGCTTAGAGCAAATATTGTTTCTAGCTTCTGCTTCCCTTTTTCCCTAAGGTGAGTTTAACTCTCATGTAGTGTAGTCATTTAGTTTGCCTTTGTTTTTGTTCTTCCCCAAGGGTGCCCAAAAGCAAAAAATATTGCGGCATCCCTACTCCCTTTCAGTATAGAAAGACCTCTGCATTTTTTATCAAAAAAAAAGAAAAGAAGAAAAAGAAAAAAGATTTTTTTATTATTGTTTTTGAAGGGTTTCTGTGACAGGTTTTAGAAACATCAATTTCTGATTTCTCTTCATTGTGTTAGAAGACACAAGGCCTGTTTGAGAGGACAGCTAGCAGGTATATCATAACAACGAAAGCTTGAACTTCCTGAGGGTCAAGATTCACTTGCAATTCAACAGTTCATTCAAAATCACTGGTGCTATTTTCTCCATGCATGAAAGTTTGCAAACCTCTTATAAGAACTGATTCACTAAGCTTTTCTTCTTGAAACTTTCCATGTTCCTTGCAAGAGAATGAGGAAGCTTATGCCTCTGTACCTGCTCTCAGTATTTTACAATTTGTTAGCCACATTTTGGCAAAGTCTCCTAGCAAACAGGAAATCAGCCTCTCACTTTTAAATGCACAGTAAAAGTGTGGGTGGGGGGAAGGATGAGAAAGATAAGGGAGTGAAATAAGGAAAAGGAAAATATATTTGTGCTTATATTTACTGATGAAAAAAGAAAAGCCTGGAGAGTTTTTTTTTTTAAGGAGATCATTTTGAACAAAGGAGAAGGGGAAGAAGGCTGATCTATATTGTTTTGATTTTTCTGTTCATCTTCAGAAATAATATTGGTCAACGCAGTGATGCAGTTTATCAATTCACATCCAGACTTAACACCGGAACCTAGTAGCACTCTAATTCTTGCACAGAATGTTTTACCCACAGCAGGCACAACAAATTGCAGAGGTTGGTAAGCAACAGTCTCTTACCTTATTTATGGGGAAAAAAAAAAAAAAAAAAAGCTATCGTTGGTAAAGGCCCCAATATAACCCAGGTTTCCTAATTCTCCATATCAGTATGTGTACCAGTAGACTACAAAGCACTACAAAATTGAAGAACTACATGATGTAATGTAGTAATGGGAATGTATATGCAATGGGACTGCCGTACAGCTTGTCCTTGACAGATGTTTGTATTGACAGCAAACAGCCCAAAAGGCAAAGCCTGCATCATGACAATTCCACAAAAATCACTTAAAAAAACAAAAAGAGTAACTATCCCAAGGGTTCCAAGCCTTCCAAATTAAGGAATTAAAATCCCTATAAAAAGTGTAGCCCTGGAGGCTTTTTACTGTAGAATTATCACTGGTAAATATATAGATTATTTAATTAATCCACTTGGTTTTGAGTTGTCTGCTCTTTTATTTTCCTGTGCGTCACTTTGGTGGTTTGGGGCCCCTGGCTCCTTTAGAAGTTGCTGAGAGGTATCTGGTCATAAGGATCAGAAGTTCACGGGTACAGGTGGATGTGGACGGAGGAACCTCACCGCAGTGTCTCCGTCCCATCTACACTCAACGCTTACCCGCTGGATGCAGTCTGAAGTTCAGTGGAACACCCAAAGTAGCACCCCAGTGGTATGGTCTTGCCAGCTTTCCTTTTAATGAGATCAGGGTTTCACTAGGCTCTGGAGTCTGTGATTCAAATGCTCTCCTCAGTGTTCAGTTAATGGGATCAGAGCAGCTCCATCTGTAATGTGCGGGTTGTCTCCTGGGTAATCTGCCTCAAGGAGATGGATTGAGAAGCTTACACCTTTAAATATGATGCAGTCAAGGAGAATTATAATTATTGCATGTATTAGCACTGTGTACAAGGCCCAAATTACATGGCAGAGAAAATACAAAGTAAAAAAGAATATACAATACCCAAAGTCATTAAAAAAAAAAGCTCATTGATAGGGTGTTATCCAAGATATTGGAAAACCTTGCTATGGAGAAAAGAAATGGAAGATTCATTCCCCTTGAAACTATTGGAAGTTCTCTAGGGCTGTGAGGCAGATCATAGTATTTAGCTTATATGTGGGAGTTTGAAAGAACGTTATCAACATTATTCTGTCATTGCTTTTTCCTCAGAATCAGTCTCTTTACTTACTCTAAGATCTGAGAGCAACTTTTGCTTCTTTCTCTGCTCAGGCGTGTTCATTTGTTTAAACAGGCTTTTTAGTTAAAATGACCATTCTTTCAGAGGAATTGTTTCCAAAAGTGTCCACTCATTCTCCATATTGGTAGAGCAAGGAATAAGTTGATGAGATTTGGGGCAAAGCTAATATCCTTGAAGTTGGCTAAAGGATCTGGCTGCCCAGTTACTTTTCTGGGAATTATGCATATAAATCCCTAAGCTTTTGAAAATCTTAGCCTAAAGGCTTGACCTATCAGTCTTAGCCTGAAGGGTGTTTGGGTATCCTCAGTTACAAGTACAATTGTTGGCATTTAGTTATTAAGCTACTTGATTTGCATATATAAAGATTATTGTAACCTCTAAATATAAGATCTCCTGGTTGAGCCTGAACTGAACACTGAGCACAACACTGCAAATACAAGATTATGTTCTGATACCTGAAAAAGCCCTGAGGAAACAGAGCCTTTGCCTACGCACACACAAGCTGAAAACAAAGGCACTATGCACTGAACAGAACTGTATTTAAAATAGAGTTCTAAAGCCTATTATTTGGCCCAATAAATGCTGTTATCTGGATATTAAATTCATTAGAAGTGGGTACTGATTATAACTGTTTCCATATTGCCTCTTCCAGCATTAGGATGTCTAAATTCAGCATGACATAAGAGACCGGCCTGAGTCCTTGTCAAAGAGATTTTTTTCCCCCATTATTTGCAGCTTAAAAGTCCCTGCCATTTCCACAACACAAATTCCCCCTGTCCATACACTTTTCTATCTAGTTCCCGTTTCTGCACAATTTAAAATATAGTTACAAAAACTTGTGTTTCTCTACTTAAAAAACTCATCTAAAGAAGAGAAACATCATGTTGTATTGCAGGTATGAGAAATGAATTCTCACTACTGAAGGTAAGGAGACCTCTTCATTCCATATCCAACACAGTCATTTTTTAACCTGATTTTCACTTCATAATCTACAAATGACAAAGTCACAAAAGTAAAAAACTGAAACAACCTTTCCAGTTCTTGCAGTTTCAAATGTTTTAGTGATAACCACAAATGAGGATATTTGGGACTCGCTTTAGCAAAGACTTGTGTTTGCAGTGAACCTGGGCATCCTGTGTAGTTTCATTAACATCATTCTTGGGACAGGAGTAGAATACATCAGGAGTGGATAAAAATCATACAAGCAATGAATCTTTCTGAAAGTGAAGTACTCCAGGTTTCTGAAAGGAGAAAACAAGAAAGGTCTCACAACTGCAGCTTCCAGAGGCAGACTTGTACGAAGTCTTAAAAGCCTGTGGGAAGTTGCATGCTGAGTTAAAAAACTCTTTATGGAAGTAATTAGGTAGCAGACAATAAGCAAGGCAGATAAAACAGTGGAATAAGAGCTTTTAAGAAAGCTAAATGAGTGATCAAAACTCTCCTCCCCTTACCGTTCCTGAACTCCCTTAAGTTAAGGCAAGCATGATGAAAGATCTACACACTTTCTTTTTCTAATGATTTCCTCAGTAATCAAGGAGCGGAAGTTGTTAAGTGTAGCATGATCGGTTGGAAGAGATTTGCTCCAGCATTTGGCTCATGTGCCAAGAACATAAAACTGTCTAATAGGAAGGCCTCCGTGTATAAGCGGAGAGTAGAGCTGAAGCTGCAATGGGCAGCTGACTGAAGCTACCTGACTGCACAAAAAAGTTGTCCAAGCAGAAATTCCATCAAGTGGTTGCTAAACTGTTTTAGATGTGCCCCTGAACGTGATTCCAAAGGCTACATATAGCAGCTCTATTCTTTGTGCAAAATCTTGCAACTACTTGCTGGGCTGTGCAAGAACCAAGTGCAAGTAGGTATGGAGATGCAATGGACAATAAAAAGAATTCAGAATCCCCATCAAAAACAGAAAGAAAAAAAAGGTGAAACTTTGAAACTTTGTTGAGACTTGTTATCTAGGGAAAGGAATGGGAGATTAACTGTGTGAATTGGAAGAGCTGAGGAAATGTGATCTTTTCAGCTCATTCTACCTTCCTATTTCACCTTTTACCATGAGTAAGGAGCATTTGGGTGGATAAAAGAATCCTTTGGCTTGGTTTGATGCCAGCAATGAGAACATTTGTGAAGCAAAGCCAAGCATGCTGGCAAACATCCATTGATCATCCTTTCCTTCATTAAAGTCCTCTCACCTTGTGAAAATAAATTGATTATGCTACCATAGGACACGCTTCCTCCAGCACTTCAAAGCCTGCAGAGGTGGAAGCTGGATTTGGGCCATAGTGCCTGGAGCCTTCAAGAGTTAATTAAACATAATAGTAACCTATATATTTACAGGTCCATTTTTGATGACAGCAACAGAATAGAGGTTAACCCCACTTTTCAGGTTCTCCCTCGGGATTTGTTTGAACTTTCCTCTTGTTCCACCACTACATCAGGCATTACCTGAGCTCTGCAATTCAGAGGAGTGTATGATGGATCTCCAGCTACAGGTGTGGACTGCAGGGATGGAAAGATGGATTGATTTGCACAAGGTTATACATGAAAGCTGTGGCAAAGGCATAATTTTATTATTTTATTATTCCATCCTTTTCACACACATCCCCTGCCACCCTTCCAGGCTTCAGTGCCTTCATAAAGTACAATCCTCCTCATATATCCCGGTCCTTCTATGAGAAATCCTGAGAATACCAATAAATAAACAAGTGTAAATGAAGTGGGCACATGCTAACATTCTGCAGAGCACCTTTCTGCTGACAAGGTGGCAAAGAATGAAGAACAGAAATCTTTCAGATTTACCATTCTTATGCAAACGACATTTATTTAAGCTTCTACATAAAGATCAACTAAGCAGCTTTAAAGATATCACTAAAACCTTCAAGCTGTATAACACTGACGAAAAAATTGACTGGGAATTGACACACTGCATTGTACTTACTAGTCCTGACAAGGCAGATAAAAATAGCAAGGAAACAATAGTGATGCCAATCAAAGACCGAGTGAGCCCAAGAATTTTGCAAATACTCCCACGTGGAATGAGTCAGAGATGGAGTGGAGAGTCAGAGAAATCCAAGCCAAGCAAAATCTCTTTAAAAGAAGTTTCCCTGTGTACTCAGAAGCCTTAGACAAGTTAATTTAAATCAACAGAGACATTTCCAAAAAAGGAGAAAGGGCAAAAAAGAGCCTTGAAGTTGTTTAAGTCTCATTAACATAGTGATAGACACTCTTCATTTTTTTCTGGAAGTGTTTTCAAAAAGAAAAAAAAAAAAGATGCAGTGAACAAGACCAGATCTTTATGCAGTACAAATTGCCCTGTTGAAATTTGGCAATGAGCAATCTGATCCTTATGTCTTAATGAGAGAATGTGATCAGCGCCTTGCAGGACCAGATCTAGTGTAGAGAACTGTCAAAGAGAGATAAGGATGAATTCAGCAGCTGTTCAAGAGGATATAGTACACCATTATCTTAGGACAGGAGGCAAGGTGGAATATTATGGACAACTGGAACTTTGAAGGGAATTTAGGGAGGCGGAAAGTCATGAAAACTCTTTAACCTTGTCCAGAAATATCAGAATAAAATAAAAAAGGTGAGAGTTTTACCTCTCTAAAGGTGTCAGATTTGTATCACCGAATTTGATACTTCCTTATAATGGACTTCCAAAAATTTTTCTGTAATTTTCTCCTCTGCTTCAAACATTAAGAGCTACAGAAATGTGAGAGCAGTGGAAGACCTCTGGTCAGAAATCCATGGTGCCTGACAAATTTAGACCTATCAACAAATAACCTTACAGCAGGAGTTCTTTTATTTTGGTACCAATTTTTCATGTTGGCAAATGTTTTGAATTTGATTTTGAAGTTAGAAAAAGGAGCACTTGTTAATGGGATAGTAAAAGGGAGGTCTTTGCCTTTTTTTTTTTCTGCTAGACATTCTTCTTTTCTTTATATTTCTTTGATGTCTCAGTCTTGTGCAACTGTTGAGTGAGGAAGATGAAAAAGCTCTTACTGTTTTTTAATAGTTCAGTGCTCTTTGACACTCTTTTCATGTTTTCTAACTAAGAAGCAAGCCAAAATGTAGTTGTTATTTGTGAGTAGGTAGTATCTAAACTGAAAATGCCAAGATCTTCGATGGTTACGTGGAAAAAAATATATTCCAGTACACACGCACCCTAATAATTAACACATTTAAAGACAACAAGTACTCACTTGCACTGGAAGACCTGTCCTAATATAAACATGTAGTCATATACCATAGTCTTGAGACTGTAGGACAAAACAATGAGAGTTGTAAATTAAGACTGCAAAAGTAATAGAATTTTTCCTTTAACTGATGCAATGAATGGTCAATAGCACTTAATTTTCTCTATATGATGATTTGGCCATATGAAATGATCATATTCTGCCTCTACCAAAATCATGAACCAAAAGCAGAATTGTTATTGTATATTAATTCTAGAATATGGCTTAAGTGCAAGATCATGTTTTAAAAAAATGTGTACTGTCGTTAGTAACTGGGATGTCAAAACAGCTTTATTGTATACTAAGTGTCATAGGCTTTTTGGCTTAGCTGAAGGTTCTGGTCAAAGCTGAAAGAGTCATTTAGGCCAAAGATGACTTCTGGGACATGCAGCAGTCTCACAGCAGAAGGGTGGGTTACCTGCAGTACGAATATAATTACTGCAAGGCTGTGCAGTGCAAATGCAATACTTCTGCCCAGATACTCAGGGAATACCTCTGCCCACTTAATAAGGTGAGCTGTGAGTGGATGGAGCTTTTCCTAGTGGGAAGTGTCTGTATAGTTTATCATGGGAAAAGTCTTACAGCTTGTTTAACTATGGAAGATTAATGTATTGTTTTATTCAATAAAACAGATACCGTATTTTTTTAAAATGATGGTTGAAGGATTGCTAGTGAAATTTGGCCAACATTTAACATGAAGTTCATCATTGTAAAGTACTGAGTAAAAATAAACCCAGATGTTTTTGGCAATAGTATGCAGGGATACAGGCAAAATCTAACTGGTTTCTTTTGTCAGACTGAGATGAAGTATTCAGAATAGTAAACTGTAGTAAACAGTTGACAGGATGAAGCCCTTGGGTATTACAAAGCCAATGGCTGCATATAATCTGACTTACGTGTATATTTTGTAAGCAGTTACTATCATTTGTCCTCTGACAAGGCTTCCTAAAACAGTACAGAGAAATGAAGAATACTTTTAATTTCTACTGTATTAAATTATATTTGGATTAATTATTAAATAAAGATTATTACTAAAAGTTAATGAAAGAAACCATCTTTATTATATCTGTCACAAATAAAAAATCTACCTATAGCAGTGTGGAGATGATACAATCCATTAATTAGTTTGTAGACACGAAAACCAAAGGGACTATCAGAGATTTCCAGGAAATCCCCCAAATTCATCTCGCTAAATGCACGTGTGCTTTCCAGCGCAGCCAAAAGATACATGCAATAAATAAGAATGAATGCTTCTCACTTTACTACACTTTTGTGATCTTTTCTTCTTCCAGCTCCCTGGATGCTTAAAAGTAATAACAGCAACTAAAAAAAACATATTGTTTAGATCTTGAAAATTTGAAAGGCGTGAAAATTTGCCCAATTTAAAATTTTAGAGGATAGCAGAAAATTGGCTAACTATAAGCTAAGCTCCAGTGTTGCTTCTTAGTCTGTCGTAATGAAGATTAGCCCAACTTCTCGGGTGCAGAAGAAAATTGTGGGTAAAATTACACCAGAACTGTGTGTTTATTAGGCATGTTTCCGTCCTTTCCTAAAATAGTATTTTATCCCGGGATAATTTCAAGAGATTATGTTTGGTTAATATTCAGGATGACTCAAGGCAAAGTAATCTTGGCCCTGCTACTGTGTTACTCTGTGTACAGTTTCGAAACTTGTGCAACTTAGAGGAAACCAGTTTGTTGCAAATTTGTCTGAGTTTTCGGGAAATGAGATCTTTTGAATTTCTCTTTGTCTTGAAAGAGATGCTTTGTTTGTTGTCTGAGCATGTTTAATGGGTATTGCTTTTTATTTATTTATTTATTTTTCTTTCTGCGGGTATTTGGTGTTATGCTTTCATCTAAAGCTGAAAAAGGACTTGAGGACATTGGGCAGTAAGTGCACCACCTGAGCTATCCCAAAAAGCTTCTGAGGGCATGCAGTCCCCAAGCATAGCTCCAATGTGCAGAGGAGAAAAACAGGCCATTTGGGGCAAAGCAGAAAGCTGTTGCCCTCTTTATTACTAAGATCTGCCGTGGTTTTCTCCCACTAGAGGAGGGGAGGTTTTGCAGTGTGGCCCTACCTGCAATGTTATGCATTCACTGGCCGCAAAACCAGCCTGGCCACAAAATCAGCTGGGCTAGAAATCTACTGATCTCCTCCTTGCTGATCTTTCCTCTTGACAGCTGCTTCTCCTTATGAGTTGCCCTGGGGATTTCACCCTTCCTAAAAAAAAACTTCACAAATGGGCTAATAGGCCACACAGCTGTACTATTCTGATGCATTCAGAAAGCCATGCAAATTCTGAGTATGTTAGGCACCAGTCAGGGGACAGTTTCAGCTCAAAGAGCTGACATACACGTCTGGAAATATCGATGAAACCTGCTGTGGTAAAAAGTGTAATCGTACTTTTAATATTCATGAATGGTATATGGGATAGAACAATACAGAGCCAGATAGGTGCAGAGAAGTTGGATGTCACTGGACGAACACAGGAATGTATTCCTGGAAGCGAAACTTCTCATATTGTATTTTCTCATAGGGATAATGCCCTTCATTGTGGATGGCTGCAGGTTTTAGAGTGAACAGAGAGATACAGTATGTCGATACATTCCACTGAAATTATTTGACATGACAATTTTATTATACACAAAACATATTCCAATGATATGGAAGTATATGAAGTAGCAGAACCCAGAAATAAATGACTTATAGCACTATATATGCACATACATGCATATATATAAACATACATATTTATGTATACATAAATACACAAACACACATAGAAAAATAAATATATAAGCATATACATACAACCAGTGTTTCTATAGATCGATGACAAGAACAAACTATTCAGAAAGCAGCAGGTTTATTTATAAGAAGACATTTTATCACTATGTTTTAAGAGCTTCTTTTTAACTCTCCTGCCTGTCTCCTTGAAATGTTCTTTCACACTGTAGTGTAAGCTAATCTCACATTTCTTAGCTGCTGATTGGAAAATGTTATAATACACTGCACTGTTGTATTTCAAAACATACAAAATCTGATCTTGTAAGCCATCAAGGTGGGAGCTGCAGCTGCTGAGCTCCTTTGGAAATACATACCTACTACCAAGAAGCCTCAGAAAAGATATCTCTATCTTTAGGTTTTGATATGGTATCTGATACCTGGCTATCAGATTTTGGACATCTCTGTTTGACAATTTTGACTTGTAATTATTATGATAAATCCTTAAACAAACAGATCATAGCAGACAGTGGAAAACACACTCGAACAAAGTAGAACCTTGTCTTTTGCTAGGACATGTGCGTGCAACTGAAGAGATAATAACGAGTAATACCTTTTTTTTCAATACAAACTAGCAATTTGTTCTACTTTTCTGTCCACTGAAAACATACAGTAAAAGACATTTGGCACTGCTGTTTTAAATTGCAAATTATGATTTGGTAGAGTTACATCTTCCTACGCAAAAAGATACTTTTATTATTGCTTTTACTGTGACATATTTACTGCAGCGTGCACTTGCAAAAATGAAGAGCCTAAAGTAATACTCATAACTCCCTGTTCAGACAGTTAGACGTAAGCAACCTGAAATTCAAAGCACCAATTTCTCCCTTTTAATTCAATAGGATTTGTGAGGGTGCGACATGTTAAAAAAATAAGGCCAGATTTACTTTGATTCCTTAATAAATGGTCTTAGGACCCTGACTGGAAAGCTGTAACGTGCATAGCGAGGGGGTTAAGGTGGTGCAGGGTTAAGGTGGGAAGGCATCAGAAGTCTCTTTGCTCTGTTTCAACCTTCTGATATTTGATGCTGTTTGCCAGAGGTCTCCTAAGTGTAAAAAGTTTGTCTCCTCTTGTTAAATTGCCACCTGCTTGGGGAAAAGCTAATCCATTAAGGTCAAGCAGTTCTGAGAAGGTGCTGCAGTGCCTGGGGCAGCCTCTTGAGTTTCACTCCTAACAGCTGCAGGAAGATGAAGTTGGGATGGTCCTTGTTACTGAAATTAGACAGATCAGGAAGTAAACAGAGCTTGCCTTTCATCTGATGGGGCTTTGAGATGGGAAAGGTTGGGGAGGGGAGAGAAAAGAGGGTGAATTCCTCTTCTAATTACTTCACGGGTCAGTTCGCCAGACTTTATGTCAATGTCAGGCACACATAATCTCTTTTATTTTTAAATGAGAGAAAAAAAAACACACACACACACACAAGCTACTGAAGATTTTAGGTATTACTATTATTTAGTTCTCAATAGCCATGACTTCCACGGGGATTACTATACTTTTCCTCAAGAACAAGCAGCCAGCAGAGCTAAGACAGAAGAACTTTTTCCAAATGAATCTGTTGTCTTCTTGAAATAATAAAACCTTGGACTTCTGTGCTCATTACTTGGCTCTCATGCGCCGAGGTGGATATAGGGCTTGCAAAAGGTGCTGGATTGACAGAACATGCTGGAGTCCTGTGTTTAGTCACATCTGAGGTGCTGGGAAAGCAGCCCTATATTAGGAGGCCGTCTTCTCCCTAGGGACCCAGAGGGGCAGCTCCTGCGCTCGGGAAGAGTCCTCTGCCCTTGTCCAGGGCAAAGGCATCCCTGTTTGGTCCTATTGGAAGGCAGCCTTGTCCGGGATCAGCTGGTGCGCAAGCAGACCTTTCAGCACCCTTTTTTTTCCCCAGTAACACAGGCCACCATCATATGAATTCCACAGGCACAGGCAGCCTTATTGCTCCAGTCCCTGCTTCTCTCACACCCACTTGGAGTCCTATTTTCACAGGGGTTTTAAGAGCCGCTTTAGAGAGTTGCGATAATCCGGGGGATTAGCAAGAGCCAGAGGGGAGCCAGACACACGATGCCCCACAACTGAAACATGCAGATGCTTTGCTTTGATGTGATAAGGCGCAATGCAGCCTTTTAAAGCGGAGATGAAGGAGTGTTTTGTGGAGCACTGCAACATCCTCATTCTACCAGGGCCCTCAGAAGCCAAGATGCTATGAAGGCAGCTGGTCAGCTGGTTCATTCGCTTAATTTTCCATTCCCTGGAAAACTAACCCTGGTTCTGCTCAGCCGGAGCTGTCACCACCATGTTACACTGCTCCTCTGCCCTGCTTCGTTATGGGATGAGGATGGCAAGCTGTATTTTACAGGTGGTTTCCTAAGGTGAAAGATGACAAGGCACCTTGCCCCACAGGCAGATCTGCCTGCATTTTAGGTAAATTGTTCCCCCTGACTCATAAGGAGCCTTTAAACTGGCTAAAAATAGATTTTTTTTTTCATCATCCTATTTCTCCCTCTGAATTGCAGCAGTCCTTTGAGTTGATCACAGCCAATCAATTATTTTGAAATCTCTCTCTCTTAAACTAGACAAGATAACCAAGCAGCTCCCTCCCTCTGTAAATTCTCAACCTGTGCTGAGAATTCCCACCACTGATAGCCACATTTTTTTGCATGATCAGCCTCTTGGCAGATGCAAATAGGTTCATATCTAATCATTCATCAGTATATACATGCAATTTACTATGGATCAGGGATTTTGCTTGGCAATTTTCATTCATGCAAGAAATTTAAATGCACAAATTTGGTGTTAGCTATGGCATTAGGTTCTAATGGAGATTGCCTTGTGCTAAATAATTTATAGAGAAA
Organism: Nothocercus julius; assembly: GCA_013398735.1. Taxonomy (NCBI): domain Eukaryota; kingdom Metazoa; phylum Chordata; class Aves; order Tinamiformes; family Tinamidae; genus Nothocercus; species Nothocercus julius. The sequence continues at coordinate 305,927 of VZSV01000021.1, forward strand.
AAGGAAAGGATTCCAAAAAGGATTTTGGAATCTAAATTCCAAAATACTTACAACTTTCTTAGTGCAAAATAGAAATAGTTGATAACATGATGGAAAAGAGCATGCACTTTTCTAAGACTGTGCTAAAAAAATCTTTTCTTACCTGGTGTAAAGAAAGAGCAAGTAGATAATACCACTTACATTTTTAAATCAATAAATTCCAAATTTGGAGACCTTATGGGCTACTAGCTGCTCTGAAAATTCTGTCTGAACATACAAAAGTGGTAATCAACAGGAATGTACAAAAATATGACTGGATAGCATGAGTCTACAGATCACAGTTTGACATGTACTCCAAGTTACCACCTAGATGGCATCTCAAACCCATATAGACAGGATTTTTAATTAGAGAGCATTTATTTAACTGAAATATTGCTAAAATACTATAACACACAGCGATCCTGAAGTCAGAAGTGTTTGTTCAGGCCTTAAACTCTTTGCAGACTGAATTCTGGACCAAATTCTTGAAATCTAACCCTCAGGCTCACAATGCCAATGAGGGAACGGATTTCTTTCCCAAATAGGGATTTGGGGGTCCTGGCTGACAACAAGTTAACGCTGAGGCAGCAATGTGCGCTCGTGGCCAAGAAGGCCAGTGGGATCCTGGCCTGCACGAGGAGCATTGCCGGAGGGGATCCTGCCCCTCTGCTCAGCTCTGGTGAGGCCGCACCTGGAGCACCGGGTGCAGTGCTGGGATCCCCAGGACAAGAAGGACGTGGAGCTTCTAGAGAGGGTCCAGCGTAGGCCCACAAAGATGCTTAAGGGACGGGATCATCTCTCGTACGAGGAAAGACTAAGCGAGCTGGGCCTGTTTAGCCTAGGGGATCTGATCAACATGTACAAGTACCTGAGGGGTGGATGTAGGGAGGATGAGGCCAGGCTCTTCTCTGTGGTGGCCAGTGACAGGACAAGGGGTAATGTACAAGCTGAAATACAGGGAGTTCCATCTCCATGTGAGGAAGAACTTCTTTCCTGTGAGGGTGCCAGAGCCCTGGCACAGGCTGCCCAGAGAGGCTGTGGAGGCTCCTTCTCTGGAGATCTTCCAAACCTGCCTGGATGCCGCCCTGTGCCCCGTGCTCTGGGTGTCCCTGCTTGAATAGAGGGGTTGGACTAGATGATCTTTGGAGCTCCCTTCCAACCTCAACCATTCTGTGATTCTGCGAGTCTTTCAGAACTCAGCACATTCTACAATATCTCAGAGAGAACTGTGTGGAGACACACCGCTGTCAAGAACGCACCCTACAGCTTATCTGGGGCACCTTTATACTGCCTTCCTTTTCTTTTTCTTTCTTTTCTTTTCTTTTTTTTTTTAAGAAGCTGAAATATTTTTGTTTCCAACATCTCAGGTAAAAGCTCTAATTGGCAAGCTAGAGGCTACTGTGGAGTCATTGACTCTGTGTGTGTGTGAAAAAGTCCTAAAGGCTTTGGTTTCACTGTGAGCTGGAAAGAAGAAAAAGTCTTGAAACCTCAGAATTTGTTGGTTTTTTGGCCAGCCCAACTTTTCTCCACCATCTGCTTGGCAGACTATCTTGTCTTTGGGATGCAGTTGGAAGAGGCCTATTATGATTAGTAGAAATGCTGCTGGAAAATGAAGTCTTTATTGGAATTTTTATGTTATTCCATCAGAAAGGGAAACTCTTGCTAATTGGATCCTATTCCTCCACTGCCAGTTTCAGTTAAGAAATGTAAGCACTACACAGCTGGGATTTTGTCATTGTGATTAAATAAGTAGTTATTTAAAAACAGTCTAGAATAGATACATCATTCAGTATACCACTAAATATAGTTCTTTCCTTGATCCAAATATTTGCCTATTGTTATCTGACCATCTTAAAATGCATATTTAGTTAAAAATGCCAATTGTATTCTAAAGGAGCATGAAGTCAGGACTGAGTATAAGCTGAATGTTTTTAAAATAGTGATAGTAAACCTCCGGATAAACCAGAAGCATTGTTGGAATAGATCAATAACTGTAAAGAAACTGGTCCTGACATGAGCCAAGGTCTGTAGAAATGATGTTTTGTAACAGGCTCACATCAGCAAATCTCTTCAAGACACTCTTTTTAATCTGCAATATCTTGGTTTCGAAATCCCTGCAGAATAAGTGATTATCTCTTTCATTTCATTATTCCAAAGGTACCATATATTCTTTCAAAAGGCAGTTGACAAAGAGGACAGAAGATGCTAGCCCCTTTGCAAAGTGGAAAGCTTTAAAAAGCCCTTATTATTATTCTACAGAAGGCAAACAAAGCTCAGGAGGGGTTCCTGTTAGGAGGTGATTTGCATCTCTTGGAATGATTTAAAACTGATGAAGGCAACAACTTGATTGACTTCCCCTCTGTGGATCTTGAAGGCTCTGGCAGAAAAGGAAGTTAAATATTGAAATTATTTTGCTATGGAAAGATCCAGAAACTGATCTGATGTTGAGGCCTTCTGTCCCTGCTGCTGGGCCTTTGGCACTTTGTCACCTGTGACCTTAGCTCAGGGAGTCACTGATCTTCATTTTATCAACAGCCCATGGCAGCCGATATGGCCTCACGTGGTACTCTTTAAAAATGTCTCCTTCTTGCTTGAGAAATCATCTCCTTTTGCAAATTAAGTGTTTTTTCTGTTGGCAACATTAAGATTTTTTACAAAAAAAATCACATAGTTCTGCAATAGTAAACTGGATTCAGTGATGACTGTCATCCAACAGAACCCGTTACTGGGTTTTATTTCTAGGGAATTCCAGACAGACTCATTATATTCCAGTTAAACCTCCATTTCAATTCTGCAACGATATTGAAACCCAAGGCATGTCTGCTTATAACTAGTGTCTATACCTGAGTTAGTGACATTGATTTTACAGAGGGACACCCAATAATAGAGAATCTTTAAGCAGAAAGAACCTATCTTGACTTTCTGGTAGAGTTTGCTGTCTTGACAACAAAGAAAATATTGCTAAAACTAAAAATACTCACTTTGCATGTTGCTGTCGCACAACGTGGCAGCAGGGGAACTGAATACAATTGTTCAAGCCTGCTAATTGAAGATCATTGGTGTTATTGCTAGTTTATATTGTTGTGCTTTGTTTTGTTTTCTAAACCCAACAAATGTGGATAAGTAACTTCTAAAGTCTCTGTAGATGGAATATACTTTATAATGCACATAATTATTGCATCTTCTCTCCCTAAAATTCATATAAAGTCTTTGAAGGATTTTTATTCTCTGTCCCTAATTAATGTAACTTATTGTACATTCTACTTAGTGTACAGGATACTCATTGTAAAGCAAACTGTAGAGGTCTTCCTTTTAAAAAATCTTGGAAAAATCTTGCTTTGGAAAAAAAAAAAAAAAAAACACTGACTTTGGAGAGGGAGAAATTATGATCATATTGCAAAACTCAACATTTCAGATATAGTAGCAATGACCTTCATCTTATATACGCTAGAAAATGAGAGAATTACATGAGAGGCAAAGATCAAACTTTAATTTAAAGAAGCAGCAAGACTATACATATAACCATTCCCATTTGAGAAGGTAGATAAATAAGTGTTTATGCTTAATTGACTGTGAGGAGTTTAGCACATATTAAGATATTCTCAAGAACTAAAGACTCTCCTGAACTGGAGAAATAGTGAATGGGAATTGAAGGCAGATGATGGCAAAAAAAAATACATTCAAAGATTTGTTTTTTTTTATAAAAGACCAGTGTATCAAAGTGGTAATTTTAGAAAAAATACACTGAATCCCAATAATAAGAGAATTTGTTTAATAGAGAAGCACATCAGAAGCGCTAAATGTAGAGGATCAATGAATATTTAGATCATTAGGTCTGCTTCAGTAACATGCTGGAGATACAAAGTGATAATGCAGATGCCTTAGCAGGAATTGCTCTGAGACTGCCAAATATTTGTTGTAAACCACAATCCGACTGAAATGAACCAACATTTCTAACATATGTTGCTTACACAGAAGATGGGAGTTTGCCTGTGCCCTCTGTGAAGTGAGCAGAGGTTTCACAATTGACTTCAGTAGGAGCAGAAAAAGGCCGAGAAGGACAGAGAAGAATTAAAATGGAAGTCGAACCAGTCACACAGATGCCAGAGAAACTAAATCCATCTAAATTATGACACAGATATCACATCTTTAAAAGAGCTCATAGCCTCATTTTTTTTCTTGGATGCAGTTATTATCATGACATATAGAGCCACAGACTATACTAAAAATATACTCACCAAAGGGAAGCTATATGGGAAACCTCGGAGCCAGGCTCCTCGCACCCAGCTCCAGTTCTGTCTCCTTTGGGCTCACCACACCCAGCCTCAATCTCTGTCTATCAGCCGCAGACAATTAGTGCCAGAGCTATATGACACAGTAGGCAGCCATAGCAAAATCATAGCCCATTGAAGTCAAACTCAAGGCTGCCATTAACCACCACGGGGGCCGTATGTCGTGCAGTTACAGTCGTCTATGCAGAAGGAAATAATTTTTTATGCTGCCTCTTCACTCTTGACTTCTGCCTTTTGCAGCAGTCACCATCCCTGGCAGTGTTCAAGACACATGTAGATGAGGCACTTAGGGACATGGTTTAGCAGGTATGGCTGAAGCGTTTATGTTTGGACTCAATGATCTTAAAGGTCTTTTCCAAGCATAATGATTCTATGATTCAAATGATTCTATGATTCTATGATTTTTGGGTAAACTATGACCAGTGGAAACAATGAAGTATTTTCTAACACAGCCTTTTTTGTGAAGTTGTCCTCTTCTGACAGCTGTGTCCAGAGATGCAGAAGAAACCTAATTTTAACTAAGGACTTTGTACAGATGTGCTGAATGGCCAAAGACAGAGTCCTTAATAAGTAGCTGGATAATGTTTGCAAATGAACAAGATATTACTGCTTCCCCTTACTTAAAGTTTGAAACCTTACTTATCAAATTAGCAAAAGTTGGTTTTCTTTCAACATAGAAGAAATTCTCAAACAGTCTTGGCTTTGAGGAAGGGCTAAGTAAAAGTCAACAAACATGTGTCACTGTGGCCTTATGAAAATGACTGGAATTTCTAGAGACTGCAGCAATAGTTAGTAGATAGTAATCACAATAAATGATTGTTAAGCGGTGCCTCTTAAAAGACCAAATATTCAAAAAAGCAAAGGAAAAAAAAAGAGAAATTATTAAAAAACTGAATTTTATCTCCATAGTATCAGGAAAGAAGAAATAACAAAGGAAAAAATAAAAATTCAAAATTATACTCTAATATTCTAGGTGGACCAGTGTGCTGCTTTGAGCTGCACTGAGAAGCTCAAAATCTTTTGGGTACATATTTAACAAGTTGGTAGCTAGCCGGGCTTAGGTAATAGAAATAAAAGCATTTTCTTCTTGGCAATGAGAATACAATAAGGCTTCTGTTACTGCAGTCATTTTTTTCTCCTCATGTGAAGTTTCTTCTGCATATCTGATTCAAACTGAAAGAGTAAGGATGTGCACTAAGACCAGAAAGCTGTAAGCGCGAGAAAGGATGTTTCTTTTGCAGTGAAATGGCACTGCATATAATAAATGCCCTCAGCCTAAGTTCATTTGAAGATTTTGTAAGGAAACCTGTTGTTTCATCCTCTCTCCTCCCATAGTTAATAATATTCTAATTATAATAATAATAATTTCTTCACATTTACATAACACTTTACATCTTCAAAGCATTCTATAACCATGAATCATATTGCTCACAAGGTAAATTACAGAACTGGCCAGAATGTCCCTACTAATTTTTTGAAAGGAAAACAGTTTCTACAATGCTTAATTTTATGATGCGCGGAAGCTCAGTTCCTGTTAGCTCATACTTGAATCTAAGTATCTGGGGGATTTGGTTTGACCGAATAACCTGGTTCCTGAGGGAAAAGACAAGGACCTTGTTAATCTGTGGCATCCAAACAGCTGAGATGCATTCACATGAATATCAAAGTAAACCAAAACAGAATGTGTAGCTTTGGTTCAACAAACTGAAATGAAATATATAGCTGATTCTGACAATTCTTAAAGAAAACAAAAAACAACAGATGCAGAACTTTGGCTAAAAAGAAAGAAAAAGGCAGGGATAATAATTCTTTACAATATGATTTGGAACAAAAAAAATAATTTTGAAGGAAAGGGTGAATATCCAAATATTCTATTAAGTTAAAAACTGTGTGACAGAATGTTGTGCTATTTCCCTCTCTCCCTAATCAGTTGCTGTGGCTGTGAGTGTGATTCATGGTCTCAGAGAGCAATTGAGTGAAGCCCTGTCCTTGGGTACTTCCAGCTGAAGAATGAACACAGGAAGCACTGTTCGTAAGTAGGAAAAGCCCGGTAATGGGATACATAACACCTGACTTCAGATACATAGAAATACCCAGTCTGAGCAAGAACGCTCACCTCTGAGTGCTGATGGGCTCAGAGGGAGAAGGAAGATTATTCATCTAAGCATAAGGTGCATGAGTAGCACAGGCAGGTGGAAATCTCTTGGAAGGTGTCTATTTCTCTGCAATGACTGCTGAAGGAGATCTTTTCGTTAAGTGAGATCTCGGAGGTGGCTCAAGATAGATGAGATGAACTCCTTGTAGCTGAGGAAAAGCAACTGATATAGCTTGACTGTTCAAGAGATTTCTGCATTGATCTGGAGAACAAAGTCTCTCTTTCAAAGTCACCTCGCTTTTGACCTCCACACAGAAAGCCATGACTTTTCAACTTCTGATCGCCTCTTTGAATGGCAGACAGGCTTGAGTTTGTAGTTTGTATTACATGCAACAATAAACCAGGTAATCTGTCAAGAAAATAATCACTGCTGTGTTGAGCTTTCTTTAAGATGATTACTCCTGGACTATGTATATTAATGAGCTTTGAATGAGTGACGTTTAATAAAATATTCACTATCTCTTCAGCTTTCTTTCATTTCTTTTCTTGCTGGAACTCTTTCATATTTGAAAATTAATTATGCACACCATATTTAACCAGACTGAAAATGAGACTTACATGGATCCTTTCCATCTCTTCATTACATATTTAATTGTTAAAATAATCAAGCTATTCATCATACATCCTGCCACCCAGTCATCTGTCACCTTGAAACCAGTCAAAGAGATTATAGACATAGAACTCTGGAAACAAAAATTCCATGTCCTCTCCTAGAACAATTTTGCCTGTGAGACGAATGGTCTCAGCACTAGCTATCTGTACCATATCTGCAAAATCAACAAATAACAGCATCTTCATGGCATCCTCTACGCTTTGAATTTCATCCTGTTTAAGCACCAAGAACTTTGGCCATGTTCTAGCAAAGTTCTTTAGCCTATAATAAGTTTAAGCTCCTCGGTCTTCTCATTGCTTTTAGGGCCAAGACAATACAGAGCCTTTTAAAGAGTGATTTCGTTATCATTAATAATAGCTAGCTGTTGTTTATTGCCAAAAAGTTGTTCATGTACTTTCCTAAAATGCTAAGCAATGTTGTCCTCATTTTCTGTTTCCCTTGTTCTGGGGAAACAGAAGCTCTAGTACAGAATTTGAACTGTATTAGGGTATAGCAATAATCCATCAACATAACAAGGCACCTTATGGAGCCAAGCCCTGTGTCCAGGAACTCCACCAGGCAAACACAGTAAAAGGGATGAAATTTAAATCTTCTGAGTCTGACTGCAGTGCTCTTTCTGCTGAGCCTTCCACACACAAAGAGCTGCATAGAGGCTGCTGCGATGTTTCATTTAAATATGGGCTTTGGTGTTTGCAGGATTGGAAACCATAGCAATGGCACCGCTGCACATCCTGTGAAAGATGTAGACTACAAAAAAAAAAATCTAACCACGTGCATTTTGGATCCCTGGCTTTTTAGAATGTAGAAGATGAATAAGGATATGAAGAAGATGGACTAGGAATATAAACATTATCAAAGCTGTACTATCTACATGGGCATCACTGCCTAATTATTTGATATGACAAGTGTTCATATTATCACCAAGGCCAAAACATAAAAGGTTGCAGTGAGAACATTTTCAAGTATAAGTCTATTTCAGTAGTCATGAAAATACCAACCATTCTGAATTCACAAAGGAATGTGAACATCATTTTTTTATCTTCTCCATTATACTGGAAGCGTCGTCCTCTTCCATGCTAGAGATATAGGGAACAAAAACAGTGAGCATTTCAAAAGCAGTTTGGTGAGAAATGCAGTGCCAGTTTGTTTGTTTTTAGTCCTAGTCGCATTGTCTATTTCTGCAGGAGTTAAGTCAGATTTTAATTTAATAACTAGTGCTCAACAGTGCTCACCAATACTGCAGCTTTGAATAACTATTCCCTAAAGTTTTAACCAGTATTACACGTACATTGTCCTCTAGTCTAAAGAGGAAACAAGCTTTCTCTTATATCATGCACAAAGGTGGAACAAAAACTATAAAAATCTAGCTCAAGAGTTTACTAGAGAGTATTAAATAAATCTCAGCTGAGGCAGGCTGTGATGTATTGTGAAGGTCAAAGCTGATATGAACAATGAGCTAGTTCCTTGCATAGAAATAATGCACTTGGATGAAGAAGTTGTCCCTACCAAATAGGAATATTAGCTGGAAAAAACAAAACAAAACCCCTCAGAAGATGTAAGAAGCACAAAACAAAAGTCACCAACACCAGCCATAGCTCGAAAAGTATCAAGGACAGAACCAGTGAAGCGAATGATCTATCTTATAAATTAGACTTCAACTAGTGTAAAAGCAGCCAAAGTGAGGGCCCAATTGTTTTTGTATCCTGTCGGAAATAATTTCAAACCTGACAGGATACCACGGCTCGTAGTGTGATCTCACAGATTTCAGTGGTCATGCTGAGAGATAAGCAGAGAAGCACAGTAAAAATCCTGATAGCGAAAGCACTGCTGCCAGCTTTGCTGTACTAAGAAATTGTCATTCACTCCAAATAGCAGATCAGGCGAACGCTGAATGACTCCCCTCTCCTCCCTTCTCCTCCTCTCCCACCTCCCACTGCCTCTTTGCTGCAACCCCTTTTTCCCCCTTCCCCTCCCTTGGAGGACATGAAATGTTGTGTTTTATGCTATGAAAACCAGCTGATAGATCCAGCAACAACAAACATCAAAAGAAATTACACCATCGTCAAGCTATCTCACAATATCATTAGTGACCTAAATTAAAGCAAGATAATTGCCCCGGCAGACAGCAAACAACCATACATGAATACTAATAACGCTGCAAGTAGGTTCCAGCACTATGCCAGAGGAGAAGGTGTCGTGCACTCGCTCTGTAATTACGTCGAGACTCAGCTGGTACGGCTATTTCTTCAGCTACGGAGAGCTACAAGTCGAGCAGTTAACTTGACGCGTGTTTCTCAGGCAGGGTGCCCATCACCCTCTGCTCTGATTCTGGTTGTTTGCGCCTGTGAGCCTCTGTCCACCTGAAGGGAAGGGCTTGGTGCCCCACAGAGCACAGGGCAGTGCGGAGGGGAGCCTGCAGGAAAGGCTGGCATCTCTGTTCCGATAGAAATGACCACATAGACTGCAAAAAAAAGGGACCAGCATGACCGTGGTGTGGATGAACAGGGTGGCAGAGGCACGTAGTCATGAGCATGGGAACCACTGAGCAGAGGATGCCTCTCACTACTCAAGGTGTAAACTTGTACCCCGATAAGTCCCCTCCATGGTGACTACCCCCTCTCGGAGGCTGGAGCGTTGGCCTGAAGAACGGGAGTGCCTTTTAAGGCTCTGGGAAGTTTCATTTCCTCTGATGTTTGCATTAACCTCACATGTTTGGACTGGAATCACTACTGTTTGCATTTGTGGAATATTATGAGGCATTGGCCAAAGCAGAGTCCCCAGAGATCAATAAACCTTTACAGAAAGGTAAAATTTGGATGCATTTGAAATATTTACTCAGTCTTTAAGCATATGGGAAGAAAAGTGAGAAAGACACTAAATGAGAATTTCAGGGAATTGATTGCAGTTCCTAATACTGCTGCAATATATCAGATATCATCAACTGTCTTCATCAGTCTGTACTCACTGTTCCAATTGGAGAACAGAGATAATATTTCCTTTGTTCAACACATCTTATTTTACTGTAGCCCTTTTGGACAATAGTCATTTAACAAGTCCGTGCATTACTAGAGTCTACCACAATGAGACCAATATCAGTTTGGCTGTCTGGCTACTGCGATGTAAATAATAACAACCATGCTGGCGTGGCTCATGTGCAGCTAGGAAACAGGGTACAGATCTTTTCCTCAGTAAAGATGTTGAATTAAGATTTTTCTACTTTGCCCCAAGACCTCCACAAACTGTTTGCTCTCAGCCAATCTAGTGATCAAATCCAGATCAAATCCACATTTTTTTGTTTGTTTGTTTTCTCCAGATCCTGCAAACACTATCATAACCAGAAGAGGAGGAACAGGAAAGAGGGAGTAATTTTCCTTCCCAAATTTTACTCTGCTGTTGAAAAAAGGGTACATAGCAAAGTATCCCTGTAGACAGGCAAACACAGTATCATCTCCACTTTATGTTCAGGAAATGAAATTGCAGAAGTATTAATTGGTTTGCCTCAAGTCACTTAAGAAGTTGGTGGCAGGGCCAGAAATTTGACATAGATCTTCCATGTCTCATATCGGTGCCTTAATCATAAAATAATCACCAGAAGGTTGAATATATGTTAACTTTAGAAGATTTTTTTTTTTTTTTTTTTTTTTTTTTTTTTTTTGTGGTATATAAAGAGAGAAATGGCAGCAGTGCATTTCTAGTTTCTGGAAACCTTTAAGTTCATTTATATTCTGTGAAGTGACTGGGAAAAATGACTCTGTGGGGTTCTCTGTTTATTCTCTCTCAGTTACTTTCATAAGAAATTTGCTCAATTCGCAGTTCAAAGGAAGGTATTTGCTCAATGCCAGCACAATGCAAACTCAATCAAGGAGTGAAAAATCATGCTGTATACTTTGACTCATGCATCATGAATAGTCAGAAAGTATTTTTAAAAATGTTCCAGAAATCAAAGGTCGAGATGAAAGGAAATAGAAGAAACAAAACATAAGATTTGTTTTGATTTCACCTGCTCTTAGGCAGACTATTGTCCAAAATCTGGAAGCCTGATTTCTTCAAAACTTACTCTGAGAAGAAAGAACAAATCCACCAATTTCCATCAAAGCTATCTGATTACCAAGATGGAGTTTTTCTCTATAATGTATAAATACTAACTTTGGTAATAAAACAATAATGCTTGGTCAGGCACATGTTTAGAAGACACAATGCTGGTAAACCCCAGCGCCATCATGAAGGAAAATGAGCTTGAGGAGTAAAACCCTCTTTACTACCCTATTTCTTTAAGGGATTAGAAAAAAAAAAAAAATCCAATCTTTTGTCCCTTATACTCAATTCGCCCCAAATCTCATCCCTCTTGACTCCAGTCACTTACTGTGATCTTTGCTTTTTCCTCAAAGACTTGGAAAATAAAGATTTATCTGTTGTTCTGCTTTCTATTCCATGATAGAGAGACCAAAAGAAATGCAAGCCTCAAGTCAATAACTAACAGAGTCAGTGGCTTGGGATTTTTAATTTAAACATTAAATAAATCAACAATTAATTATTTAACATTATCCAAAGAGGGACTTTCTTGTGAGAGCTTATGTCCAAGATGCAGCTGAGGTTTTCATGTGTGGCATGCTTTGCAGTCTTGTGTTTGCATGAACAGGCAGCATAGCAGGAGAAGACCCTCCTCGTTTCTAGGAGCTCACATCCCACATAAGCCTCGCTTTTGGAAGGTGCTGTGTCTGGCTGGATTTCACCACAGAGGAGTGTTTCTTTTGTAAAGCTATTGCCTCTTTATTGCTACATAACATTTTCTCTTTTTTTGTTGTTTTTTTAATTCCCTATATTGAAATAGTTCTCAAGCTGCTTTTGTGAATTACACTAAGAGAGCATCATGACAACAAAGTCAAAAGGTTAGGGAGGTGTAATAAAATTTAAAAACTAATAATGCAGGAGGAATATTGCAAATGGGTAGTATCTTTCAACAGAGACCTCAGAAGAAAGCATTAATTAAGCTTCAATCATTTAACCTCTGAGGTAGGCAGTGTTTCTGTAGCTGCTTCACTAATGAGTAAACGGAGGCCTTGGCATGTTACATGCCTTGTCTAATGTTACCCAACAACACAGAATAAAGGGAAGAGAAGTAATGAAAGCAGTAAATATATCTACTATGACATTATGCAAATTCGCTTCTCCACTTCCAGTATCTAGCATTAATGCATTCCCTAAATCTTTGTGTTTTCCTTTGTATTTATAACTTACAGGTTATCCATATCTGTCTTCATCTTCCTGCAGTCATTTAGGAGAAGCTCAGGTTGCCTTTATGCCTAAGGTAGTTTTTTTTTTTTTTTTTTTGCTTGCAGGTTTGCCCATTCCTTTACTTGCCCCAGTGACTCCTCTCTCCCCAGACCACTTTGCTTGCCTTCATAGCCTCCCTGCTTCCAAGAAGGCAGCTCAGGCTGCCAGGGCAGGCATTTTCAAATTGGGATACCTTTACAGAAAGGCAGGTTTCTGAGGGGCCTGAAAATAAGGCAGTAGATTGTCAACTACCTCTCGGTGAGTTTGTAATTGTAGCAGCATTTATAGCAAAGAAGCCTCTATGGGTTCTTCCCATGGGAAAAAGCTCAATCTACACAGTCACCTCTTGGGATCAAGTCAAATTCAGAGAAGCCACCCCCAGGAGGAGACAAATAAGTGATGGTTTCCAAATAGACTGGCTTCATGTAAAATGCCCTCATCCCCTTCCCTAGGGAGAAGGGACGAAACAGGGCTTTACTCAAATAAGGAAAATTAGAAAGGATGACTATATCTACACAGGAAATAACACCAACCACCTTATCCCCCAAAGTCCTGTCTGTGAAGATAAAATATAAATGAGTTTGACCTTAAGCATCTTGCTCAGACTTCCAGTGGCTCCAACCAGCTGTGGGGTAATGGAGGGGGCAGAAAAGTTACAAGTTTTGCTTTCACCCTGACACTGAGGTATTTGTGTCCATGGGCAAGCAGTTGCAGCATTATGCTTGGAGTGCAGATAAGGCTTCTTACCTGGGGATGCTGTGGAAATACAAAATTAATTGCACGGTGTGCCTTGCACACCTTATGAGGCTCTGTGAAACATAAATATTAACAGTAATACTAAGGGAGGTAGGTAATGAACAAAAATTGATCAAGGAACTGGCCCATGATTATTTTAAGTCTTTCTTTTCGCTTCGTTTCAGCCCTAACTGGTAGTGTTAGCTCTCTTCCTCATTTTCATTCACTAGCCATGACAGAAGTCCTCAGCTCCCGCTCTCTCCCATTTATTCCAAGGCATAATGGAATAATTATACTTACATTTTTAAAGGTAGACATTCCTCTATAGACCTGATCAACCTGTGGCCTCATGATTATAATTACCTGATCTATAGACTGCTTGCCTTTTTTTTTTTTTTTTTCCTCCTCTGTCTTCCATATGAATAAAATAGCACTGGAATAGGGCACAGAAAAAATGCAAAGAAGATACAGACAGCAAGGATAATATTTCTGTAATATTTATTTTTTTTTTTTGTCATAGACAGAAATTATTATGGGCATCAAAAAAAAAAAAAAAAAAAAAAAAAAAAAAAAGCATTTCCTATTTCTCAACACATAGAAACAAACTTAGAGAAGCATTAAATTTTGGGATGGTCTTTCCGAGCTACAACTAGCATAAAAACCATCCCTGTATCCTTCTGTTTATTACTTTTACAGTTAAATTTGCATGACATTGATTTTTTTTCTCAGCAGTCTATTTACAGTATTGGGAAAGGGTGTGAACGAAATGAAGCCAAGTTCATGACAAGTTTCTACTTAACCTACTTCTCTCTCTGTTGCTTATGACATTTCTGTTTTTCCAGCCTGTAAACGAGATGAAAACCAGGAAAAGCAAGACTGGGTAATAATAGTTCTTATGCTGTCTGGAGAGGGGAGAAAAAAAAAAAAAAAAAAAAAAAAAAAAAAAGGTCCACAGCAGCAAGCCTGGCTTTGATTACATCTAGTAATCAAGCTGTGCGTCTTGACTTAATGTCTCAGGAAATGCTAATCTGCACACGGAAAGCTTGGTTCTAGAGAGTGCATGATTCATTGACTTAGGTAAGAAGTCAAAATGCTTCATGCTGTCCTCTCTTATTTATTTATTTGTTTATTTACAGGCTTACATTTTAATGTCATGTTTGAGGAAGGCTAACATATAATGGAGAACTGTTTAGTAATTAGGCATTTTTATCTTAATACAGGAACAGTACTAAACCAACCAAACAAAATGACCCCCTAGAGTTAGTCAAAGAAGACAGGTGTAACTCATATAGGAATGTTGTATTGCATTAGATTTATAGTCTACTAATCTACCAATATATATTTTAGCATATTTCAGATTTCAGTAGACTAGAGAAATACTTTACTTGCTAGGAATACACAGTGTAATAGAAGTATTATTGTAATTGGATATTTTGTTATTATTATAATGTAAGAGGTGATTTTATTGTTTTTTCTATGAAATACCATTTTCTTCCTGGTATCCATGAGCACCTTCCCACCCCATAACTGGCTGACTGCTTCTCATTGCCATCAGTTGAACTTGTGCACTAAAAGCTTAAAAACAAAATAGTTTGAAAAAAAAAAAATCCTCATTATGCAAAATAAATGAAGTACTTAAGGCTGGACTTAGATTTAACATAACAACAAAAGTATACATAAAAATCTTACTATATGAAGAACAATTCTGATAAATTGTCAATGATTTTTCTGACCTGTGCTTGAGTTTCCCTTTTCAAGTATTTAAAAAAACATGGTGTTCTTTCATCTTGCTGTCAGCAAATTTTAACATATTTTCATAGATCTGAATTTCAAATACCTGATGTACCTATAGATTTCCTGATGAGAGCACAGGATTATGTTCAGTAGTCAATACATCCTAGGACTGCATTTTCTTTTCCACAGGATCAGTCTGATGGGTCCTACCCATCAATGTGATTTACTAACTATACACCCAACTCTTTCCCCTCTGAATTATTTCTAGACTATGAGCTCTAACAAAACATCCAGAATTGTTGTTATTGCTTCTTGTGTGAATGACCAAGCACTTTATATTGCTCTTTATCTCTAATAGAACACTTCCTCTCCATTGAGCAAGGTTCCACTGTAGCCTCTTTGGCATCTTATTTCTTCTGGTCTTGACAAAGCTTCCCAAGGTCAATAACTTTTGCAAGCACTCTCCTGATTTTTAATCATAGCCAATCATGAAAATATTAGGTTAAACATATCCTAAGAATGAGCTTACAGGAACTGATGAGTTCAATACTCATCCTTTCAGCACAAGGAATTCTTACTTTCCATTTAATTTGTTCTGCCTCACCTCAAAGTTCTTGAACTAATCCCTGCTTTATACCTCAGTAATTTCCATTGATGTGACATAAATGCTTCACAAAATCCCAAACAAACAGAATCTCCTACACTACCTCTGTTTCAGAAAGTCTTATAAAATAATACTTAAGTCTGATAGCTATCTATGATAATAAACTTCTGGTACATTTTTCTCCTATTTTTCATTTGCTTCCACATTCTCTTGTTCTTTTCTCCAAACTTCTCCTTTTTTAAAAACTATTCGTGAACAACAACAGCAAAGAAGGTCTGTTAACTTATAAAAATGAAGATGATAAATGATTAATGGTAAACAGCGTGTCCCCACTAAGAGTTTACCAGAAGCTCAGAGTATGGAGAAGATTTTCCCAAGGTGTCAATAGCTCTTCATTATATGTTAGTGAATTACCATGGGCTATGGTAATTCAAACTAAATCAAACTGTATTCTTTCTGGAAGTACCTTTCCTATGTGAGTTCACAGGTGAGCAGCATTGTCACCCTCTGAATTGCCTGGCAAGAGCAAAAACAGTTAATACCTAGTGTATAAAGCAAGCAGAAGGAAAATGGCTAACAAAGACCTCAGGAAAAACTTTCATTCCTTATAGCCAGCAGCTTAAAAAATAAACAAATAAAAAAGCCATCCCATTTTAGGGTGAAGTCATGCATAAATTTTGATCCTCACATATTTCCACCTTGAAAATATCACTGTATTATTTGCTCTTTGCAAAATACCAATTGGCACAGTTACCTTGCAGTGACTAATGTATCACTGTAATCAAGGACAGCTGGTTTTCTTGTGGAGTTACCAAGTTCTCTTCAGGAGCCCCAGCTTCTCATTATCTCTAACTAGGAGCAGCCTTCACCTTCCCTTCTCTCCCCAGAAATAC
This sequence comes from Nothocercus julius, assembly GCA_013398735.1. NCBI lineage: Eukaryota > Metazoa > Chordata > Aves > Tinamiformes > Tinamidae > Nothocercus > Nothocercus julius. Next base: position 322,245 of record VZSV01000021.1, read on the forward strand.
GAGATCATGGTGCATCACCAACTGCCTCCAACTCTTGCTTCCCCCACAATGAGATGCAATGTATTAAACATACAGTGCATGTTCTAATAAGTGAAGCCAACGAGAGCTAAAGAGCTTGCAGCTGCTGGTACCACCTGTGTCCCTCAGCTTCCAGCCAGAACAATCTCCTCTCTGCAGTCCCTAGTTGTGGCGAGAGATAAAAGAGGCAGAAAGTGAGAGTGACATGTCTGGCTCCTGTCCTGCTCTCGTCATGAAGGAGCCAGTTGATCTGGAAAGCTTGCTCGCTCTCTCTGCAAATGTGGATGATTATGCCTCTTCCCCCACAAGCACGCAAACCAAAAGTGGCCAAGCATATATTTCCCACTTATTCATCTGTAGAATATGCCCCACATGCTCATCATGGTTTACCAAAGTGCAATTTTATTAGTTTTCATTCTTAGCTCTCCTGGGTCATTAGGATAGCTGTGAAACAATAAACTTGTGCAGAGCAGAGAGCTGACCTAGTGTGTAAATGTGGCTTTGGCAGACAAAATGGAAATCCATCCTGAGGTCCATTTTATTTTAAGAGACAGTTTTATAAAGGCTTTTGACAGAGGGCTTGGGTATTTTTTTAACCTTTTGCTTTTTTAACATTCTCTTTCTTTTTCCCTCACCTGACTGTGTGGTGATATGGATGCCTTTCAAAGTTGGGAATCGTCTGCTGGCTTCTTCAGTGCCTCAGGAAAACTGGCGTCTGCTCAGGGATCAGAAAGACCATCAGTTGTTTGGATCTTTTTCCTTTCACATGGAGTTTAGTTTTGCTTTTTCCCTTTCCATGCATTTCATTTCTGAGCTGACTGGTTTGAATCAATGCCCATCTTGGGCCAGATTGTGCCATTAAAGCACTGGCCAGTATTGTAGTCTGAATGGAAGGCAGGGTTGGCAGAAAGAGACATTCACATAAATACTCACTAGATTATTACCAATATTACTTATAAACAGTGAGAACTGAAGCTATTGCTTACATAATATCTGCTCCATCCCCAGGCTGGGCTCTCTTTTCTGCACAAGATTTTCCTTACTCTCCTTTTTTTCTTTTTTTTTTTTTTTTTTTTATACATAGCTGACAACCTATGCATGATATTAGGAGAAAGTATTCGGAGCAAGTTCCCTCAGTTGCACTGCAAGGCCAAGATCAGTACTCTTACAACCTTACCCTTTTCAAATTCTTCTCAGATCCAAGCTTTTTATCCCTTCTCTTTCACCACTCCAGCACATTATTGCTGGCCTAATAAAGCCAGGATATAATGCACAGAGCAGAACATTCCCCCACTTGGCCAATGTGGAACTGGCCCTTTCTGTTCCAATTTAGGATAAGCTGGTGAGCTGAGTTGAAAAGATATTTGAGCTCTGTGGTATTTTTGGTCCTACTCAAAGCCTTAGAATTATCACATAGCTCTGGGCCTAATACCTTGGAGTTCCCACAGACATATCTTCTTTTCCACCTAGAAATACTGCTCGGAAACATTTTGAGGATTTCCAGAGCTTGCCCAGGATTTCTGAATCCAGCATTGGCAGGGAGGATTTGCCCAGAATTTTCTGCTCTAAATAGGACCACTCCTTGAATTAAAATGTATTTCTAACACAGTTTTAAAGGGAGAAAAAAAAAAAAAAAGAGAGCGTATGAAGCTATGCTACACGTTCCATTCATTATAGCAGTGGTTTTATTGTTACTTTGCAAGGCGTGTGTATAATACCTGAATCAATTTACCAAGCACAAGCCATACAGTCAGTGCAGGGACTTTGTTAGCTTCTCTGACTTGCTCTGCGGCAGAGCTTTCCCTCTCCTCTTGCTATACAAAGAGCCTCAGTCTCCTTCCACCCAGTTTAGTGGTTATGTAGGTGACTAAATTTGGTGGTATGAACACCCTGCTGCATCACTACCTATTTACCGTGCTGCGTGTCTTTTATTTCATGTTTATTGTTACATGCTTTGTTCTCCTTCATAAAGTACTCAGGAAAACCCCAGATGTAGTGAGAAAAGACTCCTGTAGTCATTGGGCTGATGATTGCATCTAGCCTTGGAACAGAGGGAGTGCAAAGGTAGTGCAGGGAGAGCTTTAGGGGGCTATATAATTTGATATTCCTGCTAGCAAATACATCAAGCAAAAAGTGACCACATTAAGCAAACAGCCTGCCCCATACCATTAGTTCTGCTAGTAAGGAGGGAGTAAATAAGTTGCCCCTGCAGCTTTCCATGATGTCCCACAGCAGCTCGCCATATTTGTGCTATAGAGCTCATTCCTTTCAGTCATTCTAAACTGGTATCAGACCAGATTCCTTCCTCCTGGACTGTTTCCTGCTTATACTCTCTATTCACTGATGGCCCAGTCCTAAAACGTGGCAGGTGCTGTCCCAGAGCAGGTGAATACTGAGCAGCAGTAGAGCACTGTTCTGTACCTTCCAGGAACGGACCTTAAGACAGTCAGACTTTTCCAAGTGATGTTTCTCAGTTAACAGCATGTTGAAACTGATACTCCAATACCACCAGAAAGTGTTCGTTTTCTTTAGGAACAAAAGGGTCTTCATTTTAATAGTGTTCCTTCATTCCTTTTACATCCTTACTTTTTATACAAGTCATTTGCATAGTCAGAGATCCATTTATGCACGTTCCTATACAAGTACGGGTTGCATGTTCAAATTCAGGTGTATTTATGAGTGCATAAGAAAGAAAATATTAGTGTATGAAGTTGGGTGTAACTCAGCAAGCCACATTACTAGTCCTCTGAAAAGGTAATCCAGTATTTAAAAATACTGTTGACATATTAAATTAAGAAATGTTAAAAAGTATTTAACATTTCAAATATGTTTTTATTTTCCCCTGTTAGCATATGCAATTAAGGATTCCAAACTTAAATTAAAGGTGTTCACATAGCAATCTCCTACAAAGTATTTGCTTGGGTTAGTATAGTGATTCTTACATTGGACTGCAAGAAAAAAAAACTAATAGCTCTGTTGTGTGGACCTTGACTAAGAGTGTCAATATTGTCATTAGTTACTCACCTGTCATTAGTAGGTGGTGTTCAGTCAGAATGTTAGCATTGTTTAAAAATTTCTCTAGCTTAATTATTTTTCATTGTAATAATGTTAACATTGATCTTCCATGGAACAGATACTTTGATGGTGTAGCTATAAAAGATTTCCACATTTCCTCCTAACCATTGAAGTATGTGCCAAGTTAATGGCCAATAGGATTCAATTTTAATTTTAAAAATCAGATTTCTAAAAAAATCTTTATTTTTCCAGCTAGTTCTTCTTCACGGAAAATAAGAAGGAACAAGAGTCTTGTGGAAGCTGAAATTATGGATTTAACTGTGCTTCACAGTGATTTCCATATAGTGGTAGGTATGTGGAGCAAAAGTTTACTCCATGGGCTTGTGACTAATTTTCTTTACTGAAATCACTGATCGTTATTGCTTGTCAATTCTCATTTTCCTATCTCCTAGACAAAGCCTGTCCTTCAAGAGGACAAATTGGGGCAACCTTTTATATGAGATATTCTGCTTTCCAGCCAAGACAGCTGCAGAAATTTAACTGTGAAGCTGCTTTAGTCTTATGGTTTATATATAGGATATATGACAAACACAGATTAAAAACAAATATTTCAGAGCACCTTAGTTTTTTAGAAGTGCAAGTCTTGCTGATTTGCCAAATGTGCAAAAACCACTGCTAAACTTAAGACACCTTGATCATTGTAAAGACTTACCTTCGGAGTCTATTTTTTTGAGCTGCCTAAAGTAAGTGCCAACAACATGATATGAAACAGTATCACTTGTAGGATACCAACACAAAATTCTCCATTCAGCCAAAGACTGTTAATATACAGATCTTTCAGTTATTCTTGCAACCTTCTTGTATTGATTTCTACATGGAATCAATCATTTTGTATGTAAATTTTACTTAGATTTGAAATTGTTGAATGGATTTTTATTTTATTTTGGTATGCATAGCTATTTTTATTTTCAGATTGGATTTGCAACAATTATCCAAAGACACAAGAAACAGAAGTGACTACTGAAAATAATAAGTTTTATGTAGTTAGAGTAAGGTACAAGTGTGTGATGGTAAATATCACTTATTTAACTATATTTTCTTATCCTCTCAGGATAAAAGGACTGGCAGAGCAACATTTTCATGTCACTACAAAATGTATGTTGCAGCAAAAATGTTCAGTAATTACAGTGCTCCCTGAGATCCCTATATTTTTTTTCTCAATCATTTTACAGTAGTTATTCTCATAGTATGAGGACATAACCAGAAAAAGAAAGATCTTCTGGTGTGTTGGAATTCTCGTTGTTAGTAGTAATTTTCAGTTGAACCGATCTTGTGGTTTAAAAATACATTTTTTTACAGAGTCATATGAAAGACACTTGTGAATCAGATAGTTCAGTCTTGCTGAGGGGAAATACATGTGGAGAAGAAAATGAGGAGAAAGAAGCACACAAAGAGAGCATTATAAGGATTCCGGACCTGATTCACTGCAGTAGCATTGCAGTGAAATAGTTCAAAAGATGGTAAGCCAGTATAATATTGGAAGAGATTCACAGCGGCAAATCAGGACTTCTTTGGGCAAGCTGCAAAAAAGGGAAATCTGTTCATTGGATTCTCCTCTCACTTTCACAGCATAAATCAGCAGTAATTCCATTGAAATCAACGGAGTTAAGCCAGGTTAAAATGAGGGGGAGATGAGAATCAGATTCGCAAAGCACAGTTTGCTGTGATTTAGCACACAAACAAGAGCCTTATAATCTGTTTACTAACAATAGATGAAATATGCACATTGTCTTTTTGGAACGCAACCATGAAAACTGAGCTTCACAAAAGCAGGACCAAGGGTTGGAATGCTCTTAGTTCCAGACTTTCACATCTGTAGTCAGAGGTCTGATATATAAATGTTGAAAAAGAAAACTGCCATGTGCTTATGACATGTGCAGAAATAAGGTAAATTATAAGGAGATGTGAGGCTACATTCTGGAATGGCGAACATCCCTCATGGAGGGACAGATAATACAGCAGTCAAGCCCCAGGCAATACTTCTCTGGGCAAACCCAAGCGGGCCAACTGTGCCATTTCACAGCACAGGTTGTGCCTTGAACCTACTGTGGAACCACTCAAATGTGATGGGGTCCAGGTGGTACCAGAGCCTGGTGGTCCAGAGCAAGAAATGTTCATAAAGAATCTTTGTGTTTACTAAACCACTGAGAATTTAAATGACTCCAACTGGGATCCCAAATGTGTAAAGCACTGGAGAAAAGGATGCCAGAATAACAAGGCAGTGAAATGCTTTCATGTTTATTTAACCATAGAAGAGACAGGAATAGTTAATTTTCATCGGCTCTGAGAAAGTGCTCGCTCTGAGTTTCAGGATACAGCTGTACTCAGTCCAGTGAACCTATTTTCCTTTTGTTAATTCTTAAAGTTGCAATTTCCTCCTTTGATTTTTTTTTTCATTCTAATCCACACAATGTAGACTTATATGTTGCCTGTGAGAAGACCTCTCCCTGTTGGTGTATTGTGGAATTCAGGATCAGATTTGTTATGAAGGACATACAACACAGTGAAAGCTTGGGACTTTTGTTAGTCATGTCCCAAAATATTTCCAGAGGAGCACCTCAAGTACCACAGGACCAGGCAATGAAGGAGGGCAGACACAGTCATTTACCAGCAAGCTTAAGAGCTGATGATCAGATAGATCTCTTCAGCTGCTGACTTGTGTGATTTTTGTCACATTTGGGAACAATATCCTCAGGGTCTCATGGCTGGAGACAACAGGGAGTACAAAAAGGAGGAGGTGGCAGTGTTCGTGGTTGGCAGTACCGTGATTACTTGGCAGCCATTCTTGGGCCCTCCAGTATTGCTCAGCTTGGGGCAGAAGTGCATGAAGGAAAACAAATACCTGCCATCACAGCAGGCTCTAGAGCCCTATTGCCCAGAAGAGGGCAGGCCTACAGTAGTTTTCCTTAGACAGAGGCATTCAAGCAGATCTACTTCTGTTCCTTTTAACTATCTAGACTGATATGGGCTGAAGAAATCAAATACAATGCGAAAGCGCAGACAACCCCAGCTCTAGAAAAACTCAGGCTTGTGTCATAGTCAAGAGGCTCAGCATTTTTTTTCAGGCGTAGTTTTCAGACAAACACATATTTCCCTCTCCCTAATGATCTATTTGCTCGAGTAAGGAGTTTTGAACCAGATCCACTTCACTGCTTGAGATGAAAACAAATCACAAAGTACCATGCCCCCAAAATAAAACTGAATCTTAAGACATAAAATGTTGATTTAATTGAAGTTTTCATTTTCCCCTTCATTTAAAATAAAAAACAATCATCTAGCTTTCAGCATCTGATAATTTTTCTCTTCTATGTCCTCCTCACTGCTCCTTGCCAAAAAAAAAATATATATTGAAATAGAAGACCTGAATGTATTTTTTTTATTATTAAGGATATCTAATATTTGAACTGATGTGTACTTTTCATTGAAAATATATATGAGAAAATGCAGTGAATTCTTAATCAGTTGGAACTAGGGATAGTAATGTCAATGTCAATTATTGATGCTGTAAAACTAGGGAATAACATCACTGTGAATCCAGTTCTTATAAACACCTCCTTAAGGTGAAGCTCTTGTCCAACTTTCTGAGCTCCCAAGCATTTCCACTCTTTGTCTACCTCTGTCCTACACCAGTGATAAAAATACACTATATTTGGTTTTAAAGCAAACTGAAATTCTGCTCTGATCCAAGCTTTACAGGTATTGAAATTGCTGTTGGTCTTTCTTCTCTTTCTTTTTTGGAGTTGTTGTTCTTGCTGTTGAAGGCTCTTGTTTGTCACTCTGCTCTCTCCTGCTTTTGCAGATTGCTTAACATAACGTGTTATTGGTGACACAGCACATCAGAAGCACGTTGCTTGAAGCAGGGTATCCAGCAGGGAGCTTGACCCAAACAGACCTGTTTACCCACTAAAATGTGGGGCAGTGGTGCTCTTTGAGGTGCTGAGTGATCCTCTGGCACTTGTCTCTCTCTCTTTTCACGCACCTTTACTCAGCAAAGCAGCACCTGGCGCACAAGATAAACCTACACTTGCTCACATACGCTCTCCCCAGACTAGATTATTGCAATTTGCTCATCCTCAGGATTCCCTTGAAGTTAGCTGGAAAGCTGCTGTGGTTGCAGAATGTGGCTGCTCTCTTACTGTTCAGACAGGTGTACATGAATCAGACCTGCACTCTTTTTTTTGACAACCACAAATATTCTGCACGACTAATGAATTTTAACTTAAAAGCCAAGGAGTAAGAACATACAGAATTATCCTTATTCCCATGTCTCATCAAAGCACTGGAAATCAGATAAGCTGTTTTTGCTCCCCACTCTCAGTTTAGGACAGACCACCACAATGCAACAAGCTTGTTAAGGAACTTCAGTGAGGCATTCCCTTTCCAAGAAAGAGAGAGAGACAATGCCACTAATCCTGGAGAACTTCTCTGCAAGGACATATTAAACAGAGGAGGACTCCACAGCTTCAGAAAGAAATAAATGAGGATATTAGAAAGGTCAACCATACCACAAATGGCATAGAGAAAATGGATAGGGAACAATTATCATTTCTTCTCATTACGTAAGAACATGAAATTATTATGGCCATTTATTGCAAACGGAAGGGAATACTTTTTCATAAAACATGTAATTACACTATGGAGCTTATTGCTACAGGAAATTTTGGAGCCCAAAAGCATTAATGGGTTAAAAGAGTAATTAGATGAGTACTTAGAAGGAAAGTCCATTAGGACTATTAAACACGAAGATGTGCTATCTTCTCTGGTTGAGGAAGATTTTCCTCATGAACTCAAAGAGCTTAAGTTGAAAAGTTCTAATATAGATGATGCGAACAAAGTTCTAGAATAGTTTCCTAAAAAGAAATAGTATTTCTCCACATAATCAACCCACCCACCACCTCCTAAAATTTACATATGAAAACTATCTGTGATAATGCTAAAAGCTGAACCTAATCCCTTTAGGTTCAAGAAAGGAAAAGTTTGCTAAACAACTTTAACTTTTACCTTTCAAACATTTTCTAGAAAAAAAAAAAAAAAAAAAACACACAAAACACTACTTAAGTAAAATTTCCATTGTGCCTCTATTTTATTTTTTTGACAGAAACTGTTAATCAATTGTACTTACAGTCAGCTATGTTTCCAAACTAATAGACACAGTGTTACAAGACTGAAAGTTTGAGTATTGTTTTTTAAAAATTTAAAATCACCCAGATATAGCCTAACTGAGGCCCAAATATAGTGGCTATTGCCTCCAAAGCAAACCTAGCAGTTAACAACTATAGCACAATGCAAGTCGGGCTCCACGGTCTGAATCTTCCTTGAGCTTAAAGGTGTGGACCGTCCACCTTATCCCTGGGGTTTAGCAAAGTGGAGAGGCCACCTCTTGCCCAGCTGAGCTCTCCTTTTTGCACAAAGAGCCTCCCTCTTAGGAGGGGCCCTGCTTTTGCTGCCTGTCAGAGGGCAGGAGAAGTAAGACCAGTGTGTAGCATTTTCAAAAGCAATAGTTAAACATTCATGAAGTTTAGTAGAGCAAATGAGAACACTTATGAGATGCTTTCTTAAAATGCTCTCCTGCACTTGGCTTTGTCACAGAGGGAGAGTTTGCAGAAAGACTTGTTCCTTTTTGAGAGACATTGGTCTGCGTGGAACAATAAAGACACTTGACCTCAGACCACACACCTGCTCTTTCACTTGTCTTTCCGGATGATATCTGGATATCACGGAATCACTTTTCCTGAAATGCCAGTCTCTTCCCTCCTCAAAATTATCCGAGTGCTTCCCAAGCCATTGCTTTAGTTCACGCACAGTGAATCAAAGAACACCTCAGAGGCCTTCAAAAAGTGTGTCCAGCAGAATTGGGACATCTTTTCATCTGCATGCCAGGAACCTCATTTTCTCAATTATATGCTGTATATAAAAAGTCTCTACTATCTGCTCACCCAGTACTCTGGGGAATGGGGCATGCATATGAATAATTTTAAACTAGGAAAATGCTGCTGGGAATATTGTTTTATTTGAGAAATCTTAACGTTGACAATCATCCACAAAGAGTATTTTATAATTAATGATATTTAATTGTATATATGTATTTTTATGCATATGTGTATTTTAGATGAAAAGCAATAAAGCAGAAAAATTATGGTTTTAAAACACATATCACAGAATCACAGAATGGTTAAGGTTGGAAGGCACCTTTATAGTTCAATTAATGTAAACTTGGTAAACAGGCTGAAGTGCTCTAAAAGAGAAAACTCTGCACAAATATGGCAAGCACAGGAATTTCTCTCATGTCCGTGGTGCCAGTCCACAGGATGAATGAATGTATTATCTGCAGCACAGATTATTCCAATTATCAGCTATATACTTTCCCTGTGACACGATAGCAGCATAACAGGAATACTTTTGGGAAAATATTCGATAAACATCAACTCTTGTAGAATTTCCGCTTGGGTTTTTAGTGATATGAAAATCTGAGTAAGTTTTAGACAAAAAGAAGAAATGGTGATATTACATTATAGGAGTTAATTTTGGATGAGTTACCTGTGTTTGTACAGATGATCATTTTAGCTTTGCAGTCTTCTGGGCCTTTTTGTTGCCTCCCCATCATTACAACAGCCAATTTTGTTCTCTCTTTTGAACTCTGCTCTCTTAGAATCATTCATCTCAGAAACTCTTCAGTGGTGTTTTAGAGACAGCTGATACAACACTGCTAACTAAGTACAATTAGTTACTAAAGTGCAATTCTGAGAGAGGGAAAATATGTTGTTTCCAGACTGTAATTGTTACCCAGTTCTTTTACGTTTTATGTCATTCTTTTTGGTCATTTTTTATGCAGCAACCAAGCTGAATTCATCTTGCAGAATAAATTACAGGCTGGGAATTTTCTGAGCTGTCCACACAGTATTTGTTTCATCTCCTAACATATGTTGCAAACCTATCACTGGGATTGCCATTAAGAAAGTAGATGTTTGCCAGCTGTGGCCACAGAGTCATTTCTGACCTACAGTGTTGTTTCTGGACCTTAAATAATATTGCATAGAAACTATTAGCAAAAAATGACCTTTTAAAGATGACCAATACATATTAATGATCAGATAAATGTTTCTAAGATATTTTTAATGCTAGCTGCTGTTCTAAAGAGATTATTCTATACTGAAATAACCTCAAAGGTAGTAGTTTTATTTTATAAATCTGAGCAAACTTATCCACTATCCCTTCTTCAGCAGTGGAAATGAAATACTTCTTTATTTTAATTCAGCTTTTTAATATTCACACATATTATTTGGCTTTATTAAAGCCTGCACCACAAGATAATTTTGGTCTTCTCTGAGCACTAGATTTTTTTTTTAATCTTTCCGTTAAGAAATTCTGCAAAACTTTTTAAAACAATGATACATTGGTACTTCTATTACAAGGTTAGAGTGCAGCTGTCTTAGTCTTCTCAAAAGTCCCCAACATGTTGTATTGTACTTCTCTATTCATATCTAATGGATTGGACTTTCTAGGAAACACAAGATTTTCCTTAATAAGTAGAACACAGCTTTACAGGTATTTTTCTGATTATGTTAAATCACTTGTAGTGTTTGATTTACCTTCCTCCCTTCCTCTCAACCCAAAAGGTTTGGAAAAAAAAACAAAAAACAAAAAAAACAAAGTCCCCAAGTCCCCACCCTCAAAATGTCTCAAAGGCAAAGCATTGCAACATAAACCCAAGATTTCATGGAAAGAGATAGATCACAGATTAGGCAAACTAAAATTTGTATCTGGTGTCTAAATCTCTAAAAGACTAAATCACAACCTTATATTCAATGCTTTCACCATATCTTTTTGATTCAGTAGCAGCAGAAGTCAATGAACTTGCCCTTTACATGTCCTGATGAAAGTGCTTAATCATGCTAAATCATGAAAGAAAAAGAATAATAAAAATCCATTTCATTGAGGGCCATTTTACAATATCGCATTTTTGTGAACATCCAGCTGCTGATGGTGTCCCATATCGATGGAGATATTCATATAAGCTGCTAATGCAGAAGGGAAAATGCACTGCTTTGTTATAGCCTAGTATTTTCAAACAGAACATACATGAATATTCTATGCATATTCCCACTCAGAGGAAAATACAGTTAAACTGAATAACTTGCATTAACACCCAGGGCGTCTGTGGTGAATTACTGCAACTGAAGATACATAAATAAACACTTTAAATCTTAGAAGGTGAGGGACAGAAAGTTTTCATAAAATCATTTCTTAATAACATGAAACCTGACAATATAATCTGAAACTTAATTTATCTTCCTTCATGATATGACATCCCTACGCATGAAAAAATGAGGTTATTATATGAACTATTACGAAAGGAAGTGAGAACGCCATGAGCTCATGGATTAAAAGAGGCAGAGATATTATGTATCTTACCCTTTTGAACATGAGTAGGGATTGCGAGTTCTTCCATTGCTCCCCATTTACGGTCCAGCTTCAGACAGCTGAGGCTGAAAATACCAACCCCTCAGAGACATGGGGAATCTGGCAACTTTCAGGTGTCTCATGGTGCATATGCAAAATTATGACTCACTTTCTGAAAACATACTGGGGTGAGACGACATTTAACACTCAGCCTAAACTGCGGAGTTCTGGCAGGAAACTGTGTTGTCTTTCTGAACTCACTCTGGAGAAAGCACTCAAAAAACTTCCTTCTGACCCTGGTTGTACTGAGTTGCTTAAAAGCTTGAAAAATCCTGCCTATCACTTAGACAAGTCTCTTCATGCTGTCTGAGCTGGGGAAGCCTCACCAGGTTGCCAAAAGACTGCCCAGGTTCTGGGCATCCCTGCTCAGTGGTCTTGCCGGCAGGACCCAAATTCCTAGGAGTTAGGATGGGTTAAAAATCATTCCTTACAAGAAGAAATATATATTTATGCAAATGATTAGCCAAAGTAAAAAATACCAAATACCTCCAGGAGTACAAAAATAAATGCAAGTCTTCCTAGTCTTCCCCACTGACCTCTGATAAGCCTAGCTTAACCCCTGTAAGACAAAAACTCCCCAGACCCCCAATTTTGTCTCCAGGTAAGATTTCGAAGACCTTCTCATACCACAGCCATCTAAATATATGGAAACAATTATCATGTTAGCACATATAATTCACAGCATATATGTTTGCAAAGAGCTTATAGGTTGATATAACTATTTATTCCATATGGAATTTAAAATTCCAAGCTATTTAAGCATTTGAAAAGGATTAAAATAAATAATAGGGAAAACACATGTTCACTTATTTCAGTTTGCATAATGATTCGCCCATAAAAATAGAAAACTATAACTCAGTAGAGTGAACAGTACTGTATGAAACGTTATTTTGTCACAGCAAACTTCCTGAGACAAAGATGTAAATATTCAGATTGGTAAGGTTAGCCGCACTAAATAGAAGTGCCTGGCAGAAAATAAATAGCCTTGCTGCTAATATTTTTAAATAATGTAATTTTATGTAAAATTATTATTTAGCATAGACTCAACAGGCTAGACCTTCAATTGGTGTAAACTGGTGCAGTTCCCATAGAAAAATATAGGTCAGCACCAGCTGAAAAGTTGTCTCAGACAGTTTTTATTTCTGTAATCAATCTTGTAATCAGGTGCAAATAAAAATCTGGAATAGTCACATTTTTAAGCCAAAATTATTATTATTTTGTTTTCTTTTCTTCTTTCCTGGCTGGCTATTCTCCTTTCTTTGCCAGCAGCATAAGGGAAAAACAGAAGATAATCTTAACTTCTCAGCCTACCTGAAGTTGTTGCTATAGGGCTTGTTTTCATCCACAAGTGAGGTATTTATAATACTTTACCACTGTGTACAAGGCTTTTGGAAACCTGACTTTTAAGACTTGCTTCTCTCATTATTAGAAATGACTGAGTAATGTAAAGCAAATGGAGTTTACTCCAAGTTTTAAGATTAGGGACCATGTTTATCAACCATCCTAGCATGAAAAGACTGATGTAAAACTGTAAACAAAGGAAATAAATACTTGCTATACACCCTATTGAAATGCTTGTGCAGTTTTTTTTACTGACCAATACTATCTGCAGATAACAGGGATTTAAGGTACTGCACAGGTACATTTTGCAGCTAGGATTAAAAATATTAATATACCTGGAGACAGAGCGAAATTATCGTTAAACTTCATATGATATCAAATAAATTAGGAAATAAGCATTTGGACAGGTTTCATAATCAGGCTAGAATTCTTTTGCAAACAGGCTATCATTGCCCAGAAGTTATATGGGATCTATCACATTAGTATTGGAGCACAAATATTACCCTTGCAAAACATCCAGAACATCTCTGAGGGGAGGAAGTATTATTGTTCCCTTTTTTGCAGTCATGAAACAAAGGCACAGAGAAACTGTGATTTGCATAAGGTTGCTCCAAAAGCCATGGCAGACATAAAAAATGAACTTGCCCTGTATCTGAAACATGAGCACAATCCTAGGTCTCCAGTGAGAATCCAGTTCTTATTTCCTTATTATTTCCAATGAATGCTTCATATTCATTAAGTTTATAGGGCTAGGCAAGCGAAATCTGCAAATATAGGTCCTGATCTCATGCACTCTCACCACAGTGGCAGAGACTTTCTCACGGCTAGCTCCACATTGCCTGCCTTTCTGGAAGGAACATGCTGAAATTAATGTTATTTTTCAGTTATACACTCAATGCGGTAAAGCAGGAGACTAAATATCTGTCTCACGAAACACTGGTTTTCAGCTCATGATCTGTTGCTTATGCCTAAGGTGTCCACAAAAGGCAATGGAGAGAAACAAGTTAATCTGAGTTATACAGTCATCCACTTAGGTAGAATTTCTAAACAGTCTAATGGTCTTCACTGCTGCTGGAAAATGTTAGCTGCCCGTGAACCGGGGGAAAAAAAAAAGGAGTTGAATCTTTCCCGGGTGCCTTTTTAATGACTGAGGATACTCTAAGGCCTCTCCCCAAACAGGACTCTGCTGACTCAGGAAATCCCTGGGCCATCATCCCTGACTTTGGCACCTTCCTCTCCCTCAGAGGCTCTGCAGGCTTAACATATCACGTGCTTAGAAAAAGAATCATCACTTTAAGCTCATGTTCCTGACAGAAGATTTTTTTTAAAACCTTTTATTAACAGCCTAGCTGTAAAACAAACAGTGGTGGGTAAACTGAAAACAAACAAACAAAAAACTCCTTGCTAAATATGAAGTCAACTGGAGAGAACAGAGTGAGAGCTTTCCTCTCTTATTCTTCCCTAATTGCAGTCTCCAGGACCTCCTTATCATCTGGATGAATGAACCAGAATGGTAAATATCATTTTAGGAACAGAGGTGTTTTAAAAGCACACAGGTTTAAAAGAAGGAAAGAAAAGCAAACTCCTATTTTGACAGTGACTGTACTTTTACTCTTGACTGCTGTATCAGGAATTTTCCGTAGCAGGAATCCATATTTCTTCCCATTCTATGAAATAGAAAGGGTTTACAATTTTGTGAAATGTAATGTACAGGTTTAATAGGATTGTACTCTTGCCTTATGTCACAGTAACAAATAAATGCAATAGAGAATTGCTGACACACTAGAAAACCACTAGTTCAACACAAATTAGTCTCTGTAAATAAATCTGAAGTAATTTCTCTATACATCTTGGCTACTGCTTAAAGCTCTGCTCACAGTTAAGAGGTGGCATGACATTAACAGGGAAAGAAATCTTATAGTTACCTTTTCAGTGTGTTACAGAATATAGCAGCTGAAGGAAAGAGTGACTTGATAGTTCTACTCCAAAACACCTTGTTTAGGCACAAACTCCCCCTGCAAACCGCAGATGAAAAAGCGCAAAATAATACACCACAAGCAGGAGGAAATGGGATTCTTAGTGATAAAGTGATACTACTTTGTACCTGGAAATGGTCAAGTATTCAGATTGGGGTTGCAGCAAAGCTGGCACCAGCCTGGGTAGAAGGAATGAAGTTGCTCCTTGCCTCCCTGGCAGCATTTCTGCCTTTCTGTCACCATTTTCTTACTTGCAGAGATTTTCTGCCAACTGGCACATCTTGCAACAATGGTACTGGAGCATGCACTAGCTCTATCGCAACCTAACCTTCCTCCTCGTACTGGGTCTTTACACTGTAAAAGTTAAGACCATTCCTTTCCACTACTGGTTTTGACATGACAATCTGTCTGCCAGAAAGACCACTCAGGGGAACAAACATAGCATGCAGCTGGCAGACTCTTTTGCAATGTGTTATGTCTAAAGACAGACCATGAGAACCCTATATTGAATAAAAATAAGGAGGAAAACACCAAAAATTTACAATTAATAACGTGGCCATTGCTAGTAAGAAATCATAATCGATAAAACACCTATTCTTCATATCATGCTTTGTCCTTATCTTTCTCTCCATCAGTATTCTCCTTAATCTCAATTTCCCGTTATTCCCATGTGGTATACAGTTTTGAGTAACATATCACACTGAGCATATAGCATACAATAATATTTTTGATTTCTGGGAATCAGCCTTCTATCCACTATGGACACTCAAAATATCATGCTAACAGTGCAGAGATAGAAAACACCTTTTCTTTTTCAAAATGCACAGACATATATTAGGTAAGATGGTAGATAACTTTTTATTTGATTCTTTGATATACCTTGAAGAGTTACTGCATCCTTCACTCAGCACAAGACATTTAGCTGGCACACCCAGTGCCTAGTTTGTTCCAGTTATTTTATGAGTTCTCATATAGACACAGGTTGCCTCCTGCCATTCAAAAATATTATAAATCCTTTTAAAAATATCCTTTTATTTCCTTCTATCATGTCTATATTTATCTTTAGCAACAAAAGTTTTGATGCAATTGAACAAGGTGTCTATTAGGTGATCACCGTGTTTCAGATATATTTGTTTTGGAAGGTTAGCTGTCCTTCTTCTGGGGCAGAACCTCAACTGGTGTAAATGAGTATAATTCTCTCCTCATCTGGAATAAATGGGCATTATTGAGTTATTTCAAAGGGGTCAAATTCATTTACATTGACTTCAGGTCTGGTCCAAATCATCCTAGTCAGAAGACCAAGCTATATGACACTAAAAAGCAAAACCAGAGTTTGTTGTACCAATCAGATCTGAAAAACATTTTTAAATATCTCAGAAGATCTGCTTTCAGTTAAAGTCCATTAGACAAAGTGACATGTAAGGAATAAGAAGCAGCATGAGGACATGGTAGTTGTAGTGTTTACGGACAATCTCCCTGGGTGGTTTGATTAACTCCGGAGCAGATGCTGCTTTTTTCCCCTTTCTTGATCTATTTTTATTTGGAACATTTGAAGCTGATTGCACATATGCTTAAAGTTTAGGTACAGAGATTTGGAAAAATCTAAACAAGCAAATGCATTTCATGAATATTATCAAGTAGGCACCAAATATTTATTCTAACTCTTGGATTTCTATGCGTGAATGTTTAGCTGATGCAAACAAAAGGACTGAATTGGTAAAATCTTCTTTAGGCTATGAAAGGAGTTTGTATCTCTCTGCCCTGGTTTAATTATCTTCCTTGAGTCAGATGCCTTCACTGAGCTGCATCTTCAAAATATTTCTCAGCTGAGGTATGAGTAAATCCTTCCTATGTTTTGACCACGTGGCCCAGAATGAGAGAAACTGAACACTCACACCTTTCTTAATGCTGTAAGGATTGTGAGTGGTCAACATGCTAAACCACTTAATGGACATATTTGCTTTCCTTGGTGCTACAAAATTTCTCTGCAAAAGACTGCTTATGAAGTGCTCCCCCGCACAAATGCGTACAGGAACCCCAATTCCATGAGAGAATGAGAGTGAGACCAGAAAGAACCAGAATGACTTCAATGCTCCTTGCAAGAAGGGAAGAGTAAGAGGAAGGGAGTTTAGGCTCTAGTATCTCTGGTACGTTTTAGGACTCACCTAGTTGGACTGTGGTCGTGGACAAAGGACTCTTCGTTTCTCTTCAAACGTGGGAAGCCAAAGGAGGTGACAAAGAAAATCAGAGAGCACCCAGTGGTGCACTACCTTCTGCTAAGCCCATAAGAACTATTTCTGATTGCATCTGCCCTTTCCAGAGGCCAGAGATTAGGCCCTTCATGACATGTGAAGTGTAATTAGGGATCACAAACCACAACAAAAGCATCAGAGCTGGCTTGTCAGAGAGCTTCTCAAGTTCATTTCATTCTGAGCCACTGTTTAGTGAGAATGCAAGGAATATGATTTCCCTTGAAATGCATAAGTGCATTTCAAGTGTGAAAAACATGGGTGCGTATAGCATATATTTTCATGCCTGGAAGCAACAAATATAACATAACAGTCTTTTCCTTTGCAGGAGAAGGAAGGAGAAATGATAATCATTTCATCAAGCATATTTAATTAAATGAATCATTTAATCACTATGAAAGTGTTAACAATATGTTGTATTTTTGGCAACGCACAGAGGAATAGAAAGATACATATTTTCCTGTGCAAAAAGAAACTGAAAAGGAATCTACTCTGCACACCTAGCTCTTAACATCCTAGACCTGGGGTATTCCATCTGAGTCACAGCACTTGTGCAAGCATCAGAAGACAATAGAAGTGAACCCGATGATAGGCCAATTTGGAAGGCTATGTGCTCTTTAGGAAGGACAGGCTGGGAAGGTGAGGTGGAGGAGAAGCTATGATTCTATGATTCTATGAAACTCTTAAGAGATATATCCAACCTACAGACATAATGATTAGTTGATACTACTGGGTGTCCATTTATGTAGACTTCTAATAAGATTAAATACAACCATGGCATCTGTTGTGTTTTTAATAGTCAAAGGCATCAGGTAGAGACTTTCTTCATAGACAAGGAGGGAGATGTCATTCTGACACCTTCTTAGTCTCTTAGATGAAGAGGAAATCCCTTCAAGAACTCTTGATGATTCACTGGAGGATATTTTTGATTTTATGTCCCTAACTTATTTTTCTTTCTCAAAATGCATCCTTACAGAAAAACTGCTTCTGCTCCTAATATTTTTTGAAGGCTCTTTATCATGGCAAGAATGACATTGTACAATTTACCCAGAAAGTCTGAGTGAACAACACTGAATGATTTCAGCCAATCTAATTACATACAGTTTTGTAAAAACAAAACAAAAAAAAAAATAAAAAAGAGCTCATGCTTTGTTTGTTTGTTCAGAACTAAAACTTAGTAAGATTTGGGACAGGAATTTCAATAGCAACTAGTAAATATGAGTGCAATACCACAAATAAGTCTGAAAGGAGGCATTCTCGGAGATTCCGCTCCCCTGAATCCACTCCTAATTGGGCAGACTTTTGAAATCAAAGCTTAACGACCTGGATGAAGGGATGGAGGGCTCCCTCAGCAAGTTTGCTGATGATACCAAACTGGGAGGAGGAGCTGACAGCCCAGAGGGCTGCGCTGCCATCCAAAGGGACCTGGACAGACTGGAGAGCTGGGCAATGAGAAATCTTATGAAATTCAACAAAGACAAGTGCAAGGTCCTGCACTTGGGGAAAAATAACCC